>OX388305.1:22953053-23044971 GCA_947579605.1 Athripsodes cinereus | reverse complement strand
CATGGAGGGAAGGCAACTCACACTGATGACTCTCCTGGATTTTAGTAGTGCATTTAATTGTGTAGATTTTGATCTTCTACTTGCGCGGATGGAGGCGCTCAATATCACGGGGCCTGCTCTTTGCTGGATGAACTCTTATCTTAGGGATCGAAAGCAGAGGGTTTCAGTTTCAAATAAAACATCAGATTGGATATGTCTTCGAGCTGGCGTCCCTCAGGGTGGCATACTTTCTCCTCTTCTGTTTTCTATTTTTATTAATCCAATCACTGAGCGGCTCCGTGGATCTTACCATCTGTATGCCGATGACCTCCAACTTTATATTCATTTCGATGGGACAACAGTTGATGAAGCTTTTAATAACATGAACTTTAATCTTCAGTACATTGGATCTTGGTGCGAAAGTCACGGTCTTCTGGTGAATCCATCTAAATCACAGGCTATAATAATGGGTAGTCCCAGATTGTTGTCTTCATTAAATCTTACACCGCTACCTTCATTGGAGTTAAACGGTACAACGATCCCTTTCTCTGATAATGTCAAAAATCTGGGTGTTTACTTCGATAGTCAGGTCTCATGGCGCAAACAAATTGGCGAGGTAAGTCGAAAGGTTTTCGCTTCGCTTCATTCGCTTAGACGGCTCCGGAATTTTCTCACAGTTGATACAAAGAAGCTTCTTATTCAATCACTCATCTTTCCAATTATAGATTACGCAGACATCAGCTATTTAGACGTCTCTGTGGAGGGTTTGAATAAGCTGGAGCGATTACAAAATGTTTGCATACGTTATGTATATGACCTTAGAAAATTTGATCACATTTCTGAGTACCGTCTTCAACTCGGTTGGAGGACCGTTTCCCAACGCAGAGACTTCCACACCCTTTGTCTTCTATACAAAATACTTTTTGATCCCAACACCCCGCCTTACCTAAAAGAAAGGTTTCATTTCTTGCATTCACATGGACTCCCTCTTCGATCAGCCAATAACAATCTTCTGGCAATTCCTTCACACCAATCTGGTTTTTATACAGACTCCTTCACAGTTCTCGGTGCTAGGTTATGGAATCAACTTCCGTCTAGTATCCGTACCTGTCCCACATATCAATTGTTTAGAAAGCAGCTCGGTGGTCGCTAGTCTTCAGAATTTTAATACTTTCACTTTGTAAACCCTGAGGAAACGTTTTCTTCACGTGTTGTATATATACACGGCGAGCATTCCTTCTCTTCCCTTCCCTCGATATCCAGACTTTCCCTCATTGTGTGCGCAGGTGTTTGCCTGTTTGTAGGTATATTTATTTAACTTTTTATGTATGTATATATTATTTTCTTTATTTTCTTTTTTTTATGATTTTTGGGTTAGTTGGAAGATATCGCTTGCACGCGATAAACTCGCCCATTGTGCATGATAATTATTTGTATTTATAATCTGTTTATATGTATGTTTTTTTAAGGCACAATAAAGTTTATTATTATTATTATTATTATGTCTACTTGTAGTAATATGAATGCATGTTAAGTTATTGTGTTTTATATGTGATGAAAGATAATTATATATTGTAATTTATCCATTTCTTATTTGTTTCTGTGTCATACCTCAAAATCTCTTATTTTTATGAAACATAATATAATCAGTTTGTCTTAATGTGTATAGATGCAATACAGAAAGATTCTAGCATTAAGATGTACAAGTGTTGAAGTATCTCCAAAACCCCAGTCATCTTTCTGCATGGATTTCCACAGAATCTCGAAACACTGGGAGATTTTTATTTTGCAGAAGAAAAATTTCTAATATACTCATCATTTCTTTTTGATGATATCTATCTCTTTTGTGATTTTTTTCTCTGTCATGCTTTTCTTTTGGATTATGCTTTTTTTTGGATTATTTTTTTCCTGCAGAGATCACCTTGGCCAAAAACTGTTACGGTGTCAGTGCAATAAGTCTACAGATTATCTATGAGTTCGTCGGTAGCCTAGAAGTAGTCTCGGCCTCGTGAACAAGGGGTTCGTGGTTCGATACCAGGTGCCGGCAAACTCCGATTTCACGACACAAGCTTTTAGTAGCTTACTGTGAAAGGTGTATAAGGTTGTATTTGGGTTTATTACAAAACCCAGATATATCTTTTTAAAAAAAATCTAAAAATATGGGAAATGAAGAAAGTTACAAATTTAAATATCAGCGAATTCTCAAAATAAACTTCTTATAAGGAATAGAAAACAAAATATTGTAAATGGTAAAATTATATAATTTTATAAACACAATACAAAATAATAATCATATAGAATAGACAGCAACCAAATAAAATATCACTTCCCTTAACTATACCTATATATTGTTGTAAATATAAAATGTATTTTGTACTACGTATAGCCCACGTGATAGTTAAAAACTCATCATTTTAATCATCTTTATATAACAGAATTATGTGAATGTATTAACTTTCACTGAATTATAGTATTTTCTTATTACAAAATCTAATTTATATGTACACTTTACATACTATTAAGCTAAAAACTCTTGACTTTTTTTATTGTAACACTAGATAAATCTCTGAATCAAGTATTAAATTTTTGCAATAATAACTAAAATGGCTTTGAGCAAATCAATAAGTATGCCAGACCCTCTTGTACACATTTACTATTTCCCAAATATTTCTATTAAATTGTCATAATTATAACTAAATAAAATTACAAAAAAACAAAAAATTATGCTTATTACAAATTAGTGATGTAACGAATGTGTGATTTTGGATATTCGCGAATGCGAATATTTGTTGCCGACATTCACGAATGCGAATAGCGAATATTGACTTTCTTAAATTTCTACAATTGCTCAAACATTAAAATTTCTACCCCCTCGTCGCCGAATTTTCAAAATGGTATAGGAAAATTAAAGTAATTCAAAACTCCTCGGTTTTCTTAAAGAATATTTTCTTGCAGTACCTTTTTCTACAATGTACCGGGTAAGTATCCGGTACTCTTGCCGCATTACCGATACTTTATTACCAAAATAATATTCGCAAAACATTTGCATATTTTTCTGCGAATATGAATGCAAATGCGAATACTTTGAAATATGCGAATATTCGCGAATGCGAATACGAATATTCGTTACAACACTAGTACCTAGTACCTACATATTAAGTATTAGAGTACATAGGTACCTACTTAACCTACATATACTTTATAATATTATAATTGCTTTTTGTTTATTGATTCATTCGTTACATCACTATTACAAATATACATGAATTAAACACCACTTGGATATTTCAAAGAAATAACAAATTATAATCAATAGTGTATAACTTAATCCATAAAAGAAATTGATTCTCGTATGTGACTTAATGGGTTAGTTGGAAGATATCGCGCTTCTGCGATAAACTCGCCCATTGTACAAATTTATTTGTCTGGTTCTACAATATATTTTAATAATGTTTGTTTTTTTGTGCAATAAAGATTTTTATTATTATTATTACTTATTTAATTTAAAAGACAGATCTATACAAGGTGAGGGTATAGACAAATATACATACATACATTAGCTACTAATCTGAAGAAGGCTCTAAGACTAAGGTTCGCATATGTATTGCGAACCTAAATGCTGGAAGATATATGAAGAATCTGAACACATTACATAATATTATAAATAGACATTTGGGTAAAAGTATAGGTGAATGCCGAGTAATTATAGACATAAAATAAAAAGGAGAAATCAATACATTAGCCACACTTCCCTAAACCTACTCTAATTGTAAAAATACAACAATCACAGCATTTATTTTTCTATGTATGCACAATATGAAAACAATATTCAAGTTGCACCAAATTGTCATAATTGATCATAAACATAACATTAAAGTAATATATCATAAATAACAATAAGCTATAGGAAGAGTATTGAAAACAATATCACTTTCATTATAATGTATAATTCAAGATTTTTGTGCTGTGTCATGTTTTAGAAAAATATTTATTTACTATGAAATCTGATATCAGTAAACACACTACAATTTTAATTAACTGATAGCCAAATACATTGCAATGCTATAATTTTTTTAATTCAACACAAAGAAAAATTTCAAATATGTATCTCATTATTTTCCCAGAATACGATAGTATTTTAACAAGTCACAGAAAATTAAAATTTGTATTGCTAAAAATACCAAAATGAGCAAACAGAATTACTAACTGGGCGACTAAATGTGAGGATGTTCGTCGTCAGAGTTCGTCGGTAGCCTGGAGTAGAGTCTCGGCCTTATGAACATGAGGTCCGGGGTTCGATACCAGGTGCCGGCAAACTCCCCTTTCACGACACAAGCTTTTAGCTTACTGTGAAAGGTGTATAAGGTTGTATTTGGGTTTATAACAAAACCCAGATATATCTTTTTTTAAAAAAAAAAAAAAATGTATTTCAGTTGCAAAAACCATAATAAAAAAAGAGCATATAATTTAAAATAAATAGGTGGGTTTAGGAATAAGAATTACATTGACATATTTCTCTTGACATTTACTGTCATTCACTCAATATAGATATGTAGTCACTCAGTCAGTATTTATTGTCGCTTGTTTAGTATTTTCAATCGCTCACCTGGTATAAGTGTGGCCCATTTATTGTAGTTCAGTTATGAATGTTTGTCACTCAATATTAGTCGCCCATTTAGTTTTTTTTCTTTCTTTTAGAAGTTCATTGTTAGTCAACCATTTGTTTTTTCGGTCGCCCGTTTAAATATTTTCCATTGTTTATTTTTAAGCATACATGGGTGGGATTATATCATATTAAAATTATATGAAAACAACATTACAATCTGTTCATGAGATAAACTATTTGGCTTTCTTCCACATGTAAACAAATTTATCAAATCATAAATACACAAATGGGTACAAAAGTAACTAAGTATTGATAATTTTAAGTAGAATTGCTTGATCTGTTGATAACAATTTATGATGATGTCAAAGTAACATTATTATGTAAACAAATTTTAAACAATTATCATTAACAAATATAGGAGAATCCCCGATATTTACATGAAAAATTCAGTACAAACTCGGCAATGTTACTGTAATTATTCCAAAATTTTTGTGGTGTAACGAATCTGTTAGTTATTGACTTGTATTACCAACTTTATGGATGAAATTAGTCAAAAAACATACTATGATACGCATTTCATCCTATTATAAGCACAATGTAGAATACTGTTAATTTATCCATAAAGTTTCAAATTACCTGGACGTTATTATGACAACATCACAGTGCTAGAAACATCATAAGAAGAAATGACGTAATTGGTGTAAAAACGTTCTGAGGCTGGTTTCTATTCTGTGCTGCAGGAGTCTTGAGAGGCAATTGAATTAGATTGTGGTATATCCTTTCTCAATTTTTTTGTTATAGTCTTGTTTTTTAAGCCAATCAGGGTGTACATCCTACATCACATTTTTAATAAAAAAAATGTGTAGTTGTCGTACTTAAGGATACAAGAAAAACTGCAAAATATTTTGGTAATCTGACAAATAATTCCAATATTAAAGCCCTTCAAAGATTTGCATGAAATTATTTTCTTTGAACGGTCTTTGAGAGACATTACCATCAATTTACTTTTTCCTTTGTAAATTTATTATTTATTGAACAAATAACTTGAAACTCCTTATTTCTGTTCTTAATTCAAGACAGAATTGGGTAACAATGTAAAAAAGTGAATTATTGTTTTTTTCTAATAAAGCATACTATGTTAATTTATATAAGCTCATGTTTTTGTTAAAAAGTAAATATCCGGGTTAATTTTTTACAAATAAATATCGTTAATAAAAATATATTAGCATTTTATTTTGTTCATACCACTGGAATAAATGTTAATATTGCACTTGAAGGTAATCCTAATAAAATCCGCTACATCATACATGTCATTCAAAATACGTCATACCAATGTGTGTATCAAAAACCGACATGTGCATTTATATTTATACAAAAATAACAGTTTATTTTTATTCAACAGCAAAATTTTATTTAAAATTGAATTGTTGTAACAATTTTACTATCAGAAACACAAAAATTTGTTATAGCAGATTTCGAATCTTGGTGCCACAATCACTTTATAGACACTGAGTATAATTGTCACTTCTAAATTTAACTGATTTTAACAGCCAATATAAAAAACCACTTAGAAATACAACCATTTGCTATCAACAAATTGTTACTGAGAGACGAAGAATCATATTCTTATTAATTCATTGTAAATCTACTGTTGAAATAGTTTCTTTATATAATCTAGAACACGAGGGTCATTCAGAATTCCCAAGTGATCAGCTTTACTGAATGTATAATGTACAACAGGTTGAGATCCATGTTTTTTCATGCCAAATCTCTTTCTCTTATTATTAGACCAATGAGTGCATCCTTCTAAAGACCGAATATTTACAGTTCCATCACCATTACCTGTAGCAAAAGTAGGATACCCATCTAACCATGTACCAGGCTTGTAAACCAATCTGTGAACAGAAAATCAATTTGATATGAATATGCATCACTGTCTCTCCAATAATCAATAAGACAATGAAAGTGACAATGGCATTCCTCAATCTCTAAATATGGGTTTCATAAAAAAACAAAAGCCCTTAATCATTAAAGTGTGTATGGGGTTTCATGAAATAACTTCAATTTTAAAGAGACTGAAACTCAGTTGAATTTCACAACACCAGATATTCAGATTGCGTCTACAATATTGACAGATGTGTGATAACCGCTTTGAGTTAATATGATTAACTTGCTAATTCTCATGTTGTTTTGTATGTACAAATTTTAAAGACAAATATGCATAAAATAAATTTTGTTCAAGTTGTTTTATACTGTTTTGTATATTTTACCTATTGAACTAGCAAAATGTGTTTAACTAGTGTAATTTATCGAAATTGTTAATTTTCCATCATTTTTTTTTCTATTATCGGTTTTAATGATTACACGAAAATGAGAGGGAGGGTATTACCCAAATTATACCAAAGAGGGACAGGTGTTCCATAGAAACTACATCAATTTTCGCAGGGAAAAAACCCTACTTCCACAGATTTATTAAAAAATTTAATGTAATTTTAAAAATTTATGTGATTTTGACTGGGGTTGTAGAAGGGAGGAGAGGAAGGGGCAGAGTGCCAATAAGATGGAGCGACCAAATTAAGGAGGCCACACAGAGCTCACTTCACGGGGCCTTACACATGGCAGAGGATCGCTCAACATGGAGACAGATGGTCTACAGAACGAGGCATGATGGTCGCGATCCTCAGGATTGAGGGACCGACAGAAATGATGATGATGTGATTTTATCTTAAAGGGCATTTACCTTTGTTCGTTTTTATGAAACCTTCAGTAAGTGTATTAATTAATGTATTGATGCTAAATGATTTGTGAATTTACCTCTCTACGGTATCAACATCAGTTCCATAAAGGCAATGTAATTTGACTCCTGGTGGAGAAAAGTCCATGGAATATTTGACAGTATCTTTACGCATTTCCCAGCCAACTAAGTAGTCTATATCTCTGCAAATAATAAAAAGAACCATAACCATGGGAAATTTAGTCAAGAAACGAGAAAATATCTAAAGAAAAAATATTTTCAATTTACACTCACTGGAAGAATTTTTGCAAGTCTTTAATGGTGTAATTGTATTTATCAGTTTGAATCAGAACTTCAGATTCTTTCCAGAATAATGGAGATGGCAGAAGCCAAGCTAAAGATGGAGAAGTTATTTGTTGTTCTCTGAGAATTTTTTCACGTAGTGCAAATGATCCTAAGTCATCTCCTACAACAAAAATAAAACATTTGTAAAAAATATTTTACAAAGACAAAACATTAATCAATATTTGAGTAAAACAGATGAATATACATATTAATCATTTCACATTCAAATATGAGGGAACATATTATAAATACCTGCTCTAAACATATAGACCCACAAAGTTACAAGAAAAAATTACTTGCGAAGCACTAACATAAATACAATATTATCGAACCTGGATTTATGTCCCTTACTTGTATTTCACTAATCCAAATACCTAATGACATGGAAAGTTCAATTTGGAAATTTTAAAAAGTGTGTCCTAATATTCAAATTTCAAAAACATTAATTATTTTAACTATTTACACAAATACAAAATATTTACACATGTACATTGTAAATATTGTTATCCATTGTTTATATTTATATATATATATATATATATATATACACTTATTTGGTATGTGCTTGTATATAAGTAGATACATACATGCATGTAGTATAGAGTGATCGTTCAAAAAGTGATTCCTCACTTCACAGTGTACTACTAAATATTAATTAATTATGAAAACTTTATTTTTCTCACAAAATTCTGCTAATGAATTAATTTACATAATATTGTATTGGTGATCAAATCAATATTTTGATAATATTAATAGCTTCTTTTTCTTTAAGTGCCGAAACTTCTTCTCAGTGTTCGCATCTCCACAGCATTTATTCCACTCTCATCCTTCTTCGACCATCCAAAATTCATTTGCATACATAAGTGTCAGTACCAAAATGGTATTGTGTACCAGCATTTTTGCCATATTCAACACATTGCTTTTACTAGCAATGAATCGAAGCCACCATTCACTTTAGCACTGGTCACTTCTTTCTTTTGATGTAGGAAAAATTTACTTTACATAATAATTTACTAGTTCACTTCTAAGGTGAATTTAGTTAAAGAAATAGTATTTAGATATCTATATTTAAACAATAGGTATATTAAAATTTGGCTTCGATTAAGTTGATTCAAAATAATTTTAAATTAGGAAAAATATTCATACTAAATGCAATGATTATTTCATCATCATCATCATCGCCCTCAACGCTCCTCTCGGGAGCACAGGGCAGAAACCAGCCTCCTCTATTCAGAGCGTCTCTGTGCCAATTGCGTCACCACCATGATTATTTACTGATAATATAAATTAATTGACAATATTGATTATTTTAAATTGTGTGACAAATTTCCTTTTGAAAGTTTGCTCCTCGAGTAGGTATTTGACGCAATCATTATTCATTTCAATACTCAAATCATCAAGTTAAGTAGTGTCCATGTGGCATATAGGTATACAAGTGGACTATGACATTAAGTTTATTGTAATTAAATGCTAACTACAAACAATAAAATAAATAAGTGATGATAATATCTATATCATCTGTTTATTTTTTTACCCACCTCTAATTTATATTTTTATACTGTACATATTTTTGGTAATACTATTCTGCTTTTTCTTGCATGTGCGTGATTATACTATACTATACCATCACGGCATATCCCACAAGTGGGGTAGCCAGCAGACCAGCTGCATATAATAAACATGCAAGCTGTCCTCTCCTTGCCAGTATAAAATCAAGACATTCAGGGTAGGTGACAAACTTCATCGCTGAATTTAGGATTTAAAATGTATTAATTTTTCGAACACCTACCTTTTACAGGACACTCAAAAACTTACGGAGAAGAATGGGAGACCAATTCTTTACCGGGTGCTCCACGGGATGCGTGATGTGATCACACCACTTTTTTTAATTAATAAATACGCATATTAAAACTGATAAGATAACATTACACAACCCAAGTAAATTGTCGATTCATCACAAACATTATTGTGTATTTGTATACAAAGTCATCATAAAAATATTAAATTTTAATTAGTACGAGCATTATTTATTAGAAATACAAAGAAAATTTAACAATTATATTTAAAAAAAGAATTTGAATGTGAATAAAATGATCTATTTGATTACAGATAAACAATTAAAAAAGGCAAAATTTATTGATAATCAATAAGTAAAGGACCCACCGACCAACCGGATAGTGCAGAAGTCTGAAGTAAATACATTGAAGGAGACCCACCGACCACCCAGATAGCTCAGAAGTCTGGGGACTTCCATTTATCCGAATTCTACACTACACAAATTTTGTCCACACCGGAAGCGCCATAGTGGGCAGCCTGAGGGGCTGGCCGGCCAAAAACCACCAAACCACCATAACCTCCATGTGTGGAATCTTTTGACTACACTCCTTCGGTCTGAAGTCTGAAGTAAAGAAAATAAAAACTGTAAGATCAGAAAAAAGAAACCCACCAACAGCAAATACCTTGATGGCCTTCACAGCCCCACCCCAGGGGGCAGCCAAAGTGACAAGTTGTTCAATGTAAGTCTCCTTCCACCCGGGTGACTGTTGATGGAGGAAATTGAGAGCCATAGGACCTCCCATACTGTGTGTCAGTAGTGTCACCTTACTGTTATTATTCATACTGTATGTCTCCTCAACGAGATTCTTCATATCCAATATGAATCCCAAATTTTCATCTGAAATTGAACATAATTGATAATTAAGTTACCGTTTTAATCACAAAGGATTTTAGATTATTGATGTAATTAATATTATGATATCCGGCTATTTTATAATTTAGCAATTATTTTTAAATTATGTCTACACAGTTTCACCTGAATATCTACTAGTTAGAATAATGATACCAAAATAGTATAAACCGGCATGCTGAATAGTCTGCAAATAAGATGGCACATGTCTACGAGGGTAGTATTAAACCACTTTGTATACAATATGTACAATAGCTCTTTAATATAGGTGAAAAGCTATTAGGTACATGAAAAGGTTGATTAAGGTCCAAGTAATATACAGTGGAACCTCTCATAACGAATAATTCGCATAACGAGCAAAAAAAAATGTGAAAAAGTTGCTCCCATAACGAGCGATATTTCGCATAACGAGTTACATAGAAAGGGTAGGTAAGTCCCTTCTTCACGACATTCACTTGTGACCTTGTGAGCCGGGACTTCTGCGCCAGTACACAGTCTGTGTTTAGCACTCGCTTCGTTAGCGCCTTGGTTTCGCATGTGATCACCCATTCTTCTAAAATTTGTATTGATATTATTAGTATTTTTTTATGTGCAAAGTATTATTATCCGTTTAAAATTCTGTGGTGACAAGGTAAAGGGGCGTGAGTCAGTTTTGCAGTTTTGAGTTATTCCCTCCACAGAAATGTAGGTATATGTCATACCTCACAAATAATGGCATCAAGGATTACCTAGTACCATAGGCTATCCTTGATGCCATTTCTTTATGAGGTATGACATATACCTACATTTCTGTGGAGGGAATAACTCAACACTGCAAAACTGAATTATGCCCCTTTACCTTATCGCCACAGAATTGTCCCGAAGAAAAAAACACAAGACAGCCAGAAGAGAATAAAAATAACTGTTGAAATGAAACGTAAAATCATTGAAAAGCAAGAACAAGGTGTGAGCGTGGCATATCTAGCGCGCACATACTATCGGTCAACATCAACGATCTGCACCATTCTCAAGAACAAAGATAAAATTAAGAAAATGGATGCTTCAAAGGGAGTGTCAAGAATGTCTACGAAATGGTTCCGTTTACGGTTAGTTTTCTGGTTAAAAATGGTAAATTATTTGTCATAAATTCATATTTTTATTTAGGTACGTTTTTTTCCTAATCTAAATTGTATTACAAGTTGTTACACTCTTTTATAAAAAATTTTAGTTGAATAAACGTTAATAAATAAAAATCATTAAGTACTCCAAGAATAAAGAACAAAAAAAAGAACTTGAACAAGGGTCCGCGGTTCGATCCCAGGTGCCGGCAAACTCCCCTTTCACGACACAAGCTTTTAGCTTACTGTGGAAGGTGTATAAAGTTGTATTTGGGTTTATAACAAAACCCAGATATATCTTTAAAAAAAAAAAAAAACTTATTCTTTCGGCATGGAACGCATTATTGGATTTTACATTGATTTCTATGGAAAAAAATGTTTCGCATAACGAGTAAGAGTCTGGAACAAATTAAACTCGTTATGAGAGGTTCCACTGTATATTATAATTGCTGATATTTGTGTGTAGTGATTATTCATAAAAACTTTCCATAAAAATTAGTTTAAAACATTAATAATAACATCTGTACTTACTTGGTGCTCTTCGAAAATCATACGGAGCTCCTCTTATTGAAACATTTCTGACATAGCCAATGCTGGTGAGAATATTGGAAATATCCTTGAAATAAGCACCCGCTGAAGCATGTGAGGGATCCAACCATTCTACCATCTCTGGATTACCCCAACCAGGAACTCGAATCATCACTCCAGGAGCATCACTTGTTGTTCTGCTTGCATTGTCATAATACAATTTCACATTGTCCACCCAACAATCTATGACTAAAGGAAGTAAGAGTTCCTTGTTCAGCCATATGGTAAAGAAACCACCGGAAACTTTTTCACATAGGTAATGTACCACACTGGATTTATTAAGATTGGCCTCCAACTGGCTACCACCATCTCCAGGAACTAAAACAAAAATTAATAAAAATACATAATTTCGTAATTTGATAACATAATTTCCTACACAACACTAAATTCATAAACCAGGCTCCTCCATTCAGAGTATCATTATATTAGAGGACCCACTAACCACCAGAACAGTGCAGAAGTCTGAGGACTTCCATTTATCTGCAATTCTAATTTCTACACTAGTAAATTTGTCCACACGGGAGGTGCCATATAGGTGGGTAGCCCAATTTGAAATAGAGCGCCTCTGTGTCAATTCAGTCAACTCCTCTCACGACATTCCCAGCATACTCATACCACCCAACATCCAAAATTCTTCTAAGACACAATCAATCACTAAGAAACTAATAGTTACAAATGTGTACATAATTCAAATAATAAGTATGCATTTACTTTTATCTGCCTATGAATAGACTAGAATAGAATAGATAGAATTGACTTTTTTTATTTTTTAATATTTTTCAATGGCTGCCCCATGTGAATTGTTTCTAACACAAATTGTATTTTTTTAATTAGTAGTCAGATCTGAATGGAGGAGGCTGGTTTCTGCTCTGTGCTCTCGAGACGGGTGTTGAAGGGCGACATGATAATTTAAGGAAAGCACATAAAATGGATAATTATCTTCACTTACTCAGAATAACAGGCGATATAGCAGAGGAACTAGATAAAAATGAAACAAACAAAACTGGAAATACTACAGATTTTATCATCATTTACAGAATTTTTTTGAGCAATTATATTATTGTTTTATGGCCTAAATAATATCGACGCAAATTCTCAAGGAAGAACTTTGACGTCAAAAGTGTTTATCTAACTGCTATATAAATTATAGTATATGTATGTCCAACATCACTAGCATACGTACGCGAAACACCAAACTAAGCACAATACAAATTGAATCATTAGATCAATCCGAATAACAACGTATCGGGAATTATTTAAAATTTTGTTAAATAATAAAAATTACAATACACCCCCCCAACTCACTATTTTGACTTTGACATTAGCTATCCATAGACACCAAAAATACGATACTATTCCGAATTAGCTCACAAACGATAGCGTGAGTATAATGTGCACTATGGGCGCTATACTTCAGTCTTTCTATCCATGCACTCGACAATAACATTAGAAATGCGTGATGTTCACGTGATCAGATGGGCCGCTCGCAGAATAGATACTGGATAGAAATTAGTGATGTAACGAATGTCTGATTTTGGATATTCGCGAATGCGAATGCGAATGCGAATATTTCATGCCGACATTCGCGAATGCGAATGCGAATGCGAATATTGACTTGAAAATGGTATAGGAATTTGAAATATTCCAAAACTCCTTGGTTTTCTTAAAGAATATTTTCTTGCAGTACCTTTTTCCACAATGTACCGGGTAAGTATCCGGTACTTTCACCGAATTACTGATTTGTTTCTTCATTTACATGGTACACAACAGATGAAAGACATATAAATATAAACATGTAAGCGACAAAAACATTCCAATAGTCTTACATCGAAACAGTGCATACTTCAGCAATAACACACAAAACAATTATAGAAAATCTTACACATAATATAGGTATTAATTCACAATACATCCAATCACCCATTCCTATTACAAATCGCTGCTCACCCAATTTCGCACACATACCTTAATACATTCATTCGCACAAACACATTCACACTTCACTAATGTATGCAATAACAATACAAAAAACTCTTAAAAAATAAAAATCAAAAATTTAAAAATTTAAAAAACAGTCTAAAAATTAATACTATCCCAAACACTTCACATTTTATCAAACATATACATTTTTTTTATATTTATTTCATCTTATTCTACCCTCAACTCTCCTTTCTCACAAACCTGACGTAATTGGCACTTTAAAATTCTATAAACAGGGTTTCTTGAGTCTGCAATCGTTTTTGTTTTTTTTTTTTAATGTAGAACGGAAAACAAGATCTTGTTAAAGGAAGCATTCTAAAGTTAATCGTATCTAAAATATTAGGCACATCGTATTCGGACAAGCATATTTTTCTCAGGTTGCATGCATCCAGCAAAACTCTTCACAATTCCAATTTAGGCAAATCTTTAATAAATACAGGATAATGCAATCTCTTCCTAACCAAACGAATGAATTTAGACTGAGTTCTCTCAACTTGATCGACATATTTTTTAAAATGTGGATTCCATACAGAGGAACAGTCCTCCAGCTTGGAGCGAAACAACGATAAGTACAAGTACAAATACGATTCATATAACCTAAATGACTTTGTAGATCTCAGAATAAATCCCAGTATTTTATTGCTCTCTTCGATAATTTTGTTCACGTGATCATCAAAGTGAAGCTCAGAGTCAAACACCACACCTAAATCTCTAATCTTATTTAGTTCTTTTAAATCATGATTATGGATATTGTAAATTTATCGAATTTTGTTTCTATTTTTGGTAAAAGAGATCAGATTACACTTCTCCAGATTCAAGTGCAAGTTATTTCTTTTACAGTACTCGTGTAGTCTTTCCAAGTCCTCGTTAAGCATTTCATAGTCAAACAATAATTGAATTTGACAGTATATTTTTAAATCGTCCGCAAATAATAGAAGCTCTGAGTGGTCAAAGCACTTTTTTATGTTGTTTATGAATATCGTGAAAAGTAAAGGACCCAAAGAAGACCCCTGAGGGACACCAGATGTAACACTGACACTGCCAGATGAGTAACCGTTAAGTTTAACTGTCATCAATCTATCAGAAATATATGAGTCAATCCACCTTAGTTGAAAAAAGTCGATGTTCTACTTTATCAAATGCCTTTTGAAAGCCGATATAAATGGCATCCAACTGTATACGATTGTCCATAGCTGAGAAAAAAAATCAGATTTGTTACTGTCGATCTTCCACTCATGAATCCATGCTGCTCTACAAGAAGATACGGCTTCAGGAAAAAAGCAATTTGTTCACGAACCATACCCTCAAATATTTTTGAAATAGGTGATAGAATTAAAATTGGTCTGTAGTTACGAACGTCCGATTTGCTGCCAGATTTATGCAAAGGAATAATACTAGCCATCTTCCATTTGCATGGAAAGCATCCTTCTTGTAAACTCCTAATTTATTTATCGTGTCGAAACCCAGAGAAAAAACCCATCAAACTGATTTCCAGTACTGCGCAAAACGCGCAGCAGGTGGAGATGCGTCAAAAATATCCTCCATAGTGCAAGTGACAGGGCACAATGGACACTCCAACAAGTGTGGCATAGTCTGTGCTGCACCACAGTCACACGCTCCGGATTCGTCCTGTAGGAAGCCCAATCGTTCTCTATTGTCGCGGCAGTTTCCTACACCAGATCTCAGTCGATTTAGGGTTTTCCATGTCCCATAGTCTAGATTGCCTCCTGCAACAAGGTGTTCTAATAAATGACAGATACAATGGTTTGGTTAAATGACTTACACATCTCTTTAATATATTGGTGCTAGACCATCAGGGCCAACTCCTTTTGTCTCATCTATACCTAATAAACGTTTATGAATATCAGATTTCAAGATATTAACCATGGATAAACATGAGTTAGTTAAAATATTTTCCAATTCTTTAGTATTAGAATCATGCAAATTATTCAGTGAAAATACAGAACCAAAAAACGTCGAAAACAAGTTTGCAATTCCCTCTGGATCGCTCGAAGTCTGGTCACCGTCACCCATTACCCTTGGATAGCCTCTAGATTCTTTAAGGGAATTCACGAATGAAAAGAAAGACTTGACATTGCCCTTAAGTGACTTCTCAGTGTTATTAATAAAAGACCTATAATCGTGATTCTGCGACAACTTCAACTGAGCTCTTAGTTGAAAAAATAAATTGTAGTCAGAATCATTACGGTTCATCTTCAACTTACGCCAAGCCTTAGACTTCTCTTAAACAATAACAGAATTCTATTAGAGAACCATTTGGGAAAATTATTAGGTGACACCCTCTTCATATGTAGGTGTATGCTTCTCAATTATTGGCAAAACATAACCATAAAAAGATTCAATCATGATTAGAAAATGAGTTTAATTCACAATGTATTTAAATTATCACTTGATATTTATATGTAGATCTGCGACCTACATATAAATATTAAGTGATAATTTAAATACATTGTGAATAAAACTCATTTTCTAATCATGTCGCGTAATTATCACATAGTGAATGCCAAAAACATCAAAAAAAAGATTCAATCATCTTATTCACCGGTCCGTTTCCCAAAACACTGACCCAATCAACACTTTGTAGTTCAAAATTTATTTCCGAAAAGTTTGACTTAAAGTATATTAATTTCTGGATCATATTTTGAGACAAATCCTCAGCAATTTCAAACTCATAATCTATCAACAGTGAAGGATAGTGTGAATCCTTACCAACCAGTGGAGAGTCACATCTGGTAACAGAACACGGAATAGTTGAAAGAATTAAATCCAAGATAACTTGATTGCTGTTATAAACTCCGTTAGACTGAAACATATTGAGAAAAGATATAGATTCTATCAAATACTGCGCAACAGGACACGAATAAGAATACGGAACAAAGATTGAATCAACATCGGGGTCTTTTTTCCATTGGATTGTTGGGATATTGGAATCTCCAATAAGACAAATATCCGTTTTGCCGTAATAGCTGATTAAACGTTCAGATATACTTAAAAAAAAAGATGTTTTAAGTATCTAAGGATGTGGAAGGCGGTATATACATATACTACACCCAGTAGCGGTGAGCATTTTTTCATGCGTTACCGATGAAAAACGAATACTGGTAAAAAAAACTTTCACCAGTATCATCCCAAACAAGAGTGGATGAATATCCTAGTGTCCGATCCACAGCAATTAAGACCCCACCTCCATCCCTTTTACCACTCAACATGAAATCCCTATCCTTGCGGTAAACTGTATATTCGATTTGAAAAAGTTCGCTGTCAAATATGCCACAATTTAGCCAAGCTTCCGTTAGAACAATTATATCATAACTATTTGCAAATAAGTTTGCTCTAAACTCCTCGATCTTAGTCTTCAAGCCCCGAAAATTCTGAGAGAATACTTGAGTGTGGTTCACCTTGTAGTATGATATAAATATTCCTTAAATAGAATATAAAATTATTGTAGGGCCCTATACTCATAGCAGTTGTAATACTTAAAACAAACATATAAATTAAATCTCCACAAATGCATATTTCTCCTAATAATAATAACATCATCAAGCAAACAAACACAGGAAACAATACAACAAATGTGGCCAACACGGAACAGACCAGATACTTTATTACTAAAATAATATTCGCAAAACATTCGCATATTTTTTTGCGAATGCGAATGCGAATACTTTGAAATATGCGAATATTCGCGAATGCGAATGCGAATGCGAATATTCGTTACATCACTAATAGAAATTGCCCAGTGTGCATAATAAAAATATTGTAATTTTGTAGATAATATTAAAAAAACATACTGTTTTAAGATTATCTTTATTGTAGTGCTCTCAATAATGTCGAGATAACTCGACGAAAACGCTTCAGATTTTTTATATGTGAAAAATTAACAGTGTGTTTTTTTCAATATAGGTAATTTATTATAATGTATTTTCTGTGTCAATACACAACCCTTTGGATTATACAAAATTATTGAATTAAAAAAAATATTTATTACAAACTGAAACATGAGGGACCGTTTATCGAAATTTTATGATTATACATAGGTACCTATACAAAAAAATCTTATTTTACTAAATGATTTGATTATTTCATTTTAAATTTTTTGAAGCTTATTTTTGGGCAGACTCAGGTAACTGATTGGACTCTTAAATAAGTGTTATTTAAGTAATGCATGGAACAAAATTTTAGAAAGATAATAAAATTATTGATTAAAACATTTTACATGTCAACGTGACATAATATATATATACACTTATAGCAAAACAAAAAACATTATTAATACGATAACATAGAATAATTAATTAAACACCTTAACAAAGTGTCAACACAAAAATAATTATAGCAAAACGAACAAACATTATAAATGTGATAACATAGAATAATTAATAGAACTAAAGTAAAAATAACAAATTTTATAGACTAAATCGGCCCAGTTTTCATATAACATATATTTACTTTCATATAACATATATTTACTTTGTAAGTGCATATATCTTAATTTATAAAAGAAATTTGAGGAATTACTGTATGTCGGAATTTAGCACAAAAAGATTTATAAAAAAATTTCAGCTAAATTAAAAAAAAGAAACAATTAATCAGAGAGATGAGGAATCGGACGTGTTTCCAACATTTATCACGAATTGGTCGAAAGCATCATCCATCATTTCATCTGACATCCAAAATATTTTTTCTACTTTAATCACGTGTTTTAAACAATTGCTCCAATTTTCCACTTGTCACATTGCGAATCGCATTCTCGAAAAAAAATTTAACCTCAAGAAGTTTTATTCTTCGCCGAAACCTCATTTTTGATTTGCGCCCAAATTACCTCTATGGGGTTACACGGCTAGTGTCTAAAGTAGCATTCACATTGCTTCACTTTGGATGATCATCCAGAGTGTCAGGGTCAAACCTGTTCATCGAAAGTGAACACGTCTGTTCACATTTGTTCATCCTATGCTTTCACTGCCATGTCTACTTTCTCACTCATGTTGTATGTAGTTTGACGTATTTTCGTATAAAAATAATCAAACAAATTCAAAAATGAAAAATAACACTTAAAATAAATTAATATAGCTCTCAACTGCATAATAATTTTGTACATGATTCTGACATTCAATACAAATTCATAGAGAATAAAACAAATAATAAGATGAAACTTGTTTATGGTCGTTTCAGTGAAAGGACCTTTCATCAAAATTATGACGAGTGGTAATCTCTTTCCTCCGTCATCGCTAGTGATCACTATTGATGAAACGCCTGTTCACATTTGTTCATCTTGGAGGATCATCCGGAGTGATCACTGAAAGTGAACGTATGTGAACGACCCTTAATATTCACTGTCAAATAATAAAAACATATCTATTCGAAAAGAAGTACAAAAAAATATCTCTAATGTACAATATAAATTGAGGTGATTTTTCCGTGTAGCCGCTATTTCATATAATGTATTTCGTTTAAGCAATGTATTTGAATCTGTTGGTAAATATTTTTTTAACGAAAACTAGAAAGGGTAATTTCAATATATATGGAAAGATAATTTACACAATTGCAATGAAAATACCTTTTATAAAGTTTCAAAAGCAAACTTTTAATTATAGCCGCGTGATCGTTAGTGACTTTATAAAAAGGGTACAGTAATTTAAAAGCTATTTAAAAAATACGGAGTAGAAGAAACGGCCTTTTATTGAAATTTGCCTGGATGTACTAAACGTTCTCAGAATTGTTCACGTGGACAATTGCATCTTCTCGGTGGATACATTATAGATGTATATTTTGTACTCTGTTTTTTGTAGTTGTTGGAAGTATATTCCTATGATAAAGCTTTCTTTGATTTTTTAATCATCCCAATCAAGGCTCGATCCACAGGGTGACGAAACGGGTAAATGCCCAAAGCGGCAAAATCCAGGACAGTTGCAGTTAAAAAAAAATTCATAAAAATTACAGTAATAATAATAAAGATTATTTGTATTTGGCGCCGTTTAATGATCCGTGACCATCTCAAGGGCGCCATGGCTTTTCTTGAAAAGCAGTGTTTTCAGCTTACTCCTGAACGTTGCAGTGGGTTGGTTCTGTCACAGTTTGAACTCAACTCTCTCTGGGACTCGGCATTGTAGGTAAATGATCTGTAAATAAATGATCATAATAATGTTATAAACGTTCTATATAATTATTTGTCTTTATTCTCCTATATCTACACATGTAACTTGTTTTCCATTCTGTCATCTGACAATACAAAGAAACCTACAATCTCGGCTGTTTGGTTTGTTTACCCGTTAGTAGTCATGTGTAACACAGATCCGACCCGAGTCAAATGTTCGGATCCTTCCAAATGGACCCGCGGGTCTACAGATCACCTACGGATCTTACGGGTCAACGGGTCCTAATGATTTGTTTGAGCGGAGACCCGTTGGATCTGTGAGGACCCGATGACCCGAAAGATCTGTTTGAAACGATGACATGTAGGATCCGTTTAAGCGGATGACACGTAAGTTCTGTATGTTTTGTTCACAAATTGAATAGAATGACCGTTTGTACTTACCCATACATACATACCATCACGCCGCTTCCCATACATACAAATCCGTATTCTAATAATATAATATTGTGTTTTATTGCTGGAAAGTATCGCAAAGTTTTGCTAGTCTCTGAAAAACATTTTTCACAAAATAATACTACAATACACAAACACAAAATATTTCACAAAAAAATATCATGGCGAAACATTTTATGAAACCAATACTTTTTCATATAAAATGTTTACCTTTAATCAATAGCTTATCCACTATTTATTTCAACTAAACCTTTGCACAGTTCACAATAAAAAGTATTTTCCTAAATGAAATTAATTGGTAGTATGTTGTTTTTTTTCCTTTATTTATATTGTTTTTCTTTGTTTATGCATTATTTCTCTTGACTGTTTTTTTTTTAACTGCATGTAATATGCTTGTGGGAGATGTCGTGATGGTATAGATAGATAGTGGGGTAGTCAGTAGACCAACTGTTTGTAATAAACTTGTGGGAAAGCCGTGATGGTATAGATAGATAAAGTGGGATAGTCAGTAGATCAACTGCATGTAATAAACTTGTGGGAAAGCCGTGATGGTATAGATAGATGAAGTGGGGTAGTCAGTAGACCAACTGCATTTAATAAACTTGTGGGAAAGCCGTGATGGTATAGATAGATAAAGTGGGATAGTCAGTAGATCAACTGCATGTTATAAACTTGTGGGAAAGCCGTGATGGTATAGATAGATGAAGTGGGATAGTCAGTGACCAACTGCATGTTATAAACTTGTGGGAAAGCCGTGATGGTATAGATAGATAAAGTGGGGTAGTCAGTAGACCAACTGCATGTAATAAACTTGTGGGAGATGTCGTGATGGTATAGATAGATAAAGTGGGATAGTCAGTAGATCAACTGCATGTAATAAACTTGTGGGAAAGCCGTGATGGTATAGATAGATGAAGTGGGATAGTCAGTAGACCAACTGCATGTAATAAACTTGTGGGAAAGCCGTGATGGTATAGACAGATAAAGTGGGGTAGTCAGTAGACCAACTGCATTTAATAAACTTGTGGGAAAGCCGTGATGGTATAGATAGATAAAGTGGGATAGTCAGTAGATCAACTGCATGTTATAAACTTGTGGGAAAGCCTTGATGGTATAGATAGATGAAGTGGGATAGTCAGTGACCAACTGCATGTTATAAACTTGTGGGAAAGCCGTGATGGTATAGATAGATAAAGTGGGATAGTCAGTAGACCAACTGCATGTAATAAACTTGTGGGAAAGCCGTGATGGTATAGATAGATAAAGTGGGATAGTCAGTAGACCAACTGCATCTAATAAACTTGTGAGAGATGCCGTATAGATAGTGTAGTAATCAGTAGAATAACGGCATGTGGATATTGCCACGGAGAGGACGACTATTATGTTTATTAGTGACTGCCCCATATGTGGGAAATTTCATGATGATATAGATAGAGAGAATCTTACTTCACTTAACCGCAGACCCACGCTATTTCGACGTTTGGTCATGGTTTCGCTCCAAAAATCTGTCGAATTGTACAAATAAAATAGCGGCACAAAAGCGAAACATCAGAGACTGCGAAAAAACAGGCGGAGATGTGAATGCTTATTTCGTAATCTATGGCGAAACGGTGCTAGAAAGAGATAGATGTATAGAAAACAGTATGTATTTGAGCATGCCATCTCGCTCTTGCGTACGACGCACACGAACTGACAGATTTAAGCGGCGCCGCTTTCTCGATTCCGCCGCGGAGGTGTGCTGTGTATAGATAGATAGTGGGGTAGTCAGTAGACCAACTGTAATAAACTTGTGGGAAAGCCGTGATGGTATAGATAGATAAAGTGGGATAGTCAGTAGACCAACTGCATGTAATAAACTTGTGGGAAAGCCGTGATGGTATAGATAGATAAAGTGGGATAGTCAGTTGACCAACTGCATGTAATATGCTTGTGGGAGATGTCGTGATGTTATAGATAGATATTGGGGTAGTCAGTAGACCAACTGTAATAATATTGTGGGAAAGCCGTGATGGTATAGATAGATAAAGTGGGATAGTCAGTAGACCAACTGCATGTAATAAACTTGTGGGAAAGCCGTGATGGTATAGATAGATAAAGTGGGATAGTCAGTTGACCAACTGCATGTAATATGCTTGTGGGAGATGTCGTGATGGTATAGATAGATAGTGGGGTAGTCAACAGACCAACTGTTTGTAATTAACTTGTGGGAAAGCCGTGATGGTATAGATAGATAAAGTGGGATAGTCAGTAGACCAACTGCATGTAATAAACTTGTGGGAAAGCCGTGATGGTATAGATAGATAAAGTGGGATAGTCAGTTGACCAACTGCATGTAATATGCTTGTGGGAGATGTCGTGATGGTATAGATAGATAGTGGGGTAGTCAACAGACCAACTGTTTGTAATTAACTTGTGGGAAAGCCGTGATGGTATAGATAGATAAAGTGGGATAGTCAGTAGACCAACTGCATGTAATAAACTTGTGGGAAAGCCGTGCTGGTATAGATAGATTATAGTTCAATATTTATTATTCGGCCAATATCGGACAATTACTTTGGAATAATATGCAATTTAGTTCCACTAATTTCACACTAGTGCGTACGTAATAGTGTTTATTCGGTATCACGATTTCGCTGTTCGCGTTCCGCGCAAATGTACTAGCTAAAAGCGGTTTCGCTACTACGACTCCGCTCAGCGGTTTCGCTTTCGCTATTTCGCGGCGGAGGTGTGCTAAAGCCCTAATGGCATGGCCACACTAAAGATATCTATCTAGTGCATGGACCTAAATAGAGTAATGGACAGACACTTTGGTAAACATTTTGTAGCTGCGCGGGGAGGGGAATGACGACCATTTTGTAAGAAATAAATTTTGTTCGGTGCGTCGCATTTGGGCTGCGTTCAGACAGTCACCGAGTGATCAGTCGACGACGCATATTTTGAAAGTACCTATACAATGCCAGTACGCATTCATAGTGTTCATGTACTGTATGTTACTATGTTTTCAAAATGTGTAACAAAATAAGAATTATAGTCTCAGAAAATATACTCGATTTCTGCGTAATTGTCATTTATAATTTCTGACGCTGATTCAGTGAATTCGTTTGGATAAATTTAGGATATAAACTTGTAACAAGTATTTGGGAAGTATACAAGCTCAGAAAGTTAGATAATGGAATAATTTTAAAAAAAAGTATAAAGCAATTAGTTATAAACTAATCAAGTAGTTATTACTTTAACTGTTAATTTTAAAGATACCTATTAAAATAATTTATTCCTTCGTTAGAGACAAAAATATTTTTATCATTTAAAAGAAACACAAAAGTACTTGAATGCTACTATAAAAAGGCGCCAGTCAAATAATAATAAAAATATTAATTATTTAAATATATTCATAATTTACGTCTTTTACACGTCGGCGAATTTAAGAAATTATAACAAAAAGTAAATCCAAAAAAAATTTTTTTTAAAGTTATAAAAGCAATAAAAAAATAATAAAAAGACGTAAAAAATAATGGCGCCATTACGATAACATTGGGTCATAAAACGCTCTAAGTTATTCACGATTATCCGGATTACATTCACCACTCACTGCAACTTCATGGTCGTTCAGGTCAAACGACGCCGAGTGACATTTATGCTCCCATGAACCAACCCTTGTATTTGTATGTTTAGTTGTTTTAAAAATGTTTCAAGTTTTTGCACATCAGTTGAATTTTTCATATCGGTTTTTGTTTTTATATCTAGAAGAATAGGAATCATCTTATGATTAACATGGTGATGTGCGCTATAAATGGTTGTGGTTATAAATCCAATCCAACTTTCGCAGGAAAAAGGATTGTCATATTTTCGGTAAGTTGTTTTGTATTGTAGTTTTTATCTTAATATATTGCGATTTTAAAGTCGTTTATATTATAATTCGTATACTTATAAATGATCATAATAATGTTATAAACGTTCTATATAATTATCTGTCCTTATTCTCCTATATCTACACATGTAACTTGTTTTCCATTCTGTCATCTGACAATACAAAGAACCTACAATCTGATGTTTGGTTTGTTTACCCGTTAGTAGTATTGTTCAGAATCTGAGTATTCGTTCTTATGTATTCGTTCTTCAACTTAACTCGAAGAACTAAATCCTCAATGCCAAATCTGTTCGGTCTTTTTCGTTCTTTTGGGAAAAATTACATTAAAGTACTATATTTTCAAAGAAACTAAGGTTTAACATCGCGTGGCAAATAAACACGAACGAGATTTAAATCTTCGTGTGTGTTTTTTTTTGGAAAAAAAACCTTAAGATACTCTATTTTCAAAGATACTAAGGTTTCATATTGCGTGTCAAACGTTGAGAACGAGATTCTTGGATTTAAATCTACGTGTTATTATTTTGGAAAAAACGCCATTGGAATATTCTATTTTCAAAGGAATTAAGGTTTTATATCGCGTGTCAAATGTAACAAACATGATTCAAAGATTTAAATCTTTGTGAAGTTGTTTTGGTAAAAATACCATTAGAATACTCTATTTTCAAAGAGACTAAGGTTTAAAATCGCGTGACATATATCACAAACGAGATTTAAGGATTTAAATCTTCGTGTCGTCTTTTGGGAAAAAGGCCTTTAAAATACTTTATTTTCAAAGAGACTAAGGTGAAAATCGCGTGACAAATTCCACGAACGAGAACGAATGTTAAGAACGAATTGTTTTGAAGAACGATGTCTCAAGTACCGATTCCTGAGAAAGAACTGGATTTACCAATACTACCCGTTAGAATGAAATGTTTCATGCATACAAATCTGATCAGGTTAATGATATTATCGCATGTTTATAAACAAAATCATTTTTTGTAGTTTTCCAAAGGATCCAGAAAGGAGAAACTGGACATTATCCAATATTTGACACCAAGTAAACGTAGTGTTTTGTGTTCAAAAACATCTCGTTTTTCTGCGAGGTTGGAGAAAAACGTCATTCTTACGAAATATCCTGTGTTTCCCGCTTATTTGCAAGTTCGTGTGTTTTATATTATTCATTTAGATATATCCTTCAATTGTCATTCATTCTCTCCATATTGTGTGTATATGAAAACAAAGTTTAAAAATAAATAATGATTTTGAAATGAAATACTCAATTTTATTTACTCATCCTATTCCCTATTTCATCAAGTATATGAAAACATTAAGTTATGTGGCATTGTAATTATTTTAAGAAGTAAATATAATGTTTTCTGATACTGTGAATAATTTCCATACATTGCCCATACAAATGTTAAATATAGTATTTCCTACAAAATGGCCACCGTCGATTTCCCTTCCTCACTTTTTGGCTTCGCTGTCATTCATACAAATTACTATAAACGTTCCATCCCCTACCTACATACATCCATGATCTAGTGTGGCCATGCCCTAATGGGCGCGCTATTTGGCGTTCCGTTTTAGCATACAGTGCACACAAACAGCGCGTGACGTCATCGCTTTTTTCTATTTCCGGTCGTACGCAGTGCAAACATGAGGGACTGATAGCGTTGTGTGTAGAAACGTCAAATTCTTTTATGTCAAGTTGCGCGCGTGTTCTGTTGTGGTTCTGTTCGTTCTGTTGATAAAAGTTTGCAGAACAAATGGGGTTAATTCCCTGGGGGGCACTATAATTTACTCAGGTTTTATTATTGTTGAGGTTAGGCTAGCAATACCTTGTGCAACAGTGACTAATAAACTATTACGTGTGCGTTATTTTACGTAATTAAAATATAAATCATTGAATTGAAATAAAATATAATTTCAAAGTAGTAATTACCGAAAATGAGCCTTAAATTGTTCAGCCGTATACCCGGGAAAGACGACGAAGATGACGATGACGAGGAGGAAAAAAAGTCACTATATTCCGTTCCAAAGTCAAATATAACATTTACCGCCATTGCGAGTTTTGACAGATTGCACAAAGCCGTTCCGAAATAAATTTCGCCGAATAGCACGCTATCGTACGACATCCCGCGTTTTCTAATTCGGAACAGACGCGCAGTACCGTTTGCGCAGTTTGTACTGTGAGCTAATTCGGAATAGTATCTTTATTATGATTACTTTTCTATGGTTAAAATACATAATATGTATTTACATTGCTCCTACATCCATATTATGGATGTAGGAGCAATGTAAATTGAAACTTGAAATTAATTAAAGGGTCGTTCACATACGTTCACTTTCAGTGATCGCTCCGGATGATCCTCCAAGATGAACAAGTGTGAACAGGCGTTTCATCAATAGTGATCACTAGCGATAACGGAGGAAAGAGATTACCACTCGTCATAATTTCGATGAAAGGACCTTTCACTGAAACGACCATAAACAAGTTTCATCTTATTATTTGTTTTATTCTCTATGAATTTGTATTGAATGTCAGAATCATGTAAAAAATTATTATGCAGTCGAGAGCTATATTAATTTATTTTAAGTGTAATTTTTCATTTTTGAATTTGTTTAATTATTTTTATACGAAAATACGTCCAACTACATACAACATGAGTGAGAATGTAGACATGGCAGTGAAAGCATAGGATGAACAAATGTGAACAGACGTGTTCACTTTCGATGAACAGGTTTGACCCTGACACTCTGGATGATCATCCAAAGTGAAGCAATGTGAATGCTACTTAATAATAATAGTAAATGACACAGAAAAATTAACGAACTGACACGAAATTGGATGACACTGACACAGGTTACACTTGGCATATGTGCCCTTGTGACTTGAAATACCGGGAGAAAATCTTGAGTAACTTTATGAAACTTAAAGGCCCCGTTTAGCAAAAACGGTAAAATATTCTATTTTCAACATATTTGATAGAAAAACTGCCAAAACTTGTTGACCCTTGCGAACATATTGATTTGATAAAATAAAAAATCAAATATTTATTACCAATATTAGTTTTTTACTAAAAAATAAATAAATCGCAGACTGACGAGATTTATTTAGGTACTTTTTGTTATATCAAAATACAAATTATTTTTAAAATATATATATTTTTTATTCATCCTATCAAGCATATAAATACTATAGATTTTAGCAAACTTTTTTAGTATACAAAAAATTCAGTTCATGTGGTGATTTTTGGTTTCAAAATATGAGAAATTTTATCAAAAAAAATAATTTTTAAGTCGGTCAATATCCATGAAAAAACAAAAAAAAAGAGATTTTTTTTGTTCTATAATTGTAATGACTATCTAAATACTCTCAATATTAAAATAAATATATGAAAGTTTGCAAGATTCTCGTGCATTTATGTACCAAATACACCCCCGAATTCGATTTTTAGAATTATGCTTTTTTATAAATGAATACTATGAAGCTAAAATCGAGTTTTTTTTTTAAGTTAAAGTTTGATATTGGTAATTAATATTTGTTTTCATATTTGATCAAATCAAAATGTTCGTAGAGTCAACAAGTTTTGAGTTTGTGTACCAAACTTGTTGAAAATTGAATGTTTTATCGTTTTTGCAAAAGGGGCCCCTTAAGTAGCATTCACATTGCTTCACTTTGGATGATCATTCAGTGTCAGGGTCAAACCTGTTCATCGAAAGTGAACACGTCTGTTCACATTTGTTCATCCTATGCTTTCACTGCCGTGTCAACACTCACGGTCATGTTGTATGTAGTTTGACGTATTTACGTAAAAAAAATTAAATAAATAAAAAAAAATATCATTTAACAAAAATTAAAACAAGTTAATATAATTCTCGACAGCATGATAATTTTGTACATAATTCTGACTTTTAATACAAATTCATAGATAAAACTTGTTTATGGTCGTTTCAGTGAAAGAGGTCCTTTCATCGAAATTATTAGTAGTAATCACTTTTGTCCGTCATCGCTAGTAATCACTATTGATGAAACGCCCGTTCACACCTTTTCATCTTGGAGGATCATCCGGAGTGAACAAATGTGAACGACCCTTAAACAAAAAAAAAATCTGGGTGAGAATAGCGCCTCCGTTTATTATTATTATACAACGTTGTCAGACGTACGGTTATTTCATTCCCCGTACGGAAATAATTTTAACAAATTACCATACGACTAACATATTGACATAAACAATCATCGGTACAAATACCCGTTACATTGTAAAAAAGGTACTGTGTGAGAAAATATTCATTAAGAAAACCGAGGAGTTTTTGAAATATTGCAAATTCCTATACCATTTCAAAAATTTGTCGACGGAGGGGGGTAGAAATACCCGTTACATTTTGAAAAGTTTCACCGAAGTAAGTTTTATTTTTATGCTTGCTTCTAATGCGTAGTTGCGGTAGGGTGTTATTTTACAGTTTTGTTTATTAATTTTATTTTTGTTACGGCAAAATCACTCAGAATTGGGTGGAATGCCTAAATAATAATAAAACATGGCCACACTAAAGATATCTAGTGTGGCCATGATAATAAAAAAGGTAATTTTGGCAACCCTGTTATTATAATTATAATGGGGGAGTTGCGGTAGTGAGGGATTTTGATGAAAATGCTTGAAGTACGTAAATTGAAGGTCACATATTAATAATTTGAGGTTTAAAATGTATAAAAAACACTTTTTCATACGGAAAAATAAAATATAAAATCATTAAAATTTGACAGTTATCAAAACGCGACGTCGATGGTCAATGGCGGATGTGACGTCATTTTATTCGAATTTCTCGAGGTCACATGTTTATCCAGTTTGTTTGAGAAGTGAATGTTCGCTGTTCGTTGCATTTTCTCGGTCTTTACAGACAAAATTATTATTTTTATGTTTAAAAATGTCTACAAATAAATTTTATAAATATTGCATAGAGCCACTATGCTCAGACACCACGGTTACAGCTCCAAATAAAGCATTTATTTGCGTGCCTACAGACCTGGTAAAAAGGAAAAAGTGGTGTATGGTGATCGAAAGAGACGATAAGAAAAATAAAGTTTTATCCAATGTTAGTCGCTATGTTTGCGATGATGATTTCAGTATATATTCGTAAAAAGAATTTTAATAAAACTATTTGAAAAATACGTATCTATTTTGTATTTAAATATTGTTTTGAAAAAGTATTTAATAGTCTATATTTGAAACACCAATATTCAAAAGTATTTGTATTTAACAACACATATGAGCTTATATTCTTCTAACGCCGTATTGTGTTTTCTTCAATCCTTGTTACTGTAATAATAAGGGATTGTTTTATAAGTTTGCCTTTTGCATCTGGCTTTCTATTAAATTTAGTTCACACAAAAATAATGCACCGTAGCATGCTACGGTGTATTGTTTTTGTGTGAACTAAATTATTTGATCAAAATAAGATAATTTCCCTATCTTTTAAGATAGAGGGAAAACACGAAGGAGACATGATAATGTATTTGAGATTATATTGAATTTAGAGATATGTTTCGACCATGCTGTAATGTCTATTATTATTATGACATCTATTTTTTGTTTCTAGTTTAATTACGAACGACATATTGAATGATGTTTTTTTCCCTGTTTTGATTTCAGTTAGAAGAAGATCTTGAAAACTATATGCGATGGAAAATTATTCTCTATAAAATCTCTATTTGTGACAAAAAATCGCACATCATTAATGTAGATACTTTTGGTAAATTGTCAGATTGACCTTTACAAAACCAAATTTTTATTGTTCCAGTTAAAGATGTGTAATACCAGTTTTAAACTATTGTTTTCTATTTTCAATTTTTTATCTCAAGTCTATACAACACTTACAATCCATTATATGAGCCAATATTAATTTTAAAATAATAAAACACTGCCTTAGGTCTCCAAAATTTATGTGAGGAAAACACGAAACAAAACTCTGAATGGAGAATTAACAGTTCCAACACTATGCCGGAATATGTTATGACGATAATAGTAGATAATATAATAAATAGTTCTTTTAAATAATGAGCTGACGATTTCTGTTCTGTTTAAACTAATTGTGGCGCATTGTGTTGGATGATAGATTTGATCTCTGAAAGATTTTCATTTTTTTATACTTTATATATGCGGTAGTTATTATCTATTTTGTGCTTATAATAAATAAATAAACAAAAGAGTCGAAGTATTTAAAAATAACACGGAAAAAACGTAAACAAACTACATAAACGCCGTACTAGAAAGAAAACCACAGACACACTCGGATGAAGTGACGTCATCACAAGATGGAGTGTAATGGATGGCGTTTTTGCGTGAATATTATTTTTCAAATTTCAAATGCTGATTTCTCCAAAACTAGGCTAAATATAATAAAATTATGCATATATTCGTGATTCTTACGTGCTGTTTAACATTTTTAATCAATAAAAAAAAATCCGCAACTGGCCCATTCTCTTTAGAATATTATTCTCTTTGATGTTGATCATAGACACAAGACACATAAAACAGAGTTGTCAGTGCCAGTTGCGGATTTTTTTTTTATTGATTAAAAATGTTAAACAGCACGTAAGAATCACGAATATATGCATAATTTTATTATATTTAGCCTAGTTTTGGAGAAATAAGCATTTGAAATTTGAAAAATAATATTCCCGCAAAAACGCCATCCATTACCCTCCATCTTGTGATGACGTCACTTCATCCGAGTGTGTCTGTGGTTTTCTTTCTAGTACGGCGTTTATGTAGGTAGTTTGTTTACGTTTTTTCCGTGTTATTTTTAAATACTTCGACTCTTTTGTTTATTTATTTATTATAAGCACAAAACAGATAATACCTACTGCATATATAAAGTATAAAAAAATGTAAATCTTTCAGAGATCAAATCATCCAACACAATGCGCCACAATTAGTTTAAACAGAACAGAAATCGTAAGCTCATTATTTAAAAGAACTATTTATTATATTATCTACTATTATCGTCATAACATATTCCGGCATAGTGTTGGAACTGTCAATTCTCCATTCAGAGTTTTGTTTCGTGTTTTCCTCACATAAATTTTGGAGACCTAAGGCAGTGTTTTATTATTTAAAAATTATTGGCTCATAGTTTATATAAGTTAGTGTTACACATTCGCTATATAGTGGTTTGTAAGTGTTGTATAGACTTGAGATAAAAAATTGAAAATAGAAAACAATAGTTTAAAACTGGTATTACACATCTTTAACTGGAACAAAAATTTGGTTTTGTAAAGGTCAATCTGACAATTTACCAAAAGTATCTACATTAATGATGTGCGATTTTTTGTCACAAATAGAGATTTTATAGAGAATAATTTTCCATCACATATAGTTTTCAAGATCTTCTTCTAACTGAAATCAAAACAGGGAAAAAAACATGATTCAATATGTCGTTCGTAATTAAACTAGAAACAAAAAATAGATGTCATAATAATAATAGACATTACAGCATGGTCGAAACATCTCTAAATTCAATATAATCTCAAATACATTATCATGTTTTATATGCAGCTGGTCTGCTGGCTACCCCACTTGTGGGATATGCCGTGATGGTATAGTATAGTATAGTATAGTATAGTACATTATCATGTCTCCTTCGTGTTTTCCCTATCTTTTATATGATTTGACAGCAAAGCATGCTACGCTGTCAAATCATATAAAAGATAGGGAAGTTATCTTATTTTGATCAAATAATTTAGTTCACACAAAAACAATACACCGTAGCATGGTGCATTGTTTTTATGTGAACTAAATTTAATAGAAAGCCAGATGCAAAAGGCAAACTTATAAAACAATCCCTTATTATTACAGTAACAAGGATTGAAGAAAACACAATACGGCGTTAGAATAATATAAGCTCATATGTGTTGTTAAATACTACTACTACTACTATACCATCACGGCATATCCCATAAGTGGGGTAGCCAGCAGATCAGCTGCATGTAAGAAACACGCAAACTGTCCTCTTCGTGCCAATATAAAATCAAGAATTATAAAATCAAATACAAATACTTTTGAATATTGGTGTTTCAAATATAGACTATTAAATACTTTTTCAAAACAATATTTAAATACAAAATAAGTACGTATTTATCAAATAGTTTTATTAAAATTCTTTTTACAAATATATACTGAAATTATCATCGCAAACATAGCGACTAACATTGGATAAAACTTTATTTTTCTTATCGTCTCTTTTGATCACCATACACCACTTTTTCCTTTTTACCAGGTCTGTAGGCACGCAAATAAATGCTTTATTTGGAGCCGTAACCGTGGTGTCTGAGCATAGTGGCTCTATGCAATATTTATAAAATTTATTTGTAGACATTTTTAAACATAAAAATAATAATTTTGTCTGTAAAGACCGAGAAAATGCAACGAACAGCGAACATTCACTTCTCAAACAAACTGGATAAACATGTGACCTCGAGAAATTCGAATAAAATGACGTCACATCCGCCATTGACCATCTACGTCGCGTTTTGATAACTGTCAAATTTTAATGATTTTATATTTTATTTTTACGTATGAAAAAGTGTTTTTTATACATTTTAAACCTCAAATTATTAATATGTGACCTTCAATTTACGTATTTCAAGCATTTTCAGCAAAATCCCTCACTACCGCAACTCCCCCATTGTCATGTGCTAGTCATGGGTAACAGATCACTTTGAGGCGACCCGACTCGTTCGGGTCCACTGATAGCAGTGAGCCGAACATATGATTCGGGTCACGGGTCTTTCCGGTTACAACCCAGATCTTTGTCTTTAGCTCGGACCCGTTTCCGCTGTAGGTACATACACGGGTCACGGGTCTTTCCGGTTGCAGCATATACCTGTGTCTACGGGTCGGAGCTGTTTCCGGTGTTGATAGCTTATTGTCTATGATCCACTATGTCTTTCATACGGTATGGAGATTTTTACACTTAATATCTGAACGGAGTACTCAATAATTATAAGAATAATAATAATGACATTTATTGGCCATAAAATATTTATTTATTTACTTACATAACAAACAGCTGTATCAGCCTTTACAAATAATACAAATTAAAAAAAAAACAGTCAAGAGAAATAATGCATAAACAAAGAAAAACAATATAAATAAAGGAAAAAAAACAACATACTACCAATTAATTTCAATTAGGAAAATACTTTTTATTGTGAACTGTGCAAAGGTTTAGTTGAAATAAATAGTGGATAAGCTATTGATTAAAGGTAAACATTTTATATGAAAAAGTATTGGTTTCATAAAATGTTTCTCCATGATATTTTTTTGTGAAATATTTTGTGTTTGTGTATTGTAGTATTATTTTGTGAAAAATGTTTTTAGAGACTAGCAAAACTTTGCGATACTTTCCAGCAATAAAACACAATATATTATTAGAATACGGATTTGTATGTATGGGAAGCGGCGTGATGGTATGTATGTATGGGTAAGTACAAACGGTCATTCTATTCAATTTGTGAACAAAACATACAGAACTTACGTGTCATCCGCTTAAACGGATCCTACATGTCATCGTCTCAAACAGATCTTTCGGGTCATCGGGTCCTCACAGATCCAACGGGTCTCCGCTCAAACAGATCATTAGGACCCGTAAAGGGTCGTTCACATACGTTCACTTTCAGTGATCACTCCGGATGATCCTCCAAGATGAACAAGTGTGAACAGGCGTTTCATCAATAGTGATCACTAGCGATGACGGAGGAAAGAGATTACCACTCGTCATAATTTTGATGAAAGTCCTTTCACTGAAACGACCATAAAGAAGTTTCATCTTATTATTTGTTTTATTCTCTATGAATTTTTATTGAATGTCAGAATCATGTACAAAATTATTATGCAGTCGAGAGCTATATTAATTTATTTTAAGTGTTATTTGTCATTTTTGAAGTTGTTTAATTATTTTTATACGAAAATACGTCAAACTGCATACAACATGAGTGAGAAAGTACTGAAAGTAGACATGGCAGTGAAAGCATAGGATGAACAAATGTGAACAGACGTGTTCACTTTCGATGAACAGGTTTGACCCTGACACTCTGGATGATCATCCAAAGTGAAGCAATGTGAATGCTACTTAAGATCCGTAGGTGATCTGTAGACCCGCGGGTCAATTTGGAAGGACCCGAACATTTGACTCGGGTCGGATCTGTGTTACACATCAAAGAGAATATTATACTGTAATACTACTTACACATGACTAGCTCATGTCGGCGAAATTTGATTGTTTACGTTTACGATAACAAAAATATGATTATTAAGCTATCTTACTAGTGAACTACTAAATTATTTAATCTTTATCTTTTCGTCCTAAAAAACAGGTGACAAATCGTGTCCCATACAGAACCAAAGTATAAACTTCTATGAAGATGATTTTATTTTTAACGCCGTTTAACAGTCCCTAGACCGTCTCAAGGGCGCCGATGAAGAGATCACTTTTTTAATTTGCTTCTGAAGCTGGTGACAGTCTGACTATCTCTCAGCGGCACTGGTAGGCGATTCCAAATAACCGGTCCAATAACACCAAAGGCCCTCTCATAGAAGTTAGGCTTACCGACTCTATTGGGCTCAGTAAGTCTATTCACGGCTAGTTCCGAAGAGCGCAGAGGTCTTCTTGTGGTCGAGTCAAGGGGACAAGTATCATTTTGTTTATAGCCTTGTAGACTAAAAGGCATACCTTGAATGTCACCCTTTCCTCCACCCTCAGCCAGTTTAGTCGCTCTACTCTTTTGCCCTCACGGAAAATTAGCCGCGCAGCATTGTTGAACGCCAGCTGCAAACGATTGAGAAGGCCTTAAGGTAGTCCAGCATAAACAACGTTGCAATAGTCCAATTCTATGTTTAATTAGTAATTTAATTTCTAAGTCAGGATATCTAAATTTTTATGTAACGTAGTGTCCATTGATGCTATCTAATCCCAAATAGTTTAGTCAAAAAATAATAATAAGTGCATTTCAATGTCCAACTTTTTAATATTTTTTGCTATTGACTGTTGTATACGGGGAACCTGGAATGCCTAACTATAAGACAATTAAACTATTATCATGGATAACATTGAACAGCTGTGTGTTATATGTTGTGAAAAGAAGAATTTGAGGAGATTAAATGAAGAATCCAGTGATTATGCAGATCTGATGTACAGATGTTTCGGAATACAGGTAATTCAATTGGATTTGTATGATTTCTACTACTTTAAAACTCTACCCTGAAAGTAGTAATCATTATTTGAGAAAAAAAATTGAAATTTTCTAAATATCTTGTCTTTTGTTCACAGTAATAAATATTGGACTTATCTATCAATTAATGTTTTCACATTATCTGTAATAATTTTATTGACCTGTAAACATAGATTTATTTTAGTTTTTAGACTATCACATCATCTGTAGAAAATGTGTGACAAGACTAAAATATTGCTGTGCCTTTAGAAGGGAGGTTGAAGTAGCACATCAAAAACTCTACGATATAACAAATAGTTAGTATTGAACTTACATATACAAGTTGTTTATTACTTTCTTCTTTTCTTTATCCCTTTTTACAGAGACGTGGAAGACATAAATACATAAGGTTTCCACCAGAACTTCTGATCAAGAGAGAAGATAAATAGAAGTCTTCTGACTTCTGATATATCCGGGTATATGGCAGGGAGCCTTCAATGTTTTAATAATTTCTTTCACTATGCATATACTCTTCCTGTTAAAAATATTAAAGAGAGTTAGGAAAATTGTGAAGGATTAACTTTATTGGCACAATATCAGCGATGGGAAGGGGGTAATTTATATTGTATTATATCATGAGTAACGCATTACCATTAAACAAGTTAATTAAATTTATTTTGTAACAGATTTTTTTATTAACACTAGAAATGTCCACCAAAACAATATCTGGCATGGAAATAGTTTATATCATTTTTTAGTTCTTCAAGTTATTACATTATCTTAATTTATAAATAAATACTATGAAATATACAAGTATGCGTGAAATATTTTCTTTGTAATTTACAGATGAAGAGCCATATGATTTGATACAAGATTATAGCAATAAAAAAAATATAACGCATATAGAGGAATCAAGCAATGATTTCCAATTGAATCACATAGAAGCTGACAATAATTCAGAAACTTCTGATGTAAATAGTAAAATATCAACAAAAACTAGTGAAATATTTACAGTATATTCTCAGGAAGCAGAAGGGACAAAATCTAATCAAGAACTTAATACTCCATCTTTAGATAATGACACAACATGTCCTGTTTGCAAAGAATACTTTTATAATCCTAAAAAACTCAAGTTACACTATGAGAATCATTTTCCAACACATCTGTGTGATGAATGTGGCCAATCCTTTTCTAAGAAGATGACATTCATTACCCATATGAAATATCACCGAGGTGAAACTCATAAATGTGACCAATGCCAGAGGACTTACAAAGATAAAAGCTCTTTACTACAGCATAAAAGAATGGCACATCTCAAGGAAAATATCTATGTTTGTTTCAAATGCTCACTTAAATTTAGAACTTGGTATTCGAGACAAAAACATTTGATGAATGAACATGGTGTCAAGTGCCTGACATACCAGTGTCCAAATTGTGAATTAATTTTCATTACTGAACAAGAAATGAGACAGCATGTAAAAAGAGAACATTTGAAACAAAAGGATTATGTATGTGAAATATGCTGCCATGCTTTCTTTACTCGGTCTTGTTTGAAAAAGCACATGATTAAACACTTTAGTAAGTAATGTTCTCGGCATAACTATATAAATATAAATTCAGAATATTTGGTAGAGCACTGACCTAATGGAGTGGTTTTATAGGGGATGCACGATTTATTATTCTGAAAATTCAAACAAATTACATTTCTTGTATGTACAAATAAGTATTATAAAAGTTTAAGTCCTAAAAATGTTATAAAACTTTGAATACTATTTTTCAGGTATCAAGAATCATAAATGCAAATTTTGTGGAAAGATGTATTCTTGTCTCAAAACTCTTACGGAACATCTTAAGATACATCTGAATATTAAGAAATTTAAATGTGAGTACTGTGGCAAAGCTTTTGTACAGAATTGTTCATTAAAAAGTCACATCAGAACACATCTGAAACACAATAATTAAATAATATTGTGTCTTCAGAAACAAATAATGGCAGTGATTGTACAAAAGAAACCTCTTCCCACTTAACCTCAAAGATAATTTTTACACAATGTTGATTTTTACCACATTATTATGTAGTTACAAGTATCACAGTATGATGCAAGTATATTCTGAGCCTAAAATAATTTCATAACATGTTCATGTCTAATGATAGCATAATGAAAATAATATTTTGTAATTCCTCTTGACTTTATTTTATTTGAAACCCGATTTGCAAGTTGTTTTGCTTACGTACAAGATAAACAGAATTCCCACAATTTTTGATATATTCAGGTATAAAAAAGTTTAAAATAGATTTTTACAATCAATAAGTTTTTGTTGAAATGACGCAACATAGAGTGTATACGAGGGTAAGGTGAAAAGTTCTCGGCCTGACAATGAAAGACTGCGGCTTTCAAATTTTTATTTTACTACATAATCTCCCTTGACTTCAATTCACTTGATCCAGCGTTTCTCCAACATCAGTACTTCTTCCAGGAAGTGAAAGTCTGGAAGGTTGCGAAAATATACATCTACAGCCCTTTCAACTTCTTCATCGGATACGAAGAGCTTCCCAAAAACAAATTTCTCGAAGTTTGGGAACCAAGAAGTCTGAGGGTGCCAAATCAGGAGAATAGGGGGGATGGACGAGCAAGTCATACCCCAAATCTTGCAGTTTTCCCATCGCCAACACACTCTTGTGTACAGGTGCGTTTTCTTGATGAAAGATGATTTTGTTTCTTCAAAACAGGCCTCTTTTCGTGAATTTCGCCATCCAGATTGGTTAAAAAGGTTGGAGTATTATTTTTTGTAATTGTTCTGCTTTTTGCAAGGTAATCAATTACCAGGATACCTTTTCTATCCCAAAACACGGTAGCCATGACCTTTCCAGCAGATGCAATCGACTTCGCTTTCTTTGGAGCTGAACCACCAGCTTCCACCCATTGCTTGGACTGCTGTTTCTTTCTGAAGTGTAGTGATGGACCCATGTCTCATCTATGGTGACAAATCACCGCACAAAATTGGTCGGATCCCTATTCTATCGGTCCAAAGATTGCTGCGAAAATCATTTGCGAATTTGTTTTTGATCGGCATTCAACAAATGCGGCACCCTTTCTGCGCGGAGCTTTTTCATCCCTTATTATTTGAGCGAAATTTTTCCGACCCTCTTTTCGATATCCCTAGAGCTTCAGCTATCTCATGCACCTTCAGTTGTCTGCCGACTAACACGGTATCATGCACTTTTTCGATGGTTTCCGGTGTGGCTGTGGTTTTTGGCCATCCTTCACATGGGTCATCTTCGAGGGATGTGCGACCACCTTTAAATTCAGCTGCTCATTTTTTAACGGTTGACATTTAAGGAGCAGAGTCCCCGTAAACTTTTGTCAACTTTGGATGAATTTCCGTAGGGGTTAATCTATCTAAAACGAAGAACTTTATGACCGCACGATACTCAAATTTATTCATTTTCATGAAAAACAGGCAAGACGTTGACTGCAAAAATTCATGTGAAGAAACTACTTAAGAGAACAAGTTGAAATTTGTCATATGAACTAATGACACATGCACCCAGGTGGGGAACACATTTTTTTGCTGATTGGAGTAACATCTCTTTGTCAGGCCGAGAACTTTTCACCTTACCCTCGTAATATGTACAAATTTACCTAAAGCTGTCAGATAATTTGAAGAGAATTATAATAAAGTTTAACCATTTTAACAATATATATAATTAATTTTTTACAATAAAGTGTTGTGTTATTATTATAACTAAATATTTTTTTATATATTTTAGTAAATAGGTAATTTCATGACTAATTTTACTAAAGAATATATACATATAAATAAATATAATTATGTAAAAACATGCATCTAGTCATTCCTACTCATGATTTTTTTTATCAATTATTGTACAATTTATTTACATTATTATGCCTCTAGGATTTAAGTACTTATTACAATTGGACTAAACACTATGAGACTCATAGGAGCATGTGAATTTACCTCCGCAAGTGTAAGTATTGAGCCTGCTTCATAAATATATTTACATTACAATTATTAATATTTACTACCAGTAAATAAAAGCTTGTAATTAGTCCTTATATTTTAAAAATAATGAAGATATTAGAATAAACACTCCTCTTAGAAGTAGAGTGAAAATGTGCCTCCTCCATTCAGAAGAATACTGCGCCAACTGAGTACCCTTTGTCCATAATATTTTATACAATGGGAAAGTGTTTTGTAAAAGAGGATTATCCAGATCACAAGGAGCGTTTTAAATTTAAAAAAATTGCTCTTTTGGCCAACTATCATTAAACATTCTTGAAACACAAACAAGCTAATACTAACAACTTCCTCACATCACAGAGACTTTAGGATCCTTGAAATTATTAATGTTATTGAAAATACATTCTACTGAGACTGTTACAGCTTTTGGCCAATACGATCCCATAGAAAACAAAACTTCTACAACAGTGTTTCCACCTTCCTCACGAATTCAGCATACGTTAGTTAAATATGTCAATATTCAGGGCAATACTATAATAACGAGACCGCCTTTGCCACTGGGGATTCTGCAAGAATGTTGGTTCTGCTCGTAGGTGGATAAAATAACATATGCTGACGAGTGATCATATGATGCGAGTTTATATAACAAAACATTTTATATCGTCAGATTACTTATGATACTGTTTAGCAGTTTAAAAAATGTATAGCATAAAATATTTCTTCGATGTTCCAGTGTGCTATACCCGAGACTGCCCATTACAAATAGAGACAAAAATAGATGTGGATAGTAAAGAGATATAGCCACCTCAGAAATTGATTTTGCACTCTTTCTATCATCAGAATACAGAAATTTTCATATGGACTCCAGATAATAGATCCCGATTCTAAGATGCTTCACACCAGCGTATTTATTATAAAGCAGTTACTGTGTCTTGTTTGTGAAAATGTTTTGAATGTCTCAACAAAAATCCCAGAACTTAAAAAGATCTATTGGTTTGTTCCATAATATGTTCTCCAAAATGCAAATTATGAGTAAAAAGGACGCCGAGAACCTTACATCTCTCAACTCGGTAAAGTGGCATACTATCCATTAAATAATTATGTTCAATGGGCTGAGTGGATCGCGAAATATGTCATGTTACTGCATTTAAGCACGTTTAACGGAAGTTTATTCCTGGATGACCAGTCAACGATGGAAGCAATATCACCATCCTCAATGCTCTCTATTCTTTTGAAAATTTTAAGGTCGTCGGCGAATATCAAGTCCAACATCAATCACGAAAAGCGAAAACAGCAACAGTCCCAAGTTGGATCCATGGAGCACCCCCGAAGTGACTGAAAAGTGATCAGAGTTTTTTTCCAATTATAATTCTTTTTTCTTTTTTTCTTTCCTGTTTCTGTAGTCAGATAAACATTCAGTAAAACCTTGAGAGGATCCTAAATTTGAAAGTTTTCCTAGTTAACCTTGTGATCCACTCTATCAAAAACCTTTTCTAAATCATTATAGTTGGTACCGACCTGTATTTTCTGATTCAAACTCTTGGAAATAATTTATTGGACCGTTGATAACTCTGACAGGCATTAAAACTTATTAACCTTGTATATTGATTTTCTTTCTCCGTTTTGATATCATTTAATAAAATACAAAACCTGAATTAGGATCATATTCTACATCATGTTCTCACTTCAAGTTTCACTAGCATGTGTTGTATGGGTGGCGACATGTTTAACCAATGATGATCTTTTAACAAATGTTTTTCCACACAAGTGACAAATGTTAATGGGAATTCCTGAAAAAAAAAAATAGCATAATGCAATAAATTTGCTAATTCACCAATTTATTTATTCCATTCTTTGCCCTATACTAAAATATTTCAATAATATTACAGATAAAGATATATTATAATAAATACTTGATTTTTCATTACCTATAAATAGTACATCTGTGTTTTTTATGAAAGGCATTACCAATATGAAATATTATACAGTCATATAATTATCAGGGGGGCTAAAACGGCCACTTTATATGAATCATATAAGGAATTGTTTAACGATTTAACGGCAACACTTCACCAAATATGAATTGCTCGATGTGGCCATTTTAGGCCCCCTGGTAACTGTAGCCTAGTAATAATGATTCACACATATTCATGTGAAAATTAAATTTCGTATTTCTTACTACACTTATTTTTACATGAAAAAAAAAGTAAAATATCTCTACCTGTGTGTTTAACCATATGTTCTAACAAATCACGTTTCTTGCAGTAAGCCTTGGGACATTCGGTGCATGGAAATTCTTTTTCTTTCCCATGAACTACCTCTAAATGTCTTCTTAATAAAGCGGGACTTACATATTCCTTATTACACAATTGACAATCGTGTGTTTTTATTTGTTCTCCATGCACATCTCTCAAGTGAATTCTTTTATGATAAGAATCTCCAAACCTTTCGCTACAAACTGGACACACATATAATAACTTATTTTCATGTATTCTTTTCATATGTTGTATTAGAGTAGTTTTACATCTAAATGGTTTACTGCAACGAGCGCATACATACAAATCTCGCTTACTCTCATGACTTTGTAGATGTTCATTATATTGACTCCTGTATGTAACCAATTTTCCGCATATATAACATAGGTCATTTGGACAATGTGTAGCATAATGTATTACTACATAATCCCGTCTTTTAAACTCTTTTTGACAAATTGGACATGCTGTGCAACCACGTGGAATTATTTTTTTCATGCCTTTGGGCTTTTTATTACGATCTCTCTTTGTGGGCTTTTCAGGAATATCTCTATTTGTAGAATAATAACCAGTTGCAATATATATTTCTTCTGTGTTAGTAGACCAACTACCTTCACTTTGATATCCTTCAAACAAATCATCTTTATTAAATTTGCCTGAATCACTGTCAATGCCATCATCATAAAAATTATCGCAAGATATAAAACTTCCAGACCGTTTCTCTTTTTTTACAAGTACATTGTCGGATTTTTCTATTTTTACTGATGATTTTTCTTTTACATTTTCAATTTTGTGTAATTTTTTTTCAAATCTATTATCAGTGTGTGAGCTTCTTTCTCTCTTTGTTGTAATTCCTCCACTTCGCTTTTCAGGGCATTTAGATATAACTTTAGATGTGGGTTTAACTGCAAGGTAAACAGAACTTAAGACATAATATAAATTTGACATAGATACCTAAGTATTAAACAAAATTACGTTATATACCTTTGAATCTGTTGTCACTCTCATATTTTGATGCAAAAAGAGTTTTTTGTCCTCTTTCTATATCCCTTAAGAAAGCACAACATTCTCTTAGTCTTTCTATACATTCTTTACAAACACAAGCACTCTCTCTAATTTCTTTCTTGAATTCAAATACCTACAACAGAAATTATTAAAACATTTTTTTTTTTTAATTTCTTTCTTGAACTCAAATACCTACAACAGAAATTATTAAAACATTATCCTCATAATATTGCTATAAGGAGAAATCAGCTTTCTAGGTGAGTTTTTTTGTTGAGATATTGAGTCATTTACACCATCATATAGTTGTATTTAATGTTCTCCATCCCTTTGTTTACATATCATTAGGGATTGCAATCCAGCAAAGTGGGATCCCGCAATCCAGCGGGATCCGCGTAATTTTAGGGTCTGCCCGCAAATGCTTGCGGATCCGCATGTGCGAATCCGCAAGCATTTGCAAAAATAAAAGGTGATACATATTTGCAAAAATACTTAAAGAAGAAACAGGAAAAGAATTATGCTTAATCCTAGATTGCTGCACTCGCTAAAACAGCTTGCTTGATATGTTAGAAAGATTTTAGTCCCAAAGTTTGCATTGAGAAGGCTCTCATCGACATAGCATCTGACATAAAATTTACGCACAAAATCAAAAACGTGATTGACAGCTTGCAGCCCTTTAAATTAGTCGTAAAGTATTATGCAGAAGAGAGTCTACACTAATAACGGCAGATATAACATTTCGATTTATTTTAGAGAAGCTAGACACAGTATTAAGCGATGTACTATCCGGGGCGCTGCGTGCAAGAGTGAAAGAAAGATGCAGTGAAAATACAGCTATGTTGATTTATTTTCCGCATCCAAAAAAAATTGACTAAGAGTTGAAAACGTGCAATTCAATATTTGTAATGCCGAAAAAGAATAAGTTGCGGCAAGAAATGAAAAACATGTTTCATCGAGTCATTATAGAAGACGCTCAAAATGTAGAATTTGTAGTTATAGGTGATGTAATTGCAGATAATTGTCAACAGTCTCTGAATGTGGAAAACAATTTAACTTTACAAATGGAATAAGAAATGCAGCAAGACAATGAAGATTACACTAAACAGACAGAAACTGGACAAGAGAAATGCTTCGAAAAAATATTGAAAAAAGAAATGGCAGCATTTAAAAGTGATGGAGTTAAAGAAAAGTATTTGAATTTGTTGCACGACTTTATCAATACAAGTATCTAACCAACAATTAGTGTGGGGGCAGAATGAGCCTTTTCGGTCGCTGGCTACATATGTAGTTCCTTAAGAAGTATCTTGGAAGATAACACCATTAATGCTATTTTTTTAAAAATCATTTTTCTAAAAAGAGAAGTGACTTTTCATTTGATATTTTAAAATTTGTTCCATAACACTTGATCGATTAGATAATGAATTAGTAAGAAAAATTAAAGACTAATAGTACCTATAGTTAGTTATGTCAAATTCATATATGATAGTATAGTTATTTATGTTATATTCAATTATGTACAGTAAGATGTTGTTATTTTTTGCAATTTTTAATAATCCAGCGGGATCCCGCTGGATTGGAGTCAATCCAGCAGAAATCCCGCGGGATTGAAAACGGTGCGGGATTGCAATCCCTACATATCATACATACTTCTATGTGATTATTTAGACGAGTTACTAGAGCTTTTTTTCATTTTTTGTTCACTCTCTCCTATCTATATATCGACTGTGCTCAGGACAAAGGCATCAAACCACAAATTAGGCAAAGTGAGTTTCATTATAACACCAAAAAATTTCATCCAGACATAATTTTAAGGCGAGGTAAAAGGCATCAAACCCCAAACACGCAACATACATTTATAATCTTTTACATGTTGCTAAAGTTTGTCAGCACAAAGGACTTAATCAACGTTTTTTTTTTATTTTTTGCTTATAACTTGATAACTCCTGAATGTTTTCTCTTGAATTTTTATGACATAATAAAAAAAACTACATTACAATAAGATGGTAAAATAATAATGACAATAATTTGAGATTTTCTTTATCCTACAAGATTTTACCAAGTGGTTTGAAGCCTTTGTCCTGAGCACAGTCGATATATTCTCATGATAAATGGGGTAACTAGCAGACTAACTGCATGTAATAAATATGCAAGTTATCCTCTCTTTCAATAAAGAATTAAGACACAAATGGGTGGCATCACTAAATTGAAATTGTTAAATGTCATGGATTTTTTAGATAATGTGAATATATCTAAATATCAATTATTTTTGTGTAAATATGTAATATTTCACCTGGAAAATAAGAATCCGATGGTATTTTGTGGAATTTTTAAGTACGAAATTAATTATTTGCATTTTTCATACATGTTTGACGTATCACAAGTATTGTTAAATATTTACGTTTGATTGATTTGTAGGTTAAGCTGGTGTTACTTTATGTTACAACTGTACAAAAAAAGCAATTAATTTAGTGCTCGTAAAATCGACTAAATTAAGATGGACTATCATTTTGATGTGTTCATTTTATCTGAAATATTACCTTATTTGTGATATTTTATGAACAAGATCATCCAAAAATCAAGTTAATGCTCTTAGTAGGTTTCTCCTATATACTTATAATTATATTTATGGAAGAATGGTATTAATTATTCCCACAAAACCTGATGCTTTGGCATATACCATAAATAGACAATCTACTGTAGCAAATAGTTAATGCTCTTAGTAGGTTTCTCCTATATACTTATAATTATATTTATGGAAGAATGGTATTAATTATTCCCACAAAACCTGATGCTTTGGCATATACCCAGGGTTGCCAGGTCTTTTCCAAAAAAATACCGAACATTGAGCAAAAAAAAAGTTTTAATCGTTGATCTATATTATGAGCTTAAAATACAAAGTGCCATTGCATAAGAGCAACTAGCCACCCTAACTTATAAATATTATATTTTTTCTCACTAATGCACGCTTCCAGCAATGTCTTATTTGGTTTGACTGCCCCATGCATTTCGCGACATGTCAATCTGATATTACATCGTATACATAATTCAGCCTTCACCATGTCCACACTTAATTTATTACGATTGTTCGTCCACAAATAATTCATATGTCTAAATAATCTTTCCACATAAGCATTACTACATTAGTACTGCCATTATTGTTTTTATTATCTGTTTCAAGTTAGGGCTTATGTCGTTTATTAGGGAGAAAAATTAATCAAAAAATAAAAATACCGAACCGCCCATACTTCGGTATTTTTGTCATACCGAACACCGAACACGGTGCTAAAATACCGAACGGTTCGGTAGAATACCGAACACCTGGCAACCCTGCATATACCATAAATAGACAATCTACTGTAGCAAATAGTTAATGCTCTTAGTAGGTTTCTCCTATATACTTATAATTATATTTATGGAAGAATGGTATTAATTATTCCCACAAAACCTGATGCTTTGGCATATACCATAAATAGACAATCTACTGTAGCAAATAGGCAGACTCAGTCAGCAGGGCAGGATATATTGTGTTAATACTTGTAACTTAATCCTAATACATATGTATTTATGAGCAACTTATATTATAAACTACACATATAAAATAATAACAAGGAATTATCACAGATATTACAATTGTTAATATTGTAAATCTCTGAGTTTTAGGCTAGTTGAATCTCAAATTTAGCAACTCAGATGTATTCCAGCAAGGGATCAATGAGCATATCACCTGAAACTCTAAAAATATCTACAGAAGTGTCTTTTGACTCGTAGACTCTTTATATTTATTTATCACTTGTACATGGCGTGAGCCCTTTACACGTTAAACATATAACAAATTTAAAAACAATTTGACAGACAAAAATAATAAAATGTGAACTGGTACAAATTTATAAAAATAAATATTAAGATGTAAGAAAATTAGTAATAAGTTGAACAAAACAACAATAGTGAATAAAATAATAATGAAGGAGTTTGAGTGAAAAACATCTCTTAAAAAACCCAATTTCAGTCTGGATAAGAGCATTAGGTAATGTCATTACTTAATGAAAGTTAGCAGCCTATACTCTTAAGAGGAAGGAGAGTAAGGGGTGAAATAGAGTAATTATAAAATTTCCAATATCATCAAACCTGGATCTTGAAGCACCTTTGAATCATATCAGAATAATTTTCAATTCTATTTCCATTTTGAAAATTTTTACAAAGTCTTCTTAAATTTATCATAGAAAAACATATAAAACAATAGTATTTCTTTGATTTGGATTTCTTAACATGTTGATCTTGAACATCTTTCTTTTTCGTATCTTTTACTTTAATTCTTTCCATTACTAATTCTGTTTCCAAATAATCTGTAAGTTCGGAAAATTATTTAACTGTGACACAAATCGCAAGTGAAATTGAACGTGCTTAATTTTAAAGTGCTTATATTTTGTCAATCGGTTACGATGTTTATGCTCTTCATACAATAAAGTGAAATTTCATCAAATGCAGTAAGGTTTCGCGTCATTCAGTTTTTGCACAAGCGATAATACAATACTCTAATATAATATTCAATAATAATTATATGATGATGAATCTTATTATTTCACGGACGCGACAAAAACAAATTTTCGAGACAATCTGACGAATATAATTTTATTATATTATTATACTCTATGTGCAGTGAAGAAGAGGTAAAGCAAAGATTCTCCTAGAATGCATCAGTGTGACCAGATTTTATTTTCAAATGTCAAAAACTACTAAATTTGTGTATATTATCTGTGTGTATAGTGTGTATCACAGAATTCCATACAAAACCTAGAACCCTAACTCATTTACAAAAGTGAGGCAAAAAATCCATGAATTTTTGACAGTACGGTTGGCGAAAGCGTGTGGTGTTTCCTACATTTTATGAAGTATTTCTCGCATTTTTATAAAAATATATCATTTTTGCATTTATAAAAACGTAATTGGACAATTTTTGAAGTTCTTGTCGACGTTTTAAGCGATTTACCACATTTTTTTTCGCCAACCGATCTGTCAAAAGTGCCGAAAAATGGTGCCTCATTTTATTACAATGAAAATACATACGAGTACTCCATCTAGGTATTATATATAAAAATCTATGGTGTGTATAAATCTTGTGTATATTGCTTTATTTTATTTGTTATATGAATGATGATGTGCAAGAAGAATAAAATAAATAAATAAATAAATGGCGAAGTCAAAAACTACTAAATTCTTAAAATGGTATAGGAATTTGAAGTATTTCAAGAACTCCTCGGTTTTCTTAAACAATATTTTTTCTTGCAGTACCTTTTTCTAAAATGTACTGGGTATTTATACCGACGATGATCAATATAGGATACTTTTCTTTTCACGAAGATTTCTACGTACCTTTTTCTAAAATGTACTCGTTACTTGTACCGACAATTATTTTTGAATCAGTAAGTATCGGGTATTTTCCCAAGTACCCGATAATTTATCTACCAATTACCGACTGAATACAAAAACTACTAAAAAATTACCAAAAACTACTAAAAAATTACCAAAAACTACCAAAGAAAAAAAAACTACTAAACATTTTTGCCAATGCCTCAAAAACTACCAAAAAAGTAGGAAACTACCAAATCTGGTCACACTGGAATGCATAGACCATTATATGGGCAAGGCTCAAAAAGTTGACTTAAATCTTGCAGTGCGATTCACTGAGACACATTTTTTTTGTTCACTGAGTGTGAGTCAGATACTCAGATCACTGAGTATCTGACTCACACTCAGTGAAAAAAGTGTGGTAAATCGCTTAAAACGTCGACAAGAATTTCAAAAATTGTCCAATTACGTTTTTATAAATGTAAAAATGATATACTTTAACTGTATGAATGTGGAAGAAGCGAAGGAAGTGTGTAAAGATAGATCTGTTTGGCGTTCCGTTCTCTCTGCCTACCCCACTTGGGACACGGCGTGAGGGTACTTTTATAAAAATGCGAGAAATACTTCATAAAATGTAGGAAACACCGCACACTTTCGCCAACCGTTCTGTCAAATATTCATAGATTTTTTTGCCTCACTTTTGTAAATGAGTCAGGGTTCTAGGTTTTGTATGGAATTCTGTGTGGTCAACTTGAGACATTGTCATTTTGTTCACATGGCTGACGATATTTTGGTTTCCTGACGATATTCGCCAAATGTGAACACCACATTCGCAGCCAACGTGATCGATCCAAAAATTCGTGGGGCTGATGAGGTTTTTAATTTTTTTTCCATGTAGGTAGGTACCCACAATTTTTTTTAAACTTAAATATGGGCATATGGGGTATCGAACTTCAAGATTTTTCATCAGTTATAGCACTTTTTTCTGTATAGGTACCTACCTTTTTTTTTAATTAAATATGGGCATGTGAGGTGTCAAACTTCAAGTTTTTTCATTGGGAAGAGGTTTTTACTACTTTTATTTACTTAAACGCTTACTACATTGTATTTGCTCATGTTATCTGTTTATTTAAAAATTAAATTTCAAACAATGAAATTATCTCAGTAATGATAATGGGCACGTTGCAGTGGTGAGGTTTTGTAATGAAAATGATGAAATTGGGTAGATTAAATATCAAGGATTAATAATATATGTAAATACTTGGAGAAAAAATATTTTCATTTATTAAAATTAAAAATAAAAACATGAAAATTTGACAGTTTTCAGAACACAACGTGATTGGTCAAATGTTTTGTGACGTCACAGTTCCTCTCCGGATCTATGGTAGCACAAACAACCAGTGGCGTAGCTAGGAGGGGGCAGGGGGGTGTAACATTAACTCCCCAGCCGGCTCATAATCGGCAGAATTCAGTGACTCTCTCTGGGTTTATCGTTGGGTAAAATGAATGTGGTGGTTTGAAGTGGAAACACTAGCATGATGTTGTACGATCAGTTTATTGACGAAGAAATGGTTACACAGTTTATAATTACACAAAACAAAACAATTCACAGTTTTTAATACTGAACTACATTATAAAAGCGACACTCACAGTATTTAGAAGAAGAGAAGAGATATTTTTTATTGAGCGAGTTCCCGCTGTTCTCTGTTGGGAGACGAACAGCGGGAGACTGCCAAAATGGCTGACTCCCCGGAAGAGGATCAAGAAGAAGGAATCTGTTTTTATGATAATATCAAAAAGGTATTTACGATATCTCTGGATTGGGGGCCAGGGCTTTCACAGGATTTCGATAGATGGCAACACTAGTACCATTCTAACGATATCAAATTATAAGACTCCCATGACACCATCTCAAGTTGTCTTTTAAAGAAAAAAATGAATAAAAAAAAGAAAAGTCTCAAAGTCAGTAATAAGAAGGATTCTACAGAACTAGAGTGTCAAAGATAAAAAGATTTTACAATACTGTGAGTGTCAGAGATAAGAAGGTTTTACAATACTGTGAGTGTCAAAACAAAGATACAAATCTTTCTATCGGACATTGGTAACAAATTCTTAACTATTCCTTACGAATAGACATGTCTCAAGCAAGCAAGGGACCAGGAAGATGCGCCGACAGAACAGGTCGCGGAAACGGGATCGTAGACAATGTTCTCGCCATACTTCTAGGTAAACCTTTACATGCTTAAGACAAAACAAAAAAAATTAAATTCTTTTTACATAATATAACAAAACCTTCAACAATTTTTACAAACACTTTTCTTTTACTCCAAGAGGAGGTATCCATTACAATTATATCTGATCTACCTCTATTATAAGGGCGGTAATCCTTTACCCTATAGCATTTTTCTTTTGTGGAAATTTCCACCAATTTCATACAGGCAAATGGTTAATATCAGGTACCAAACCTATCGCGCAGAGCTACTCTAAGCGACCTGTATGAATTTTCTTTGTTTGAGCGTCCTCAAACCTCACTTGGACAATAAGCTTGTCGGGCATTAAAAAATTGCAAATTTACTAAAATAATTTGAGTTAGAACTGATTGTATTAGGGTAGGACGATTAGTCATACCTCTATATCAGTCTAAATCAGGAGATGTACATGGAAGATGGCGAATCATCCAATGACTCCTTAACATTCATACTAGGCAAATAGAAATTACTGTAAGGGTACGCATTCCATACAGTAAAATTGCCGCAAAATGGCCAGCAGGTTCACACCATGTGAGAAACCTTGCCATATAATTTATTTACAAAACCATGCACACTAAAGATTGAAAACAATAAACTTATTTCAATTTGACTGATGCAACCTTGATCCTCAAGTTAAGATTTTACATTAATGATTTGATAAACTAAGAGAATTAGTGGTAACTTTTCACGCACTTTCATACTTCATCTTTTATCGGCCGTTTTTTCATGTATACTTCATTCTTTCGTACCTCGCATTCATCATCTGTCATAGGTCATTCATCAGCAATGCACTTAAAAATAAATGAATGAATAAATAAATCAGTTACCACATAACTCAGTGATTCATGAGTTCACACATAAATTTAAGGAAAACAACAAAAGAATTCGTATACTTTCGTATACTGGAGGGTCAAAATTACATCAGTTATACAGTACAAAATTCCTTAAAACTAACATGTTGTATGTCCCTTGTCTGCGACAGTGGATGGGTTCAGATTATTGTGAACACGTTGCTACTGAAAGCGGCTAGCATGTGAGATGATAAAGACAACTTCATGCATCCACGGGCGCAAAAAAAAGGTGATCAAAACATACAAAAAAATTATTTAAGGGCGCCACAAGGTTCTCACAGAAGCGGAACCTTGAAGAACCTCTATGAGTTTTCTTAACTAAATGTTTACAATAACATAGGCTGCAAAAGTTACAAGTACTTGAAGAGTAGAAATACAAAAAAATTTTTTTTTTTTTTTACTATTAACAGTATTTTAATTTATTTTGATTTGAAGAAGGAAGAAAAGATAATTCCTTTGACATTACTATGACTGTAAATATAATTTCTTATGAAGGTCTTATATTTTTATTACATACAAAGTTCACTATTAACATTGACCTGTGATGTATAGACATAATTCTTTTTATTCATGAAAATTGCAGCCCAAGAAAACATTACATTTTTACATAAATTCTTCACATTTTATCAAAATTACAAGTTTACATTGGCGGGTATACATTTAGAATGAAATACACAAAAAAATTGTAGAAACACATACATAGGACTCAGAACTTAATGATATCCTTAACATGATAGTTTCCCATTGCTCCAGTATCTACATCGTATAGCTCGTATACGTTAGGGGATATGATTCGGTGAACCTGAGACTTGATGAAACGAGGTGCCAATTTCTTTGAAAAATAACTCGCAGCGTTGCTATGAACGAATGACCTTCTCCAGACAATTTGACCTATGTCCAGACGAAGTGTTTTGCGACGAAGGTTATATCTATCGGCATTACGATGGAAAGCCTTGGTCAATGAGGAGGAAATTTCGTCGTAAAGCGCGTTCATTTCCGATAAACGACGTTGACGTTGTTCGGCAAATGCTTCTAAGGTACCACTATCAGAGGCATTGACAGTTCTATGGAAGGAGGCATGAGGAACATATTCTGTACCATGTACAAGGAAATAGGGAGTGTAACCTGTGGTTACATTTACAGTACTATTAATACAAGAACAGATTTTTGGAAGCTTGGAACACCAAGAACGTTGATCATTTTCTACCAATATAGAAAGAGCAGTAAGAAGAGTAGAATTGTATCTTTCAACGGGGTTATTCTGTGGGTGATAATATGCATTATAAAACAAGTCATTGATCCCATAAGAATGTAAAAATGATTTAAATTCTTTAGCAACGAACTGTCGGCCGTTGTCCAAGACAACACACCGCGGAATACAATAGGGAAGAAAAATTCGTTCCTCGAGTAATTTGATTATTTCTTTAGCCGTAGGGTTTCGTAGTGGAAAAGCCCAAAGATATTTGGTAAAGATATCTACAACAGTAAGGATATGCACGTTGCGCTTATATGACATGGGCAATGGTCCTACCAGGTCAATACTCAATGATTCCATAGGTTTAGTGACGGGTTTTGGGTTTTTCATTAATCCATGAGGCGCTTGGTTATTATGTTTATATGCCTTACATGTTTGGCACTGCTTTACATAATCCTTAATGGTGGACAATAAACCACGGCAATAGAAAGTTTGGGAGAGATAGGCGTGAGTTTTTAAAACTCCAGGATGGCAATTGTTATCATGAAATTCTGAAATTAAAGGTTCAAGTTGATCAGAAGGCACAACAAGTCTCCAAAATGAAGAATCTGGGGAAGAATTATTAGGTTTCTTATTTTTACAGTATCTATAGAGGTGACCATCCTCTAACATGAAATTATGGCAGTCTTGAGGTCTTTCTTCACAAGATTTGTAAACTTTACGATACCATGGATCGGAGACATTGGTATAAACAGAAGGAAAAGTGAAAGCAGAAACAGGAATTCGACTGAGTCCATCAGCAAGTTTGTTTTCACAACCTTTCTTATAAACAAAATCAAAACTGTATTGTGATAGACGCATAGCCCATCTGGCTAAACGTCCGCTGGGAGAAGAAATGGTTTTTAGATATTTCAAACATCCATGATCGCTCATAAGGGTAAAATGAGTACCTTCTAAGTAGCTACGAAAATGATGTACAGAGTCTACGACAGCAAGTAATTCGCGGTCAGTAGTGGAATAATGTTGTTCAGTATCAGAAAGTTTACGGGAGAAATAAGCTATGGCATGCTCAGTTCCATCAGGAGATTTTTGTGAAAGGAAACTACCTATGCTTATTGCACTAGCATCGCAAGTAAGTATATAAGGTAGCGAATAGTCAGGGGGTTTCAATACAGGGGCCGTTATCATGGCAGATTTTAAAGCAATGAAAGATTGTTCGGCTTCATTATTCCAAGAAAATTGTTTATTAAACTTCTTACTTGTCAATTTGCAAAGAGGAGAGGCAATAGCAGAAAATGATTTGATAAAACGTCTATAGTAAGAACACATTCCAAGGAAACCTCTTAGTTCCTTAGTTGAAGTGGGACGTGGATAATTTAACATTACATTTATTTTTTCGGGGTCGGTAGTAATACCGTCTTGGTTGATGACGTGACCAAGATATTTTAATGAATCTTTACAAAAAACAGATTTCTTTAACTTTATGGTAAGATTGGCTTCATTTAAGCGTTGGAATACGGTCTTCAAGGAGGCAATGTGAGATTCAAATGTAGGACTACAAATTAAGATATCATCCAGATAGCAGAAAACATGATCACCAAGATCAGAAAAGAGTTTGTCCATGAGTCTTTGCATTTCAGCAGGTATATTCTTCAGTCCAAATGGGGTGACTTTAAAGTGGTATTGTCCTTTACCTTCCACAAAAAAGGCAGTTTTTGGACGGCTTTCGAGTGATAGGGGCAATTGCCAAAAACCGTGACTTAAATCAAGACTTGTAAGAAACTTGGTATCACGAAGGTTATCTAATATGCGATTGATATTGGGAAGTCTATAGCAGTCGGTCTTAGTGACGTCATTTAATCTACGAGGGTCTAATACAAATCGACCAGTACCATCTTTTTTGGGTACAATAAAAACATTATTTAGCCAAGGGCTACGGGCAGGTTCGATTACATCCATTTTTAACATGGCATCAATTTCAGTACAAAGTTGTTCTCTTCTGACATGTGATTGTGGGTAAGTTTTCTGTTTTACAGGCAGATTATCGCCCGTGTCGATAACATGACTTATAAGATGGGTACGACCTAAGCCTTTGGTTTCATAAGAAATCGTTGAGAATAGTTCCTTGACTTCATTCAGTTCAGTACATTGTGCTGGAGTAAGATTATTGGCAGAAACTAGGCAAGAAGGGGACGAAGATGTAACAAATATGTGTTTACTAGCTATTGGATTTGTCAAAGAATTATTATTATTCGGAAAGAGTCGTGGTGCTAAGCCGGAGTTTTCAAGAAATGGGACACCCAAAATTATTCCATGAGAAACAGAAGGGGCCACAATAAAAGTAACATGAACAGTCTTGTTATCAAAGCAAAGAGGAAGAATGATCTTTCCAATAGACTGGAAAGAGGAACTGTTAACACCAAACAATGTTTGAACATAGGGTTGCAGGGTATAGCCTAAGGTTGTAAAAGTTTTATAAGTATCTCTACCCAATATATTCACTGCAGCTCCAGTATCTAAGAGAGCTCTAAAGGGAACATGGCGAATTTTAAAATTGATGTGAGGACGATTGTCCGAACCACTGGTAATGGCAACTTCGTTTAAATGACAGGTAAGATGGAATAGTTCAACAGAGGCTAACCAGTCTGACCACTCGGCATCTCTCTTCCCAGGAGAAGGACGAGCAGAAGACCGGTAGTTTACAAGTTTTTTGGACGTCGAGACAGGTTAGGAGGAGGCATACTTAAATTAGGCATTGAAATTCGTGAGGTGTTAGAAGCATTGACATTAGAATTTGCAGAGAAATGACGGGGTCGATAAAAGGTACGAGGAGTTGGCATTTTAAATTTACAATCTCTGGCCAGGTGTCCTGGTTTACCGCAAGTGTAACAATTATTGTTCCTACGTGTATCATGGGTAAATGCGACCTTTGGGCGAGTAGGAGGAGGTGCATTATTTGAGGTTGCAGGTATAGAAGAAGAAGTGACAAGAGTGAGACGTTCGAATCCAGTACATATTTGCTCCAAATCAACTATGTTGGAAGGATTTGCACCAATTATGGCAGCCGCAAAAGTTGTTCTAAGACCTTTCTTAACGATTTTTAGAATTTCCGAATCTCTAATAGGAGATTTCAGACTTCTGTTCATCATTGTGACACGCGAAATGTAATCGGATGCGGTTTCAGAAGGTGATTGCCTGGAACACCATATATTCATTCGTCGCTCAGAAGTTATACTTTCATTATCAAAGCGGTCGAGGAAGGTGGTTTTTAGATCTTCCCAACACAAAGTGTTGAGTCGAGCAGCTCGATAAAAGGTGAGAGCCTTTTCGGTTAGGAATTCTGGAAGAACAGTAGGCAGTAAAGCTATGTCAAATCTTCGAGACAGACATATTTCCTCTAATCGAGTAAAAAATTCGATGAGATCACCCTCACCGTTGAAGATAGGAATGGGCCAAGAAGAAAAATTGATATTTAAAGGCACACAAGTAGTTTGACGTCGAGGAGTATCCAAGGACAGAGTGCGTGCAGGAGAATTGGGATGGCTGAGGTTAACAGTTTCCGTAGTAATGGCACAATTGGAACCGGCGTCACTGGACAAATCAGAACTCTCAATTAATGGAGGCATCTCAGAGATCTTATTGTTGAAACTTACGCACTGAGCCCTAAGATCAGCGAGAGAATGGCTGGGCGTTATACCTCTCTGGGTTAATGCGTGTTTAAGAGTCCGGGAATTGGATACATTGACTCGCGAAATAGGCATAAAAGATGATCCAGACATTTTGAGATTCTAACTCGCAATGACAATAGAATAATAAACGGTTCTCCTTTATAAGTTGATCCTTATACAGGAGAAATAGAAAAATTGCACATGCAAAACGTTTTGCACTGACGATCTGAAAGAAAATTGGCAAATAATAATCAACAAGACAAAAGACCATACGTACCAATCTTCAGCGCTGGATAGATTGCGATGGACTTGCAGGAGTTCAAAAAAAAATTCTTTGAAAGAGGAAAAAAATTTTTTCCCAAAACAAAAAAAGTTGAGAAACAGTGGACACCTTGATTTGAAAATTGCTCTAGGAAATATGGACTCCTATCAAGAATCCTAAAAAAATTCCTCAAAGCAAAAAAATGTTAAAAAAAAAGTTTGGCAACCTTTGTAACATCAAATCTCAACAGTTGGGAACCATTGGATATTAAAAAAAAATGTTTGGAAGTCTTGTCCTTTGATAAGACTCGAAAAAAAAAAAAATTAATAACAATATTTTTTTAATTGTTAAAGTTTGGAAACCGCTGGAAAGTTTGACATTCCCTGGAAATATCGGAGACATAACATTACATACATTACATATCATAAGATTAACAATTCCAGCATATGAGTGAAAGAATTATTGGTAATTATTCAAATTTGTTTTGTAAGCCTCTTCTAGCAATATTGTGGTCTATGGTCATCTCACTTCAAACCATACATAAATATTACACAGCCCGCGTGACACGCACGCTAGGTAGGTACAAGTACAATGAATTTAAATTTGATTTCTTTACTTTTGAGTGTATTTAACCAGATATAGAAAAACTTCACTTGGACTATTTCACAAACTAGACATTTATAAATTTACAACTCTTATTTTGTAGATTCTTCAGTGTAGAATCTTACATCAACAAACAAATAATTCTGTAAATAATTGTAAAATGAAATTGGCTAGTATCACTTGAATTTATGCAAAATTGAAACTGGAATTCTTTTTACAATCTCATTGGCACAAAAGGCAAAGCATGGAACAACATGTAAAAACTGTATCTATAGTAGGTATATAAAATATTTCAGTACAAAATGAACAAAAACAACACCAAATTCTTTCATAAAAACCTGTGTAGTAGTTAGATGATTAAGGTTGTCTATTACGAATGAAGGAAGCATTTATTTCATCTTCCTCAAAACCATCAAGCATCAAGGGCTCTCTGTGTAGATAAAGAAGGCCTTGAAGAAACGTCAGATCTAGATGACAAAACATGGAACATCCTTCCTTCTATAGGAGGTCAGGAACCGTCAAGGAAGAAAATTCCGCTCTGGACATCCTTCGCAGTGGTGGTAGCAGGCTTCTTAAGAGATTGTAGCGTTGGAGATCTTCATCTCATCAGAAGGAAATTATCTGGACGTCTTTAGGAAAGTTTGGAGTATCTGTTCACAATCTCGTGAACTTCTTGTTGTATTTATTTCTTAAATTCTCCATTCATTATCAACATCCGATCGCACTTGCAATACAGCGGATTTCTTTTTGAAGATCATAAATGTACATATCTCGCATATATTTATTATTAAATTGTTTTTATTTTAACACTGTTTATAATTCAAATAAATGGACTCGTTCATTTTTTCTTTGTTGATGTAACGGTTTTTTTTCTTTATTATATGAGTTTTTTGAGGGCGCGCAAATGTATCACGCACTTGATTATTTATTAATTAAAATGTGGTTATTATTACACTATTTATCAATTCAACTGTTCATTGAAGCACTAACATAACCTTATTGGTCATGTGGTGAAATTTACGAAGTACACTTGTTGTAGTGAGGCGAAAATTCAAAACTCACTTATTTATTTATTAAATGTTTTTATTATTTCACTGATTATTAATTCAAATGTTCATTGAAGCACATTATAGTCCTTATTGGTCATGCGGTGAAATTTTCGAAGAGCAAAGACGACAGTTGCACAGTCTTGTTGCGATGATGAGAGGATTTCAACTGTTCTTGATCGAAGCTTCTCGACACGGAGTCTGTGTGTGTGTGTGTATGTGTGTGTGTCGATGGCGTACGGAAAACATGTCGAGTCACGCATCTTCGTAACGGATTTCTTTTCACACATACGCACAATTATGCACTGATTATTTACGCACTGCAAAACTCACTCAAAACACAACAAACACCACATTAATTAGGCATCACGTTGGAGGCGCCAATCTGTAACATTAACTCCCCAGCCGGCTCATAATCGGCAGAATTCAGTGACTCTCTCTGGGTTTATCGTTGGGTAAAATGAATGTGGTGGTTTGAAGTGGAAACACTAGCATGATGTTGTACGATCAGTTTATTGACGAAGAAATGGTTACACAGTTTATAATTACACAAAACAAAACAATTCACAGTTTTTAATACTGAACTACATTATAGTTAAAAGCGACACTAACAGTATTTAGAAGAAGAGAAGAGATATTTTTTATTGAGCGAGTTCCCGCTGTTCTCTGTTGGGAGACGAACAGCGGGAGACTGCCAAAATGGCTGACTCCCCGGAAGAGGATCAAGAAGAAGGAATCTGTTTTTATGATAATATCAAAAAGGTATTTACGATATCTCTGGATAGGGGGCCAGGGCTTTCACAGGATTTCGATAGATGGCAACACTAGTACCATTCTAACGATATCAAATTATAAGACTCCCATGACAGGGGACATATGTCCCCGGGCGCCACATTAGGGGGCGCCAAAATGAGTATGAAAACTATTTTTTTTATTTTATTTTGATGTAAACTAACGTATCCCAAATACTTTTGCAAGATTGAATTTTGGAGCTTCAGAAATATCTTTATTACAAACCAGTTGGCAAACACGATTATGGCGCCCCCATTGAGCATTAAACAAAATGAAGTATCCACAATACAGGATTGCTGATGGCGTTTTCTTTTTTTAACAAAGATCAGTTCAGGTTCAAATATATTTCTTCATAACTGAAAGTGACATCTGGTTTTAACAATTATTCAGGTTGGATATCTTCGAGTCGAATATAGGATTTTACGCGAGTGTAAAGAAAAAAGTATAATACAGTACTTCACATTAGTAAAAGAGATAAATTTGTCATTACATAGAAATGTAGCAAGTAAGTTGTTGTTTTAAATAATATTTTAAATCTAGCAAATTTTTCGGTAATTTTATTTTATTTTACTTGTATTTGTATCAATCCATTTAAAAGCAACCAAAAAATGGAAAAATTGTTGCTCGATGTTTATGATTTTTTTATACTTTGCCTGTCAATTGCCTGATGTCTTGAGACTTTCAAACAAGCATTATTTTTTTGCTCTCGAATTTATTTTTTCCGCCATTTTTCTAACGTGCCGTGTGTGATTTTTAATGAAAATAGATCTTCAGAAAAAAATTGTATTTTTTTTATTTATTAACATATCGAGATAATTTGTATTTTAAAATTAATAAAAATAAATTAAAGTGACAAATAATCTTGTAAATGCGCTCTTGAAGTGATTTCATTACAAAAACAGCGCAATATAAGTGATCCAATAATAATAATTGCTAAATTTTGCTTCAAATATACAACTCCAAAGTAGAAAATTTCTCATTATCGCATCATTATTTCAGAACGAAAACAACAAATATCATCATTGATATTTTTTATTTACAGAGATATTTTATGTCACTGCCCTCAGAAGCAGTGCAGATGAATTTAAGATAATCCTTCTTTTTCTATAACTAGTCGAACTTTGCACTTTTGTGAAAAAATGGAAATTTTGTAAATAAATACTTATCTGAAAATGGACTGAATATTTTCTTTTGAAAATTTTACAAAATATTAATCGTATTCTTATTGATATGTGGCAGGAATTATATGAGTGATATCGGAGCGGTTTTTGGGATACAATGTTTTTCCCGCGGGCTGTTTTTTTAAAAAGAAATCAATACAAAATCCTTAATTTTTTTTTTGTTTGAAACCGTAGCGAAATTATTTAAAAAACATATTAAGTAATAATGAGACTATATTTTGGTATGAACAAATTCAAAACACCATATTTTAAAAACCAGTTGGACTACATACAAATAACTTCTGTGGTTTATTTACTGTAACTAGAAGATATTATTATCAAATTTTTTTGAAAAAATTCAGATAAAGAACTTTAAATAATGGATTTTACGGTCGAAGGGGTGTCACTATTTCAATCATAAAAAATTGAGCGCTCCTTTTGGACATTTCATATTTCGTTATCTGAGAGTACCTACTATATAAAGTATTTATTATGCGAAAAAAAATCAATGAAATCTTACTCTTTTCTATTTAAAAATTTCGTATAAAAATCATCTTTTTTCATAAAACATATAATGACCTAGAGATGAAGTTTTGGTATTTATTAAAATATATAATAAAATATCAATATATACCAAAATTATTATTACTTCCCAAGTCTCAACTTCTCATAATTACTCAATATAATGTTTTTAAAATTATTTTGCTACGGTTTCAAACAAAAAATATTAAGAATTTTGTATTGATTTCTTTTTACAAAACCAGCCCGCGGGAAAAACTCTATATCCCAAAAACCGCTCTGATATCACTCACATGATTCCTGCCACTTATCAATAAGAATACGATTAATATGTTGTAAAATTTTCAAAAGAAAACATTCAGTCCCTTTTCAGATATTTGTTTTCAAAATTTGCATTTTTTCATATAAGTACAAAGTTCGACTAAAGTCTATCCACCGAGAAGCTGCAATTGTCCACGTGAACAATAATTCTGAGAACGTTTAGTACATCCAGGCAAATTTTAATAAAAGGCTGTTTCTTCTACTCCGTATTTTTTAAATAGCTTTTAAATGACTGTACCCTTTTTATAAAGTCACTAACGATCACGCGTCTATAATTAAAAGTTTGCTTTTGAAACCTTATAAAAGGTATTTTCATTGCAATCGTGTAAATTATCTTTCCATATATATTGAAATTACCCTTTCTACTTTTCGTTAAAAAAATATTTACCAAAGAATCAAATACATTGTTTAAACGAAATACATTATATGAAATAGCGGCGACACGGAAAAGTCACCTTAATTTCTATTGTACATTAGAGATATTTTTTTTTGTACTTCTTTTCGAATTTTTTTATTTGACAGTGAATATTAGACACTAGCCGTGCAACCCCATAGAGGTGATTTGGGCGCAAATCAAAAATGAGGTTTCGGCGAAGAATAAAATTTCTTGAGGTTAAAATTTTATTCGAGAATGCGATTCGCAATGTGACAGTGGAAATTGGAGCAATTGTTTAAAACACGTGATTGAAGTAGAAAAAATAATGTGGATGTCAGATGGAATGATGGATGATGCTTTCGACCAATTCGTGATAAATGTTGGAAACACGTCCGATTCCTCATCTCTCTGATTAATTGTTTCTTTTTTTTAATTTAGCTGAAATTTTTTTATAAATCATTTTTGTGCTAAATTCCGACATACAGTCATTCCTCAAATTTCTTTTATAAATTAAGATGCACATAGAAATATATCACGCACATCTATAAAATTTGTTATTTTTACTTTAGTTCTATTAATTATTCTATGTTATCACATCTCTAATGTTTTTTCGTTTTGCTATAATTATTTTTATGTTGACACTTTGTTAAGGTGTTTAATCAATTATTCTATGTTATCGTATTAATAATGTTTTTTGTTTTGCTATAAGTATATATATTATGTCACGTTGACATGTAAAATGTTTTAATAAATTATTTTATTATCTTTCTAAAATTTTGTTCCGCGTATTACTTAAATAACACTAATTTAAGAGTCCAATCAGTTACCTGAGTCTGCCCAAAAATAAGCTTCAAAAAATTTAAAATTAAATAATCAAATCATTTAGTAAAATAAGATTTGTTTATATAGGTACCTATGTATAATCATAAAATTTCGATAAACGGTCCCTCATGTTTCAGTTTGTAATAAATCTTTTTATAATTCAATAATTTTGTATAATCCAAAGGGTTGTGTATTGACACTGAAAATACATTATAATAAATTACCTATATTGAAAAAAACACATTGTTAAATTTTCACATATAAAAAATCTGAAGCGTTTTCGTCAAGTTATCTCGACATTATTGAGAGCACTACAATAAAGATAATCTTAAAACAGTATGTTTTTTTAATATTAGGTACATATTTACAATATTTTTATTATTCACACTGGGCAATTTCTATCCAGTATCTATTCTGCGAGCAGCCCATCTGATCACGTGAACATCACGCATTTCTAATGTTATTGTCGAGTGCATGGATAGAAAGAATGAAGTATAGTTATAGAAAAAGAAGGATTATCTTAAATTCATCTGCACTGCTTCTGAGGGCAGTGACATAAAATATCTCTGTAAATAAAAAATATCAATGATGATATTTTGTTGTTTTCATTCTGAAATAATGATGCGAAAATGAGAAATTTTCTACTTAGGAGTTGTATATTTGAAGCAAAGTTTAGCAATTATTCGATAGATATCGATGATCTAAAATATTTTTTAAACTAGGAAATTTTGTACTTAAAATATTTTTTTTTAAATTATCTCGATATGTTAATAAATAAAAAAGATACAATAATTTTTCTGAAGATTTATTTTCATTAAAAATCACCCACGGCACGTTAGAAAAATGGCCATCTAAAAAAAAAGTTCGTTAGTAAAAAAAATAATACTAGTTTGAAAGTCTCAATATATCAGGCAAATTTATTCACATGTTGTGAATTCTAAATATTTTTCTTTTGCATCATTTTATGTGCTTCTAAGTTTTGTTTGAGTATTTTACATTTATTGTGTTTCCTTTTATTTTGCATGTTTGTAAAGGCGAAAGCTGTTATATATAAATATATAAATAATAGTTTTATTTTTATTCAAATAAATTGTTTACAATCGTGAAGAGAATTATTAGTCTGTATTCTATTTCATTAAAATACCAGATTGATGCTTCGAAAATGAACCATATAAACCGTAAAATTTCAAAATTTTCTTGGGGGCACCGAGAAAGGGGCGCAGACTTTGTGCCATGTCCCCGGGCGCAGATGACCCTAGCTACGCCACTGCAAACAACAACAACGTGGTATTAATGTCATATTGTTATACTGTCTGGATTTAGTGTTCAAAGTAGTGTATTTCGATACGTAAACATTCAATTACTTAAAAATGCCGTATTATAAATATTGTATAGTGCCATTATGTCCGAATCAACATTCACAACTCCAAATAAAATTTTCATTTTTGTACCAAAAGACCCAGCTATTCGAAAGAAATGGTGTAAAGTTATTAATCGCGATGAAAAGAAAAATAAAACATTATCCGATAAAACAACTCGCTGTGTTTGTCATAGAATAATAAATATACCGTGAAACTTGCCAACTTTGCCAACTTTTAAGGGTGTTGTAGTTTTTCGCTAAAAAAGAACATTTAGTTCTGCATATGGCAAGGATGTAATCGTTTTCGAAGAAAATCTAATCTACAGTATAGACCAGGGGTCGGCAACCTTTTAGCTGTGGTGTGCCAAGCCACTCTACCAATATGATTCAGGGTGCCGCCTTAATTCTAAATTATATAATGGGGTTCTAGAGGAGAAGAATTTTATACCAAATTTATCTTTTAAACATATTTATTAAAAAAATAACATAAAATTCTAACATAAATTAAAAAAATTTATTGCGAGCCACGTTATATAAATAATTATAATTAAACATTTTCTCTTATTTAAAAATCACTTCGTCTCGATATTTTACTCTCGATATGTTACTGGTCTATATAGGTCTATATAGACCATTAAAGGTCTATATAGACCATTAAAGGTCACGTGGTCTTGTCTATGGATTTGCTTTTGCTTGGGGGGCAAACAGTCAGATTGCGCAAATCTTTGTTGTAGGATGCTATGCCATAAGAGAAAAAAAAGAAAGTCAGACGACAAAATAATAACAAAATCGACACTGACAGTTTTTTGATTATTAGGTATTCTTTAGGCGTTCCACCTAATATTACACCGTAATCGTCTGTTGTGTTGGGATGCCTGATGCCCCTCAATGATTTTTCTGGACGTCATCCTTTAATGGTCTATTGTTGCTAACTGTGAAACTCATATAAATCCACTGAGAGCGGTATCACGAGTCTGGTGGGGAACCCATCCACTAACTATGAAAATGTTTTACAATGCACTAGTGAGAAGCCGAATAGATTTCGGAAGTTTTCTATGGGACCCACTACCTAAATATCTAGAGGATAAACTTAATAAAATTCAAGCTAAATGCATGAGACTCATAATCGGAGCTATGAGATCGACACCGATAAATTCATTGCAGATTGAAGTAGCTGAGATGCCACTAAGAATCCGAAGACAACTTTTGGCGGACAATTACTATTCTAAGAGATTCGTTTTAAATAATCATCCATTGACAGACAAACTCAGTTCCCTTTCTAACTCCCTACCATTGAACCTGAGAAGAGAAACACATAAGCCAAATCTTTGTCAAAGCCATGATTTCATGTCATCTTTAGATAACCAGTGCCGTAAGTACGACATACCCCCAATATTCACATTACCTCTGAAAACCATCATCACTAACCCTCAAATTGTGAGTCTTGGCATTAACAAGGGCACGAAGCTCACACCAAAAATGACGGACCAAGTTTTTAACAACACCATCAACACCAATTTTCCTAAACATATCCAAATCTTTACGGACGGCTCTAAAAACCCAACAACTCAGTCGTGTGGGGCAGCAGTGTTCATTCCCTCTATAAATTTGGAGGGAATGTTCAAGCTGTCCTCGCAATCATCGATCTTTACAGCCGAGTGCGTGGCAATTGAGGAGGCACTAAAGATCTGTCTTATGTATCAAGGTTGGATTAAGAAATTCATAATTTTGTCAGACTCTCTAAGTGCCATTCAGTCCCTCAGAGTAGGATCTCTGAGGGCATCTATAAACGAATTGATTTTGGACATCAAAAGACTTCTTTCACTACTTGATTCTTCTGGCGTGGAGGTGATCTTTGCGTGGATACCTTCGCATGCGGGAATAGCAGGCAACGAGTTGGTTGACGCCTTGGCTACTAGAGCTGCTGACTCTGATTCACCCATTTTGGAATTTGCTAAACCGTTATCAGATATTTTGCTGGACTTCAAATCGAACGCTTTTGAAAAATGGAACAATCAATGCGGTAAGCCCAATGTTTTGGTTGGGGGAAGACTTAGGGCGATACAGCCAGAGGTTGTGCGTAAACCGTGGTTCAGTAAAATAAAAATGAATAAATTTGAGATTGCATCTATCTGCCGTCTGAGGCTGGGCCATTGTTTGGTGGCACAACATCTACACAGATTGGGAATTTTGACAGAACCATTCTGCGAGTGTGGAGAAATCCAGACCATCGATCATCTCTTGCTTGAATGCTCACTGCACTGTGCACAAGCAGTATCCTTTAACTATTCCGGCCGAAGGGCCTTTACCTGGTAACTCCTTGAATCTCCTCTCGTCGACTCGACACATTCGACAAATCTCTAAGTATCTTAAGTACAATGACATTAATATCTGATTTATTGGACTAACCTATTCTTATCACTTCTGTAGATAGGTTTAATTTCAACGAAACAGGATGGCACAAATCACTCCAAGGGGTGGATTACCTAAAATAAAAAAAATAATAAAAAATAAAATAAAAAAAAACTCTATGGTAGCGACGTGTCTATGGTTTATAACATAGAGTCATAGATTTTTATATATAATTCTGGGCAGCGTTCATAGAGTCGTCGAGTGATCACTCGACGACGCTCCAGCCGTTCACGCGCCCGGAGCGAGTCACCCGACAACTCGCACTTTCGCGTTCAGGATGTCGTCGGGCGTACAACCGAACAACCGAATTCATAGCAGGGTGATTATCGCTCTGACAGTTAACTTGACGTTTGAGTGATGATGGCTGTCAAAACAATTGCGAAGTTAATCGTAATTATGATGTATTCTTGTCGTATACAATTTTTCAACATAGAAAATCATATTTTTTTAGTTAAAGAAGTGAAATGGATGAGAAATTAAAATAGTTAGTGCAGATTTTTCAGATCGCGAATGAATCTTGCGAAAATGGCGCCATTACAATGACATTTGGATCATAAAACGCTCAAAGTTGTTCACGATATCCGGGGTGACATTCGCCACTCACTGCAACTTCATGGTCGCTCAGGTCACTCGACGTCGAGCGATATTCATGCTATCGTGAACCCAGCCCTGTGCATAGAGTATAATAATAATTATATTAAAATAAGCAGTCTTTTGGTTTTCGCCGTTATATTATTTATTTTTTGTTTATAATTTTGCGTCTTTGGCAATGTAATTATAGTAGGTTCTCGAGTACTTTAGTTTATTTATTATTCTATGTTCGCGAGTACGTCTAGTGTACTTTGATTAAAATAGTAAGATATCGCAAACCTCTGGAAATACCTATAAAAATTATAATGGAAGGAATTAATATACCTTCGCAAACTACAGAGATAGATGGCGATAGAGTTCAATGTGTCAAAAAGCCGAACAAAAAACTGAAACATTGTTTCATATGTTGTGCTAATATAGATCTAACAAAAATAAATAAAAATGTTAGAAGTAAAGAAGTTGAAAATTATGCTGATATGATTCATAGGTGCTTCAAGATCCAGGTCTGTGAAGTTAAAATTTGCATTGCCTTGCTTTGACATTTTATCAAAGAAAGCCAAGAAGATTACCCAATACAGATATTAAATAATGAGGACTGTAGAGAGTAAAATGGATGTGATTTCAATGTAAAAAAGAGATATAAGATAAAATGTGCTGTGTGAAAGATTGTTGTAGAGAAACGATTTAAGAAAGTTGATGCATGTTGCAAGAATATGCTGGGGATGTAAAATGTGGATTATTAGAAGAGATAAATAAGTGTTTATTTATTTAATATCAATAAACAGTATTGTTATGCAATTTTCCTACCATCAATAATTTGCAAACATGGGCATAATTTTTTTGTTGGCACAGAGAAGAAAACTTATCTCTAGCTAAGCCATTTGTAAAATATACAAATATTATGCTGTGATGGGATAATAGCAATAGTACCGAGGGGCACCTCAAAAATAGTATGAATGTAAGCAAAATTCTGGGAAACACTGTCCTTGCATATTCAAAATTTTGTACGTAAGTATATAAATTTTGATATTTCTTGAAAAAAACCGCTTATTGTGACCATATTTTAAAGTGATTCTTAGTATCAAATATTAAAAATTAATATTTTGAGAGTGACATCACTAGCCAATAGAAAATTCAAACAATTTCAATGCCCTAATGAACAGATATTTAAGAGCATGCCTAAATAAAAATGTTCGCACTTACACCATTTTAAATATGCAACGACAATATGGAAAACTGACATCAAAGTGAGTTTAACTTGATTTAAAGAAATGAGTTTTCTTACTTTGTTTTTAAATTATCACTATTTTGCGACCAGTTTTGACACGTTAGTATCATTGACGAGCACTTTAAAAACTATTAATGACACTAACATGTTGAAACCGGTCGCAAAATTAAAATTAATAGTGATAATTTAAAAATAAAGTAAGAAAACTCGTTTCTTTAAACCATGTTGCGAAATGATCACATTATAAATGTCACTTATATTAATAATATTGTGAATTTATTTATTTATAAAAGTTAAAAGATTTACTATTTCTGATTTAGGTATTTGAGTTCAATAAAGAAATAAGAGAGAGTGCTAGTATATGTAAGGACTGCATAAAAAGACTACGAGGCTGTTGGGCTTTCTTAAGGGATATAGAAAGAGGACTAAAAACTCTTTGTGCAGCAAAATATGATAAGGAGATAAACAAACCCAAAGGTATATGTATATATGAATACTATTTCAATGTGTGACAGAAAATTCCAATCTTCTTTCTTTCTTCTTTGTTGTCGGTTCCTCAGTACTGATGATCGAGACCATCATTTGTATAGGTGTGGACAAAAATGCTTCCAGCGACTCCGATTCTGCGTTCTTCACAGCATCTCATGCAAGGTCCCCCCTATTGCCCCCTTCACCTGCTCACTCCATCTCATTGGTGCGCGCCCCCTACCTCTATTGCCCTCCACACTTCCAGTCAGAACAAGTCTCTCCAGATTGTCTGGTCTTCTCCGTGCGATGTGCCCTAAGTACTGCAGGACACGGTGCATGCATATTGTGAACAATCGTTCCTTTATTTTAAGTTCTTCGAGGATGGACGAACTTGTTCTATATGCTGTCCACGGTATGCGCAGTAGATGCCTCCAGCACCACATTTCGAAGGCATCTATCCTAGCACGTTTAGTGTGTGCGACAAGTAATGTTGAGCCAAATATAATAAAAAATTGTTGGGTCAGTACTAGTGATGTAACGAATGTCTGATTTTGGATATTCGCGAATGCGAATGCGAATATTGACTTGAAAATGGTATAGGAATTTGAAATATTCCAAATCTCCTCGGTTTTCTTAAAGAATATTTTCTTGCAGTACCTTTTTCCACAATGTACCGGGTAAGTATCCGGTACTTTCACCGAATTACTGATTTGTTTCTTCATTTACATGGTACACAACAGATGAAAGACATAAATATAAACATGTAAGCGACAAAAACATTCCAATAGTCTTACATCGAAACAGTGCATACTTCAGCAATAACACACAAAACAATTATAGAAAATCTTACACATAATATAGGTATTAATTCACAATACATCCAATCACCCATTCCTATTACAAATCGCTGCTCACCCAATTTCGCACACATACCTAATACATTCATTCGCACAAACACATTCACACTTCACTAATGTATGCAATAACAATACAAAAAAACTCTTAAAAAAGAAAAATCAAAAATTTAAAAAACAGTCTAAAAATTAATACTATCCCAAACACTTCACATTTTATCAAACATATACATTTTTTTATATTTATTTCATCTTATTCTACCCTCAACTCTCCTTTCTCACAAACCTGACGTAATTGGCACTTTAAAATTCTATAAACAGGGTTTCTTGAGTCTGCAATCGTTTTTGTTTTTTTTTAATGTAGAACGGAAAACAAGATCTTGTTAAAGGAAGCATTCTAAAGTTAATCCTATCTAAAATATTAGGCAAATCGTATTCGGACAAGCATATTTTTCTCAGGTTGCATGCATCCAGCAAAACTCTTCACAATTCCAATTTAGGCAAATCTTTAATAAATACAGGATAATGCAATCTCTTCCTAACCAAACGAATGAATTTAGACTGAGTTCTCTCAACTTGATCGACATATTTTTTAAAATGTGGATTCCATACAGAGGAACAGTCCTCCAGCTTGGAGCGAAACAACGATAAGTACAAGTACAAATACGATTCATATAACCTAAATGACTTTGTAGATCTCAGAATAAATCCCAGTATTTTATTGCTCTCTTCGATAATTTTGTTCACGTGATCATCAAAGTGAAGCTCAGAGTCAAACACCACACCTAAATCTCTAATCTTATTTACTTCTTTTAAATCATGATTATGGATATTGTAAATTTATCGAATTTTGTTTCTATTTTTGGTAAAAGAGATCAGATTACACTTCTCCAGATTCAAGTGCAAGTTATTTCTTTTACAGTACTCGTGTAGTCTTTCCAAGTCCTCGTTAAGCATTTCATAGTCAAACAATAATTGAATTTGACAGTATATTTTTAAATCGTCCGCAAATAATAGAAGCTCTGAGTGGTCAAAGCACTTTTTTATGTTGTTTATGAATATCGTGAAAAGTAAAGGACCCAAAGAAGACCCCTGAGGGACACCAGATGTAACACTGACACTGCCAGATGAGTAACCGTTAAGTTTAACTGTCATCAATCTATCAGAAATATATGATTCAATCCACCTTAGTTGAAAAAAGTCGATGTTCTACTTTATCAAATGCCTTTTGAAAGCCGATATAAATAGCTGAGAAAAAAAATCAGATTTGTTACTGTCGATCTTCCACTCATGAATCCATGCTGCTCTACAAGAAGATACGGCTTCAGGAAAAAAGTAATTTGTTCACGAACCATACCCTCAAATATTTTTGAAATAGGTGATAGAATTAAAATTGGTCTGTAGTTACGAACGTCCGATTTGCTGCCAGATTTATGCAAAGGAATAATACTAGCCATCTTCCATTTGCATGGAAAGCATCCTTCTTGTAAACTCCTAATTTATTTATCGTGTCGAAACCCAGAGAAAAAAACCCATCAAACTGATTTCCAGTACTGCGCAAAACGCGCAGCAGGTGGAGATGCGTCAAAAATATCCTCCATAGTGCAAGTGACTGGGCACAATGGACACTCCAACAAGTGTGGCATAGTCTGTGCTGCACCACAGTCACACGCTCCGGATTCGTCCTGTAGGAAGCCCAATCGTTCTCTATTGTCGCGGCAGTTTCCTACACCAGATCTCAGTCGATTTAGGGTTTTCCATGTCCCATAGTCTAGATTGCCTCCTGCAGCAAGGTGTTCTAATAAATGTCAGATACAATGGTTTTGTTAAATGACTTACACATCTCTTTAATATATTGGTGCTAGACCATCAGGGCCAACTCCTTTTGTCTCGTCTATACCTAATGAACGTTTATGAATATCAGATTTCAAGATATTAACCATGGATAAACATGAGTTAGTTAAAATATTTTCCAATTCTTTAGTATTAGAATCATGCAAATTATTCAGTGAAAATACAGAACCAAAAAACGTCGAAAACAAGTTTGCAATTCCCTCTGGATCGCTCGAAGTCTGGTCACCGTCACCCATTACCCTTGGATAGCCTCTAGATTCTTTAAGGGAATTCACGAATGAAAAGAAAGACTTGACATTGCCCTTAAGTGACTTCTCAGTGTTATTAATAAAAGACCTATAATCGTGATTCTGCGACAACTTCAACTGAGCTCTTAGTTGAAAAAATAAATTGTAGTCAGAATCATTACGGTTCATCTTCAACTTACGCCAAGCCTTAGACTTCTCTTAAACAATAACAGAATTCTATTAGAGAGCCATTTGGGAAAATTATTAGGTGACACCCTCTTCATATGTAGGTGTATGCTTCTCAATTATTGGCAAAACATAACCATAAAAAGATTCAATCATCTTATTCACCGGTCCGTTTCCCAAAACACTGACCCAATCAACACTTTGTAGTTCAAAATTTATTTCCGAAAAGTTTGACTTAAAGTATATTAATTTCTGGATCATATTTTGAGACAAATCCTCAGCAATTTCAAACTCATAATCTATCAACAGTGAAGGATAGTGTGAATCCTTACCAACCAGTGGAGAGTCACATCTGGTAACAGAACACGGAATAGTTGAAAGAACTAAATCCAAGATAACTTGATTGCTGTTATAAACTCCGTTAGACTGAAACATATTGAGAAAAGATATAGATTCTATCAAATACTGCGCAACAGGACACGAATAAGAATACGGAACAAAGATTGAATCAACATCGGGGTCTTTTTTCCATTGGATTGTTGGGATATTGGAATCTCCAATAAGACAAATATCCGTTTTGCCGTAATAGCTGATTAAACGTTCAGATATACTTTAAAAAAAGATGTTTTAAGTATCTAAGGATGTGGAAGGCGGTATATACATATACTACACCCAGTAGCGGTGAGCATTTTTTCATGCGTTACCGATGAAAAACGAATACTGGTAAAAAAAACTTTCACCAGTATCATCCCAAACAAGAGTGGATGAATATCCTAGTGTCCGATCCACAGCAATTAAGACCCCACCTCCATCCCTTTTACCACTCAACATGAAATCCCTATCCTTGCGGTAAACTGTATATTCGTTTTGAAAAAGTTCGCTGTCAAATATGCCACAATTTAGCCAAGCTTCCGTCAGAACAATTATATCATAACTATTTCCAAATAAGTTTGCTCTAAACTCCTCGATCTTAGTCTTCAAGCCCCGAAAATTCTGAGAGAATACTTTAGTGTGGTTCACCTTGTAGTATGATATAAATATTCCTTAAATAGAATATAAAATTATTGTAGGGCCCTATACTCATAGCAGTTGTAATACTTAAAACAAACATATAAATTAAATCTCCACAAATGCATATTTCTCCTAATAATAATAACATCATCAAGCAAACGAACACAGGAAACAATAAAACAAATGTGGCCAACACGGAACAGACCAGATACTTTATTACTAAAATAATATTCGCAAAACATTCGCATATTTTTTTGCGAATGCGAATGCGAATACTTTGAAATATGCGAATATTCGCGAATGCGAATATTCGTTACATCACTAGTCAGTACAATGTCATGCATAAAAACAATAAAACATTGAACATTACATTGTAATGATTACTATGTTTGAGCATTTGTCATTTGTACAAATTAAAAAATTCTAACTTTGAGTGTTAATTTTCTTGTAGCGGCCTGTCCTTGGCTCATAATCTTCCCGAGTGACCCCTGTTTCCTATAAGTCTGTGCACCCCTGATATAACCATTAGAAGACAATATATTCTAAACAAACTGCATTTTATTTAAGATGATAGAAAAAGAATTTAAGATGAAAGGTGGTTTGCAGCTGGATAGTATTTTCGATCAGGAGATTATGGGTTCGATATCCCCTGCCAACTAATCCACCTTCATGATGCAAGCATATAGTTTTCAATGCATATTTTTTTCAATTATTTTATTTTATAAACTCTTGGAAACTGTAAATTACATATAGGTAATATAAATTAGAAATATGTAATATAAACTTTTAAGAAAAAAATAAATTCCTAGTTAAAATAATAAATGGGTAGGTACATACAATTTAATTCAATGTAAAAATGAGAATTTTTTGTACATATTTTTTCTTAAGAATATTTGTAACATAATATGTGCTGCGATCTTAAATTTACTGTCCCAATTAAACATATAAATTTACTATTGGTTTCTTGGTTTGGTTTCTGTTCTTTGAGATTTGTCCCAAATAAGCGGCTGTCCCAATTAAGCGGAATCGACTGTATATGTTTATAAGGAAGGACATATTTTGTTGTAAGATCGTAATAGGTACTGTTTCAATTTTATTATAATGTTCACGTCAGTTAATAGTTACCTAGTTATATTTACTTTTCAGTCAAACCCACGGCAAAGATTACCATTCCAAGGCATGAAAAACTGAGTAGAGAAATGACAATAAAGAATGAAAACAGTTCACACAATGATAATGAATTAAGCAAAATATTACAAAAGATTGATAAATTACAATGTGTGTTTTTAAAAAAAGAGAAAACATCAGCAATAAAAAAATTATCAGAAGATGTGGTTATAAAAAATGAAAATTCACCTGCATATTTTGTGTCTGGTGATAAAGGCGATGAAAGTGTTTCCAGCAAAAGAAAAGAAGAAAACAAGCTTGCATTTTCAGTGTCTTGCGATGTTTCCTTTGGTGATGGCATTGACAGTGATTCAAATAAATTTAATAAAGATGATTTGTTTGAAGGATATCAAAGTGAAGGTAGTTGGTCTACTAACACAGAAGAAATATATATTGCAACAGGTTATTATTCTACAAATAGAGATATTCCTGAAAAGCCTACAAAGAGAGATCGGAGTAAAGAACCAAAAGGCATGAAGAAAATAATTCCACGTGGCTGCAATACATGTCCTGTTTGTTCGAGGAAATTCATAAACAGAAATACATTGGTAGCACATTATGCCATCCATGCTCCAAATGATATTTGTTACGTATGTGGAAAAATAGTTAAACGTAGGAGTCAGTACAACAAACATCTAGAAAGCCATGAAAGTAAAAGAGAATTACATTTATGTATTCGCTGCAATAAACCATTTAAATGTAAAAATGCTCTGTTTCAACATATGAAAAGAATACATGAGAATAAGTTGTTACATGTGTGTCAAATTTGTAAAGAAAGGTTTGGAGACTCTTATCATAAACGTATTCACTTGAGAGATGTGCATGGAGGGAAAATTAAATCACACAATTGTCAATTCTGTAATAAGGAATATGTACACACAGCTTTGTTAAGAAGACATTTAGAAGTAGAACATGGGAAAGAAAAACAATTTCCATGTTCTGAATGTACCAAAGCTTACAGCTCAAAACGAGATTTGTTAGACCATATGGTTAAACATACAGGTATTAAATATTACATTATTTTTTTATCTAAAAGTAAGTTTAGAAAGCAGCAACATGATTTTGTTATACAACATGGGTATAAGGTATAGCAATAGCCTCTTTGATATTTCATGTTGTTTGAATTTAACAACCATAGCCCGTAGACAAACTGTACTTAGCGATCGACTACTGGCGAACTTTTCGACAATCTACCCACATGTACCGTGTAATTATGCGTTATTGTTGCAGTTATTGTCGAAAATTCGTTTGTAGTCGATCACCAAGTGCGTCTAGGGCAGCATGTTTCAAAATAACATATTGAAGTATCTACTTACTATTACTTACATCAAGGGTGGCCAACCCACGGGCTGTATGCGGCCCGTTGGGTGTCTACGTGCGGCCCGCGAAGCATATTGCACACTTTTTTGAATAATAGTCGTTACAAGTTCTTAGTAACCGTTACTTTTTTGAAAGAGGTAATTTAAAAAAAATATTCTTAAAGAACACCAAGGAGTTTTGAAGTATTTAAAATTCCTATACCATTTTGAAAATTTAGCGACGGGAGGGGGTGGGTGGTAGAAATTTTAAGCTGAAGTTAAATTATCAAATGTTCCATAAATGGAGTATATTGTTGTGCGGCCCGGTAGGAAATCCCATTCTGAAATTTAGCCCGGCTGCTGAAAAGGTTGGCCACCCATGACTTACATAGTTATAATATACAAAGCAAATTGTTTTCTTCTTTTTTTAATGAAATATTGTACGGTGTTGCGTTAGACATTTTTATCTTTGATGTGGATAAATAAATTGTTACATACTACAACTTTTACTTCACTATGCAATTATTTTTTCAGGAGTTCCCATAAATATTTGCAAATTGTGTGGAAAAACATTTGCTAGAAGATCATCTCTGAGAAAACATGTCAAAATTCACGTCAACCCAAAATAGGGAAATGTTAACAAGTTTTTGTACTTAGGTGCAACTATAATACCAGATATATGGACATTTTTATCTTTGATGGAAAGAATTTTTATAGGAATAGATGTATTGTCTGTTCTTCCAGAAATGCCCATAAATATTTACCACTTTTATGGAAAAAGTTTGTTAAACGATTTTTCTTTAACAAACATGTGGTAATACTTCAGAATACACAAATTCAGATACACCTGATTTTTAAATCTTCCAGCCGTTTCATCTTTGATCATTCAAATGGTGGTTGAAAACTTGACAGAAGTTGTCAGAAAAAATGTTATTTACCAATTGTAAGAAATCTTACAAATGAGTTTCAGATCTAAAACAATGTCGACTAATTGTGAAAAAGAAAAGCTTTGAAATAAAAATATTTTGATAAAATAATCAATATAAGTATTAAGAATAACTGGTTTGTGTGTTTTTTATAAATTGTTTTCTTTTCTTTGTAACTTTCTAAAAAAATCTTGTTGCTACTCTTAAATAAATCAGATTGAAATTAAAAAAAAAAATATATATATATTATATATGTATAGTGATGTGAGAAGAGAAAATTCTCCAAAGAAATTTCTCGAGAAAGAGAAATTTCTCCGAGAATTTCTCCTCTGATGGAAGAGAAATTTCTCCATAATTTTTCTTAGTGGTATTATGACCTTTCGCCCAGTACACTTCGCAGCCAATCTGATTGATCCAAAAATTTGTGGGGCTGATTAAGGCTCAAATCAGAGGTTATTAACACTTTTTTCCATGTACGTACCTGCAATTTTTTTTAACTTAAATATGGGCATGTGGGGTGTCAAACATCAAGATTTTTCATCAGTTATTAGCACTTTTTTCTTTGTAGGTACCTAACATTTTTTTGTTTCCATAATTAATTGTAGCCATATTGGTGATAAATTGTCTCAACATTTGTATATTGTTATTGATTGATTGAATAAAGTATTTATTATTATACTATTAAATAAAAAATAAAAAAATTCTCTACTTCGAGAAATTTCTCGAAAAATTATTTCTTGAGAATTCCACAACACTATACTTCATTCATTTTATTGATGCACTCGACAATAACATTAGGAATGCGTGATGTTCACGTGATCAGATGGGCCGCTCGCAGAATAGATACTGGATAGAAATTGCCCAGTGTGAATAATAAAAATATTGTAAATATGTAATATTAAAATAAACATACTGTTTTAAGATTATTTTTATTGTAGTGCTCTCAATAATGTCGAGATAACTTGACGAAAAAGCTTCAGATTTTTTATATGTGAAAATTTAACTGTGTTTTTATTTCAATATAGGTACACCTAATTTATTATAATGTATTTTCAGTGTCAATACACAACCCTTTGGATTATACAAAATTATTGAATTATAAAAAGATTTACTACAAACTGAAACATGAGGGACCGTTTATCGAAATTTTATGATTATACATAGGTAGCAGTCGCGTGCCTGCCATACATGCAAAAAAGCACAGCATGCCCATAGAATCTATGAAGAAAATATTGAAATCATCAAAAACTAGTTTGAATTTGCCGCCAAACATTTCGTTGCAAAGAGAACAATTCACAAAAATATACGCAGCAAATATACAATTTTTGTAAGTTTTAGAGTTTTTATCAAAAGCGCGTACTATTTGTATTGAAGTGTGTGTACAATCGATACGTTATTTTGACTTTTTTTAATAAAATCCAATAATTTACCGTGATAGCTAAATTAATGGAATAGTAAGTTATTGCTTTATACGTTGCGTCTGTTCTCACTAACACACACTTAAATTTTAGTGTGAATACGTAGTAGGCAATGACGCGCCATATATGTGTATTATTGGGTATGTTTGGTTGTATGTGTGCAATCTTAAGGACAAAATAAGCAAGCATCTCAAAGAACGTTTGGGTGCATAATGTACCTATATGAGTATGTTTTTATTTGTATTGGTTGTGTGATGATTGTGTGAGTCGTGCGTAACGTACTAGGCAGTTAAAAATAATTTGAAGGTAGATACTATGGGCAACCGCTAATAGTTTTTAGACTTGAAACGTTCTTCATAAAGGATTGATTAATATTATGATGGATGCGCGAGACAAAATAAATTGTATAGTAATTACGACATTTAACTTTAAAGTTACTTACATACTTAAAAATAGTATTTATTTGGATCGCAGACTTCTTGTATTTTATTTATTTATGAAGTCTTTGGCAAACAATAGATCTCCCACTAAAGTTTTTAAGTGTCTTTTAAGAGACGTCGCATATAAACCATTTAATATCTTAAATTCAGCAAAGGGGTATGTCAACCATTCTGGATATCTTATTAATTTAATTTTTTTTATTATAACGAATGTTAGACCAACATGAAAAGCCTAGTCCCGTCTCCGATATATATATTATATTATTCTCAAGGACGTCCACTCGTTTGCGAGTAAAATAGTATATTTGTACAAAGCATGCCCGATGTGAAAAGCCTAGTCCCGCCACTGATAGGTAGGTACCTATATAAAAAAATCTTATTTACTAAATGATTTGATTATTTAATTTTAAATTTTTTGAGGCTTATTTTTGGGCAGACTCAGGTAACTGATTGGAATAAGTGTTATTTAAGTAATGCATGGAACAAAATTTTAGAAAGATAATAAAATTATTGATTAAAACATTTTACATGTCAACGTGACATAATATATACTTATAGCAAAACAAAAAACATTATTAATACGATAACATAGAATAATTAATTAAACACCTTAACAAAGTGTCAACACAAAAATAATTATAGCAAAACGAACAAAAATTATAAATGTGATAACATAGAATAATTAATAGAACTAAAGTAAAAATAACAAATTTTATAGACTAAATCGGCCCAGTTTTCATATAACATATATTTACTTTCATATAACATATATTTACTTTGTAAGTGTGTGTATCTTAATTTATAAAAGAAATTTGAGGAATTACTGTATGTCGAAATTTAGCACAAAAAGATTTATAAAAAAATTTCAACTAAATTAAAAAAAAAGAAACAATTAATCAGAGAGATGAGGAATCGGACGTGTTTCCAACATTTATCACGAATTGGTCGAAAGCATCATCCAACATTCCATCTGACATCCAAATTATTTTTTCTACTTTAATCACGTGTTTTAAACAATTGCTCCAATTTTCCACTTGTCACATTGCGAATCGCATTCTCGAATAAAATTTTAACCTAAGAAGTTTTATTCTTCGCCGAAACCTCATTTTTGATTTTGCACCCAAATTACCTTTGTGGGGTTACACGGCTAGTGTCTAATATTCACTGTCAAATAATAAAAACATATCTATTCGAAAAGAAGTACAAAAAAATATCTCTAATGTACAATATAAATTGAGGTGATTTTTCCGTGTTGCCGCTATTTCATATAATATCTTTCGTTTAAGTAATGTATTTGAATCTGTTGGTAAATATTTTTTTAACGAAAAGTAGAAAGGGTAATTTCAATATATATGGAAAGATAATTTACACAATTGCAATGAAAATACCTTTTATAAGGTTTCAAAAGCAAACTTTTAATTATAGCCGCGTGATCGTTAGTGACTTTATAAAAAGGGTACAGTCATTTAAAAGCTATTTAAAAAATACGGACTAGAAGAAACAGCCTTTTATTAAAATTTGCCTGGATGTACTAAACGTTCTCAGAATTGTTCACGTGGACAATTGCAGCTTCTCGGTGGATACATTATAGATGTATATTTTGTACTCTGTTTTTTGTAGTTGTTGGAAGTATATTCCTATGATAAAGCTTTCTTTGATTTTTTTAATCATCCCAATCAAGGCTCGATCCACAGGGTGATGAAACGGGTAAATGCCCAAAGCGGCAAAATCCAGGACAGTTGCAGTTAAAAAAAAATTCATAAAAATTACAGTAATAATAATAAAGATTATTTGTATTTGGCGCCGTTTAATGATCCGTGACCATCTCAAGGGCGCCATGGCTTTTCTTGAAAAGCAGTGTTTTCAGCTTACTCCTGAACGTTGCAGTGGGTTGGTTCTGTCACAGTTTGAACTCAACTCTCTCTGGGACTCGGCATTGTAGGTAAATGATCTGTAAAAGTCTAATATTGCCAATTTTATACGGCTTTTTTTAGACAAGATTTATTCCTTATTAAAATTTTACTAAACCACTAAAAAATTATTCAACGTGCGACCAAAGTTTCAACAGGTATCCTCATTCCACAGAGTCAAATATTGATCTTGAGAATGACGAGATATCTGTTGAAACCTTGAATAATTTTTTAGTGGTTTAGTCAAGTTTTTTAACTTTAAACATCCGTAATAAGGTTCAAAAAACTACCACAGCTTAACCGCCAAATCAAAAAATAATAAGTTTAACTCCCACAAGTTTTAAAAATACTTAGTATTCTTATACTTACTATTATTAGCTTACAAACATGTTTACAACATTTAACATTTTCAGGTCAGCGATGAGGTATCCCCCCATTCTGAATGTCCTAAATTTTATTGGCACTGAGATAACTTGCATGTTTATTATTTGTAGTTGTCATGCTGGCTACCCCACTTGTGGAAAATGTGATGATATGTAGAAATGATTGTGGCTGTAAATTCTTAGATGGACCAATGTATTTGATTGTGCGCTGCCTCCTAATCAGCAAAAAAAGAACAACATTATTGAGCACCCAAAATGTTATGATTTTTACACAATTTTTGAGAATTCAAGGAAATTTTGAATTTTTCACCAATTTTGCATGTCTAAGATTTTAATAAGTTTCTGTCATGAATTTACTAAAAAACACCAAAGATTTCTTTGTAAACTCCTGTTCAGATGAGAACTTTACTCAAGTTCTTGACGATGAAATCGACAGCGAAGTATCAGATTTAGCAAACATCATGTTCCGTCTAAAAAATCAATTTGGTTAGGAGTACAATGATGAACTAATCATTGATCCTCAATATAAGATCCAAGTATGTATTTTTTTGCATTAAAGATACAGCTATAAACTCCTTAAGAGTTAAGGTTTTCCTGATAAGTAAGGATTGCTTTTTTGTACAATATGTGTGCCAAAAGGTGAATCATTGTAAGAACCTTAAGACTATTTTAACCCATGAAGACTTATCTAATATATCACACTCAAAACATTTTAAAATTTATAACAGAAAATAAGATTTGGTCCAAATATCAGTATTGTTTTCAAAATTATTTTTAATTTATAGTAAAAGTTGGGAGTGGCGAAAGAAGCTTTTCTAAATTAAAAATAATAAAAAATTATCTGCATTCCACAAAAAAGATAATTTGGATTGGCTATGATTTCAGTAGAACATTTAAGGTATAAATTTATTAGGAATTATAAATGATTTTGTAGAACAAAATGTGGGAAGACAATTAACTATTCTAGAGTTGGTGAGTTGTGTCCTCAGAATTTTAGAGCCTTCAGAAAGTTTGTAGATACCTGGGTATCTAGGTGGGACCTCCTGCGTTTGCCGGGTTTACCTCCGGCAGACGCGGGTGAATCTGCATTTGATTTGGAGTGCAGTTTTTCGTGTGGCGAACTCGTTTTTCGTTCTTGTGCATCCTGTCTCCCTTGGTGGAGAGTAGCATTGGTTGGGATGTCCCCTTCGGGAGGGTGAATAGTTTTCACATTACTCTGGTACCGATGACCCCGGCGCTCTCTATCTTGGATCCTTAAAAGTTTCTGGACATCATAATTCTGCTTTTTGTAACGAATTTTGATTATTGGGTATACTTATTGTTTTTTTTTTCTATGTGTGCATTTCGGATCCTTGTATTATTTTAATAAAAAATATAAATATTGGTGTTTCTCTACCTTAAGGGGATATTGAAAGTTTTACAGTAGTTTAAAAGATTCCAACGAGGCAGATTTGGCCGGCCGGCCATTCAGGCTGCCCATATGGCTCGCCCGTGAGGACAATTTTTTTGTTTACAAGTGCAGATAAATAGGAATCTTTGACTCCTGAGATATCCGGGTGTGGAGGGTCCTTTCAATATTCTAGAGTTTATATTAAAGTATGTATTAATTTGGTTTGTTTATTTTTTCTGTACATAATTACTGATTTTTTTTTAATTTTGAATTAAATTACAAATAATTATTACTTGTATGTCTTTTTATTTTTCATACAACTAAATTGAAGGGAAAACAACATGTCTATCATATGTATGCTGTAGACACGCCTAATTGGTGGGTTGGCCTGATCAGACCAACATTATTCTCTCTCTTTTTATTTTTCATATATGTTTTAGCAACCTACTGCAATAAACTCGCCCATTGCACAAAATTATTTATTCTCTTGTTGTGATACCATGTTTTTTGTTCTTTTTATACTGATTTTGTGCAATAAAGTTTATTATTATTATTATGTCTCTATGTAATAAATAAATAATAACAAGTCAATGTAATAAAAGATACATAAATATAAACTGCCTTCATGTTACATTTTGGTTCATCTTTTAAACTTCTGAACCAATTATGAAAAATGTTCACTGCTCCCTCAGTTGAAAGATACATAAGTTGTTGATGTAAAATAATTGTTTCAAGTAGTAAAAAATTGCTCTATCCCATCTCTGGAACAACATGCTCATGATGTCATTGTAAAGGAAGGCAATTATTATTTTTGTCCGGAGCGGCTGAATAGGTAGATTGGGCCCTGATCCCAACCACCATTCATCATTATAAACTTTTAGAAGTAGTGAACAAGTTTACTTATCTAGCTTCTATAATCACCAGAAGCATTATCTGTGAACATGTGCACTGTATAGACCATTAAGGCTATGAGTAAGGCCATTTTGGACATTTCGCCGTCAAACCACGCCGTAATTATTAAAGTGACGTGTTCCAAAAAAATATATAATATTATTTCATCCTTTTGCAAAAGACATTACTAGATAACTTTTTTATATTTTGTGTAATTTTTACGTAATAATTTTTTAAAAAGTACCTGTTTTCTCCGATTTTCTATGCATAACTCGAACATCATGAGACTTAGAAACATATATATTTTTTTAAATGAAAGATCATTTAAAATACCTTGTACATTGCTAGACAGTTTTTTCGTTTTTTTTTTACTTATTTTTTAAATGAGCAAAAACCGTGTTTTACATATTTATTGAAACTCTTGAATCCAGCCCACTGTTCGCGCCGCGCGGGATTTTAAACCATGAAGACGTGCACTCTCACACTAAATTTGAGACTTTCGTTTACATCTCTTTAGTCACGCACTCACGCCTCGTTTCTCGAAGCGTTCGGACGTGGAATCTATGTCAAAAGTTTTAGTGTGTTTTGAAGAAAATTTTGTTTGTTTAATTAATTATTTTTATATTATTTAAGAAATTTTTCATCTCAAATTCATCAAAGGAACAGTTGGTAAGTGATATTTTATTGTATTTCATTATAAATTTACACTTTATGTAATTTCGACCCTTTGAGAGTAAGAGTACCTATGTGCATAAACATTCATAGAATAATATAATATAGAACATACATACGTTTTCTATAGAATGAAATAATTTTGTTTTAGTTGTGGACCTTCAAACACGATGGAAAATAAGAATATACTATTTTCTGAAAAGAAAAGAAAAAGATGAAAGATTTTAGAAAAATTATACCAAAGGAAAATTATGTGAGTACCTTCCAATAATTTTATGCAATATTCTTTTTCTTTTAATTACCACGTCATGTAATTAATTAATATTTTTTTTCCTGTAATAAAAAAATAATCAAATATCTATCTCTATATATTTGTATTATGCTTCCCTATGCATTTATTTATATCCCACAGGTATCTTCATTCATCGCCCTCAACGCTCCTCTCGGGAGCACAGGGCAGAAACCAGCCTCCTCCATTCAGAGCGTCTCTGTGCCAATTGCGTCACCTCTTCCCACGACATTCCTTGCGCTCTGATATCGTTGTCATAGGAACGGTGTATTGTGAAAGAGGGACGCCCGGGCCGACGGAACCCCTGCGGACGGAAAAACAGTGCTCTTTTTGGCCAACTATCATTGGGCATTCTCAAAACATGTCCCAGCCAGGACCATCGTCTCTCTTGTATTGCGAAGATTACAGGTCTCTGCTGGGTGCGCCGGCGCACAGCATCATTTGTAACATGTTCATACCATCTGACATCCAAAATCCTTCTAAGACACTTGTTTTCAAAGCTTAGTATCTTCCGCTCTTGAGCCTTGGTTAAGTGCCAAGACTCGCAGCCATATAGAAGGATTGGGATGATGCACGCATTGAACAAGCGACATTTTGTCCTGATGCTGAGTCCAGACGCCTTCCAAACTTTGTTCATGTTGTTGAAAGCCCCGCTAGCTGCTCCTATGCGGATTGGTAATTCCGACCGGAGATCACCCTCTGGCGTTATGGTTGCTCCCAGGTACCTGAATTTACTAACCTGAGATATTTGGGAATTGCCAACCATTAGTGGGGTGTGAGTACTCGTGCATGTACTATTACATATGTACTCCGTTTTACCAGCGTTGATACGAAGGCCAAGGCGCAACGAATTTTCATAAAGAGCATTAGCGTTGCACTGTAATCCGTCCACAGATGTATCAAAAAGGGCTAGATCATCCGCATATTCAAGATCGTGCAGCACTCCCACAGACGTCTCACTGTTTTCACGCTGTGATAAAGGCACACCGCCAGGGCCCAGAATAGATTTTCTGAGCAGGTAGTCCATAATTATGGCAAAGATAAAAGGTGCCAATATACAGCCCTGCCGGACTCCAGTGGTGATCCTGAAGGTGTCAGTTGGACCACTTGATGTTCTGACAGAACATTCAGAGTCCATATGCAGGGCTTTGATCATGGTTACCACCTTGGGCGGGATGCCATACGCGGCCAGTATTTTCCATATGGTTGGTCTGTGGGGGCTGTCAAAAGCTTTTTCGTAGTCAATGAAGCAACATGCAAGCGGTGAGTTGAACTCTTGCGACTGTTGGAGTACACATCTGGCACAAAAAATTGCATCCGAACAGGACTTTCCAGGTACAAACCCGCATTGTTGCTTTCTCAAATTATTGAATTATAAAAAGATTTACTACAAACTGAAACATGAGGGACCGTTTATCGAAATTTTATGATTATACATAGGTAGCAGTCGCGTGCCTGCCATACATGCAAAAAAGCACAGCATGCCCATAGAATCTATGAAGAAAATATTGAAATCATCAAAAACTAGTTTGAATTTGCCGCCAAACATTTCGTTGCAAAGAGAACAATTCACAAAAATATACGCAGCAAATATACAATTTTTGTAAGTTTTAGAGTTTTTATCAAAAGCGCGTACTATTTGTATTGAAGTGTGTGTACAATCGATACGTTATTTTGACTTTTTTTAATAAAATCCAATAATTTACCGTGATAGCTAAATTAATGGAATAGTAAGTTATTGCTTTATACGTTGCGTCTGTTCTCACTAACACACACTTAAATTTTAGTGTGAATACGTAGTAGGCAATGACGCGCCATATATGTGTATTATTGGGTATGTTTGGTTGTATGTGTGCAATCTTAAGGACAAAATAAGCAAGCATCTCAAAGAACGTTTGGGTGCATAATGTACCTATATGAGTATGTTTTTATTTGTATTGGTTGTGTGATGATTGTGTGAGTCGTGCGTAACGTACTAGGCAGTTAAAAATAATTTGAAGGTAGATACTATGGGCAACCGCTAATAGTTTTTAGACTTGAAACGTTCTTCATAAAGGATTGATTAATATTATGATGGATGCGCGAGACAAAATAAATTGTATAGTAATTACGACATTTAACTTTAAAGTTACTTACATACTTAAAAATAGTATTTATTTGGATCGCAGACTTCTTGTATTTTATTTATTTATGAAGTCTTTGGCAAACAATAGATCTCCCACTAAAGTTTTTAAGTGTCTTTTAAGAGACGTCGCATATAAACCATTTAATATCTTAAATTCAGCAAAGGGGTATGTCAACCATTCTGGATATCTTATTAATTTAATTTTTTTTATTATAACGAATGTTAGACCAACATGAAAAGCCTAGTCCCGTCTCCGATATATATATTATATTATTCTCAAGGACGTCCACTCGTTTGCGAGTAAAATAGTATATTTGTACAAAGCATGCCCGATGTGAAAAGCCTAGTCCCGCCACTGATAGGTAGGTACCTATATAAAAAAATCTTATTTACTAAATGATTTGATTATTTAATTTTAAATTTTTTGAGGCTTATTTTTGGGCAGACTCAGGTAACTGATTGGAATAAGTGTTATTTAAGTAATGCATGGAACAAAATTTTAGAAAGATAATAAAATTATTGATTAAAACATTTTACATGTCAACGTGACATAATATATACTTATAGCAAAACAAAAAACATTATTAATACGATAACATAGAATAATTAATTAAACACCTTAACAAAGTGTCAACACAAAAATAATTATAGCAAAACGAACAAAAATTATAAATGTGATAACATAGAATAATTAATAGAACTAAAGTAAAAATAACAAATTTTATAGACTAAATCGGCCCAGTTTTCATATAACATATATTTACTTTCATATAACATATATTTACTTTGTAAGTGTGTGTATCTTAATTTATAAAAGAAATTTGAGGAATTACTGTATGTCGAAATTTAGCACAAAAAGATTTATAAAAAAATTTCAACTAAATTAAAAAAAAAGAAACAATTAATCAGAGAGATGAGGAATCGGACGTGTTTCCAACATTTATCACGAATTGGTCGAAAGCATCATCCAACATTCCATCTGACATCCAAATTATTTTTTCTACTTTAATCACGTGTTTTAAACAATTGCTCCAATTTTCCACTTGTCACATTGCGAATCGCATTCTCGAATAAAATTTTAACCTAAGAAGTTTTATTCTTCGCCGAAACCTCATTTTTGATTTTGCACCCAAATTACCTTTGTGGGGTTACACGGCTAGTGTCTAATATTCACTGTCAAATAATAAAAACATATCTATTCGAAAAGAAGTACAAAAAAATATCTCTAATGTACAATATAAATTGAGGTGATTTTTCCGTGTTGCCGCTATTTCATATAATATCTTTCGTTTAAGTAATGTATTTGAATCTGTTGGTAAATATTTTTTTAACGAAAAGTAGAAAGGGTAATTTCAATATATATGGAAAGATAATTTACACAATTGCAATGAAAATACCTTTTATAAGGTTTCAAAAGCAAACTTTTAATTATAGCCGCGTGATCGTTAGTGACTTTATAAAAAGGGTACAGTCATTTAAAAGCTATTTAAAAAATACGGACTAGAAGAAACAGCCTTTTATTAAAATTTGCCTGGATGTACTAAACGTTCTCAGAATTGTTCACGTGGACAATTGCAGCTTCTCGGTGGATACATTATAGATGTATATTTTGTACTCTGTTTTTTGTAGTTGTTGGAAGTATATTCCTATGATAAAGCTTTCTTTGATTTTTTTAATCATCCCAATCAAGGCTCGATCCACAGGGTGATGAAACGGGTAAATGCCCAAAGCGGCAAAATCCAGGACAGTTGCAGTTAAAAAAAAATTCATAAAAATTACAGTAATAATAATAAAGATTATTTGTATTTGGCGCCGTTTAATGATCCGTGACCATCTCAAGGGCGCCATGGCTTTTCTTGAAAAGCAGTGTTTTCAGCTTACTCCTGAACGTTGCAGTGGGTTGGTTCTGTCACAGTTTGAACTCAACTCTCTCTGGGACTCGGCATTGTAGGTAAATGATCTGTAAAAGTCTAATATTGCCAATTTTATACGGCTTTTTTTAGACAAGATTTATTCCTTATTAAAATTTTACTAAACCACTAAAAAATTATTCAACGTGCGACCAAAGTTTCAACAGGTATCCTCATTCCACAGAGTCAAATATTGATCTTGAGAATGACGAGATATCTGTTGAAACCTTGAATAATTTTTTAGTGGTTTAGTCAAGTTTTTTAACTTTAAACATCCGTAATAAGGTTCAAAAAACTACCACAGCTTAACCGCCAAATCAAAAAATAATAAGTTTAACTCCCACAAGTTTTAAAAATACTTAGTATTCTTATACTTACTATTATTAGCTTACAAACATGTTTACAACATTTAACATTTTCAGGTCAGCGATGAGGTATCCCCCCATTCTGAATGTCCTAAATTTTATTGGCACTGAGATAACTTGCATGTTTATTATTTGTAGTTGTCATGCTGGCTACCCCACTTGTGGAAAATGTGATGATATGTAGAAATGATTGTGGCTGTAAATTCTTAGATGGACCAATGTATTTGATTGTGCGCTGCCTCCTAATCAGCAAAAAAAGAACAACATTATTGAGCACCCAAAATGTTATGATTTTTACACAATTTTTGAGAATTCAAGGAAATTTTGAATTTTTCACCAATTTTGCATGTCTAAGATTTTAATAAGTTTCTGTCATGAATTTACTAAAAAACACCAAAGATTTCTTTGTAAACTCCTGTTCAGATGAGAACTTTACTCAAGTTCTTGACGATGAAATCGACAGCGAAGTATCAGATTTAGCAAACATCATGTTCCGTCTAAAAAATCAATTTGGTTAGGAGTACAATGATGAACTAATCATTGATCCTCAATATAAGATCCAAGTATGTATTTTTTTGCATTAAAGATACAGCTATAAACTCCTTAAGAGTTAAGGTTTTCCTGATAAGTAAGGATTGCTTTTTTGTACAATATGTGTGCCAAAAGGTGAATCATTGTAAGAACCTTAAGACTATTTTAACCCATGAAGACTTATCTAATATATCACACTCAAAACATTTTAAAATTTATAACAGAAAATAAGATTTGGTCCAAATATCAGTATTGTTTTCAAAATTATTTTTAATTTATAGTAAAAGTTGGGAGTGGCGAAAGAAGCTTTTCTAAATTAAAAATAATAAAAAATTATCTGCATTCCACAAAAAAGATAATTTGGATTGGCTATGATTTCAGTAGAACATTTAAGGTATAAATTTATTAGGAATTATAAATGATTTTGTAGAACAAAATGTGGGAAGACAATTAACTATTCTAGAGTTGGTGAGTTGTGTCCTCAGAATTTTAGAGCCTTCAGAAAGTTTGTAGATACCTGGGTATCTAGGTGGGACCTCCTGCGTTTGCCGGGTTTACCTCCGGCAGACGCGGGTGAATCTGCATTTGATTTGGAGTGCAGTTTTTCGTGTGGCGAACTCGTTTTTCGTTCTTGTGCATCCTGTCTCCCTTGGTGGAGAGTAGCATTGGTTGGGATGTCCCCTTCGGGAGGGTGAATAGTTTTCACATTACTCTGGTACCGATGACCCCGGCGCTCTCTATCTTGGATCCTTAAAAGTTTCTGGACATCATAATTCTGCTTTTTGTAACGAATTTTGATTATTGGGTATACTTATTGTTTTTTTTTTCTATGTGTGCATTTCGGATCCTTGTATTATTTTAATAAAAAATATAAATATTGGTGTTTCTCTACCTTAAGGGGATATTGAAAGTTTTACAGTAGTTTAAAAGATTCCAACGAGGCAGATTTGGCCGGCCGGCCATTCAGGCTGCCCATATGGCTCGCCCGTGAGGACAATTTTTTTGTTTACAAGTGCAGATAAATAGGAATCTTTGACTCCTGAGATATCCGGGTGTGGAGGGTCCTTTCAATATTCTAGAGTTTATATTAAAGTATGTATTAATTTGGTTTGTTTATTTTTTCTGTACATAATTACTGATTTTTTTTTAATTTTGAATTAAATTACAAATAATTATTACTTGTATGTCTTTTTATTTTTCATACAACTAAATTGAAGGGAAAACAACATGTCTATCATATGTATGCTGTAGACACGCCTAATTGGTGGGTTGGCCTGATCAGACCAACATTATTCTCTCTCTTTTTATTTTTCATATATGTTTTAGCAACCTACTGCAATAAACTCGCCCATTGCACAAAATTATTTATTCTCTTGTTGTGATACCATGTTTTTTGTTCTTTTTATACTGATTTTGTGCAATAAAGTTTATTATTATTATTATGTCTCTATGTAATAAATAAATAATAACAAGTCAATGTAATAAAAGATACATAAATATAAACTGCCTTCATGTTACATTTTGGTTCATCTTTTAAACTTCTGAACCAATTATGAAAAATGTTCACTGCTCCCTCAGTTGAAAGATACATAAGTTGTTGATGTAAAATAATTGTTTCAAGTAGTAAAAAATTGCTCTATCCCATCTCTGGAACAACATGCTCATGATGTCATTGTAAAGGAAGGCAATTATTATTTTTGTCCGGAGCGGCTGAATAGGTAGATTGGGCCCTGATCCCAACCACCATTCATCATTATAAACTTTTAGAAGTAGTGAACAAGTTTACTTATCTAGCTTCTATAATCACCAGAAGCATTATCTGTGAACATGTGCACTGTATAGACCATTAAGGCTATGAGTAAGGCCATTTTGGACATTTCGCCGTCAAACCACGCCGTAATTATTAAAGTGACGTGTTCCAAAAAAATATATAATATTATTTCATCCTTTTGCAAAAGACATTACTAGATAACTTTTTTATATTTTGTGTAATTTTTACGTAATAATTTTTTAAAAAGTACCTGTTTTCTCCGATTTTCTATGCATAACTCGAACATCATGAGACTTAGAAACATATATATTTTTTTAAATGAAAGATCATTTAAAATACCTTGTACATTGCTAGACAGTTTTTTCGTTTTTTTTTTACTTATTTTTTAAATGAGCAAAAACCGTGTTTTACATATTTATTGAAACTCTTGAATCCAGCCCACTGTTCGCGCCGCGCGGGATTTTAAACCATGAAGACGTGCACTCTCACACTAAATTTGAGACTTTCGTTTACATCTCTTTAGTCACGCACTCACGCCTCGTTTCTCGAAGCGTTCGGACGTGGAATCTATGTCAAAAGTTTTAGTGTGTTTTGAAGAAAATTTTGTTTGTTTAATTAATTATTTTTATATTATTTAAGAAATTTTTCATCTCAAATTCATCAAAGGAACAGTTGGTAAGTGATATTTTATTGTATTTCATTATAAATTTACACTTTATGTAATTTCGACCCTTTGAGAGTAAGAGTACCTATGTGCATAAACATTCATAGAATAATATAATATAGAACATACATACGTTTTCTATAGAATGAAATAATTTTGTTTTAGTTGTGGACCTTCAAACACGATGGAAAATAAGAATATACTATTTTCTGAAAAGAAAAGAAAAAGATGAAAGATTTTAGAAAAATTATACCAAAGGAAAATTATGTGAGTACCTTCCAATAATTTTATGCAATATTCTTTTTCTTTTAATTACCACGTCATGTAATTAATTAATATTTTTTTTCCTGTAATAAAAAAATAATCAAATATCTATCTCTATATATTTGTATTATGCTTCCCTATGCATTTATTTATATCCCACAGGTATCTTCATTCATCGCCCTCAACGCTCCTCTCGGGAGCACAGGGCAGAAACCAGCCTCCTCCATTCAGAGCGTCTCTGTGCCAATTGCGTCACCTCTTCCCACGACATTCCTTGCGCTCTGATATCGTTGTCATAGGAACGGTGTATTGTGAAAGAGGGACGCCCGGGCCGACGGAACCCCTGCGGACGGAAAAACAGTGCTCTTTTTGGCCAACTATCATTGGGCATTCTCAAAACATGTCCCAGCCAGGACCATCGTCTCTCTTGTATTGCGAAGATTACAGGTCTCTGCTGGGTGCGCCGGCGCACAGCATCATTTGTAACATGTTCATACCATCTGACATCCAAAATCCTTCTAAGACACTTGTTTTCAAAGCTTAGTATCTTCCGCTCTTGAGCCTTGGTTAAGTGCCAAGACTCGCAGCCATATAGAAGGATTGGGATGATGCACGCATTGAACAAGCGACATTTTGTCCTGATGCTGAGTCCAGACGCCTTCCAAACTTTGTTCATGTTGTTGAAAGCCCCGCTAGCTGCTCCTATGCGGATTGGTAATTCCGACCGGAGATCACCCTCTGGCGTTATGGTTGCTCCCAGGTACCTGAATTTACTAACCTGAGATATTTGGGAATTGCCAACCATTAGTGGGGTGTGAGTACTCGTGCATGTACTATTACATATGTACTCCGTTTTACCAGCGTTGATACGAAGGCCAAGGCGCAACGAATTTTCATAAAGAGCATTAGCGTTGCACTGTAATCCGTCCACAGATGTATCAAAAAGGGCTAGATCATCCGCATATTCAAGATCGTGCAGCACTCCCACAGACGTCTCACTGTTTTCACGCTGTGATAAAGGCACACCGCCAGGGCCCAGAATAGATTTTCTGAGCAGGTAGTCCATAATTATGGCAAAGATAAAAGGTGCCAATATACAGCCCTGCCGGACTCCAGTGGTGATCCTGAAGGTGTCAGTTGGACCACTTGATGTTCTGACAGAACATTCAGAGTCCATATGCAGGGCTTTGATCATGGTTACCACCTTGGGCGGGATGCCATAC
>OX388305.1:22572079-22952853 GCA_947579605.1 Athripsodes cinereus | reverse complement strand
GGTCGGAATTACCAATCCGCATAGGAGCAGCTAGCGGGGCTTTCAACAACATGAACAAAGTTTGGAAGGCGTCTGGACTCAGCATCAGGACAAAATGTCGCTTGTTCAATGCGTGCATCATCCCAATCCTTCTATATGGGTGCGAGTCTTGGCACTTAACCAAGGCTCAAGAGCGGAAGATACTAAGCTTTGAAAACAAGTGTCTTAGAAGGATTTTGGATGTCAGATGGTATGAACATGTTACAAATGATGCTGTGCGCCGGCGCACCCAGCAGAGACCTGTAATCTTCGCAATACAAGAGAGACGATGGTCCTGGCTGGGACATGTTTTGAGAATGCCCAATGATAGTTGGCCAAAAAGAGCACTGTTTTTCCGTCCGCAGGGGTTCCGTCGGCCCGGGCGTCCCTCTTTCACAATACACCGTTCCTATGACAACGATATCAGAGCGCAAGGAATGTCGTGGGAAGAGGTGACGCAATTGGCACAGAGACGCTCTGAATGGAGGAGGCTGGTTTCTGCCCTGTGCTCCCGAGAGGAGCGTTGAGGGCGATGAATGAATGAATGAATGCATTTATTTACCTTCCGTATTTTGTGCAACGTAGATATCATTATTCTATCCATCCTATCACACTGTGTCCTCACATGCGTGGATACATAAGCGAATGGTGTCTAAACATAATTATTATAATTCATATAGATGATTATCGACCTCGGTGGTGTAGTAGTCAATGCACTATCCTTCCATATACGAGGTACCGGGTTCGATTCCCGGTTGGGTTATAGAATTTTTCTCAAGTAATATGCTCTGGTATTCAGTCTAAGTAGAGGACGGTCCTGGTTGAATGAAAGAAACTGCTTCAAAGAAATAAGTTCACTAGCTGTACTAGTAATTTTGTTTAGAAAAGTACCTATTACATACCTACAGCATAACTAATAATTATAAAATATACCTAAACATCAGATGTATTATTAGGAGTAGGTATGTTCATTACTATTTACATTCACATCGGTTGTTATATTATTATAGTCACATAGGTGTTCGAAAAAATAAAAGCATTATTCAGCGATGAGGTTTGCCATCCATCCTGAATGTCTTAATTAAAGAGAAAACAGTTTACATGTCTATTACACACATGACTGGTCTGCTGGCTACCGCACTTGTGGAATATGCCGTAATGGTATAGTAGTATTAGTAATGCAATCAATATTTTTTTGTGTGATGAATGTCTCATAGGTATGCTTAGAAATTTTGTTATAAAATACCTTTCTGTTCTGTTATGGAAAGATTAATGTTTTCAGTGGATTATCTAGCTACCTGAGAAGGTAATTATATTGAACAAAAGGTTTAGTGTGAAAGATCGTAAATAATATTTAGTGCTATACATTGAGAATCTCTCACTTGAGGATTATTCTTAATAATATAATCGACTATTATTATTTTATTACTTACAATTATTGTATTATACCTACCTATGTACTTTATTTTAGGACTAACGCGGTTACTGAATCAGTCAATACATTTAAAGAAGGACTTCGTTTCAATCCCATGCGTTGAGACAACTGCATCAAATATGGAGAACAATTAAAAAAAAATGGAAAATCATATAAATTTCTGAACTTATCTCAACTGAATTATAATTTTATTACTGAACTATTTTTTTCTCAATTCGGTTAAATATAGCTTATTGCTCAATCGAATATTATTATTTTTTACATACATTTGCACAATTTTTTTATATTCGTGTAGGTAAATTCACGGAATACAGTAATTTGTTTAATGTTAATTTCTTTTTCTACATGTTTTTGGTATCGTATTGACCTAACTTATTTGTGATTAAACTGCCCTTTTGAATGTGTCACATGACTTTTATTTTTTTTGTAAATTTTAACTTTATTTTTTTGTACAATTATTATACAAATAAATATATATGCTTTTTTTAATCAACAATGTCTTTTATTACATCCACGATTTGCAGTAAGCAAAAAAATTAAGTATTTAATCTATGAATATCTATGATAGTTTGTTTATTTCCAAACAGGCACGACATTATAAGTACCTAAGTTATATAAAAGCAGAAATTTTATGGATAAATAAATTAGTAAATTCGCAGGCTTTGTTCAGTGCGGTAAGTAATAATATTATTTATAACACTCAGAATAATGATATAATTATTGTCGAAGGTAAAAGTAACTCATCTACATTTTTCTTAATTGGGGGATTATCCAAAATGCAGGTACTTCTATTGTTTAAATATTTAAATAATTATTTTAGAGATATGAGAATAGCAATAACTTTAGGAAGTATTAAAAACTTATTGTATGGGTGTGAGTCTTGGCACCTAACCAAGGCTCAAGAGCGGAAGACACTAAGCTTTGAAAACAATAGTGCCTTAGGAGAGTTTTGGATGTAGGTATGAATATGTCACAAATGATGCTGTGCGCCCAGCAGAGATCTGTAATCTCCGTGATACAGGAGGCGATGGTCCTGGCTGGGTCATGTTTTGAGAATGCTTAATGATAATTGGCCAAAAAGAGCACTGTTCTTCCGTCTGCAAGGGTTCCGATGGCCCGGGCGTCCCTCTTTCACATTACACCGTTCCTACAACAACGACATCAGAGCGTTGGGAATGTCGTAGGAAGAGGTGACGCAATTGAAGCAGAGTCGCTCTGATTGGAGGAGGCTGGTTTCTGCCCTGTACTCCCGAGAGGAGCTTTGAGGGCGATGATGATGATACTTAAATTTTAGATATTAATCCCCATTTAAAAATATGGTATTTTTGAAAAAAAATATTTACAGATTATTTACACATACCTACTTTGTTTATAAGTAAGACCATCAGGTAGATGATTTCTAGAAAGTAGCGTATTTCCTTGAAAGTGCTAATTATTATTTTGGGTATACACAATTTTCTATACAGGTACTCGTACACCTAGTTATTTTGCTGTTGTGATAAATTATGCTAAATGATAGCGGATTGTGATATGACAGGTGAATATTGTCAATACTATTGTTATGTTATTTGATGAGTAGGTATGTATATTTGGGAAGTCTGCTTGCGAGGGATGGAAGATCGAAAGAAGGAAAATGGCCGGTACCATTCTGGGATCGACACCTATGTATGCAAGCGAAACTTGGAAGTTGATAAAGAATGAGAGTGAAACAAATGCTGTGGAGATGTGATCACTGTGAACAATGCTTCCGAGAACAACGTGGTTTGACCATGTGGATCAAATTCTGAAGGACGGTTGCGAGATGGCTAAGAGAATTCGATATGCATATATGATAATAAATAAATAAATACCTACCCTACCTGGGACATGTCGTAGATTATTGATATGTTGAATGGAGATCAAAGGTCAAAAGAAATTATATTTTTTCCCTCACAAATTTTCCAAAGTCATAAAAGACCATCTTTCACAGTATTCTGGCTCTATGAATATGATATTACAGTGTTAGGAATGTCGTAGAAAGAGTGTTATCATAGACGCAAAATTGCTTTGAATTCTTGTTTCTTCCTTGTGTTATCAATAGAGTGAAGAATGAGGATATTAGGAGAGTGAGCGGATGCGAGAGGAATGTTGTGGATAGAATAATGCTTATAAATAAGTTACGATGGTTTGGACATGTTGAGCGAATGCACGATGAAAGGATGACGAAGAGGATGTGCTTATCTATCTGAAAGAAGGGGTGTAAGAAAGCGCGGACGTCCAAGAACTACGTGGCTTGAGTACGTGGATCAAATTCTAAAGGACGGGCGCGAACTGAGTAAAAGAAATAGGCGTGCATGTATGAGAAACTGGATGAATGTAGAGGAAGCGAAGGAAGTGTGTAAGGATAGATCTATATGGCGCTCCGTTCTCTCTGCCTACCCCACCTAGGACACGGGTGAGGGTATAGTATAGTTATCATGTTATCAGTAGGAATGTTGAGCGAAAAAAGAAGTATCTACATCTACCAACAACTTATTATGCAATATGTTTATGATTTAACATAATTATTGCTTTTTTGAGATAATTTTAAACTATGATCCTAAAAACATTGTTTTATTATTTAATCTCAATTTCATTCTGAAAAGTGAATTAGAGAATTTATACCTTCATACTATCGTGTTGTGAGCGGAGAGGACGGAATTCCAGGCTACTTTGTAGAGAGTGTGATGACGGAATAACAAGAGAATATTAGGTATATAGGTCCGAAAGAGTGCCACACGTCTAAATGATAAGTGTTTGAAGTAAAGACAATATCTAGGTAGGTAGAATACAAAAGTCTATGTCGTTAGAAAATATAGTAAGTATTCATACGCCCTTGAAGAGTATCTCTCCGGCAATATGAAAAATATATTTGTGTAAAATAATATACTCGTATTGATATGCCTACATAATTATTTCATCATACCTATGAATTACATCTTCATCATTCATAGATGTTTGGCCCAATGCGTAAATATTAGATTAGATAAAGTTATCCCGTGGAGCACCCGGTAAAGAATTGGTCTCCCACTCTTCTGCGTAAGTTTTCGAGTGTCCTGTAAAAGGCAGGTGTTCGAAAAAATTAAGACATCTTACATCTTAAATTCAGCGATGAGGTTTGCCACCCATCCTGAATGTCTTGATTTTATATTGGCACGAAGAGGACAGTTTGCATGTTTCTTACATGCAGCTGATCTGCTGGCTACCCCACTTGTGGGATATGCCGTGATGGTATAGTAGTAGTATAGTAGTAAAGTAAGTAATACTGTGTTCACAATATTGATAGCATAGCAGGTAGAAGCAGGCAAAGATGCACATCTATAGAAATGCAAACATCTGTGTACCTTCTACTCATGACAAAAGAAAAGGGGTGGGACATCGGTGCAAGAGGCGGGGCGGCGCGGGGAATATTTTGACTTCGTAACGCCCGGTCGGGGTAATAAAATGCCCTTACCCAGCGTCTTAAAGGATGATGTCACAAAAAAATATTTGGAGGTATAGAGTCCCAACATAAGAGAAATAAAATCCGACTCACGACATGGTCTGACTGCCAACTGTCATAACAAACGAACATTTGTTACGGTTTTCAAGTTTCGCCCTTCAAATAAAGGCAAATCCATAAACAAGACCATGTGACCTTTAATAATCTATAGTTCTTCCATGTCACTACCATTTGATTTGCACCCTGTTTTTCATTTAATGTGTTATATTCATATAGTGAGCAAATCAAAACAAAATTTCTATACAAATTATCTTTTGTTTTAATATCATGGAGGATTGATATGCAAGACTTCAGTTGAGATTTATATATTTTTTTCAATTTCTCAAAAATTATAATTATCATTATGAAATATAACATGATAAATATACTAGCCAAACCTGTAAACCCCCAACATTACCAATGGATGTTGCTGAGGATAAAACTATCAAAGCAAAATAAGAAAAACATTGAAGGATCCACCGACCACCCGGATAGTTCAGAAGTCTGGGGACTTACATTTATCAGATTCTAATTTCTTCACTAGCAAACTTGGCAAACCCGACGGTGGCTAATGCCAGAGCAACCAAAAAAACATTTCACTCCTCAAAGGGACATTCTCCAACAGAGAAAAATTCAATTCTAATGTAGCGTACGTTGTATGAAAAGTGTTTTCATTAATTTGAGAATGACATTTTAGGATGCCAGTATCAAGTGGTCAAATAGTTCTATCAATGACTTCACACTGCATCGTTGTGCGGTATAAGAGTGAACAGAATCTCGATTCAACTTTTTCTTGCAGAATTTTTCCAAGTGAAATTTTACCTTCAAGTTTCACTGACATTGGTGTGGGTGACAACATGTTTCTTCAGAGTGTATCTTTTGCCAAATGTTTTTCCACACAAGTGACAAACGTGTATAGGAATACCTAGAAAAATGTTAGTTTAGTTTAGTCATGAGTTAACCAAGCCTTAAGTCGATTCATAAGCGTCGAAACTCTGTGCTGTGCACTCCTTAAGGAAGTTCACATATGTATGTGTATCATATACAACATACCTACCTAGTTAATACCTATTCAAATAGGTTGACTATGGATGAGTGTGATCAATTGGAATGATTAATCTGAAGTGGTTCAAAAATATTTGTGAAATTTATATTAAAGAAAAGTCAGATCAATGATTCTCATGTATCTATTTCTAAGAGATTTCAATCTCTACTTTTATTCTAATCTCAAGTACATCTATTTCTGTGAGATATCAATATCAACTATTTTTTCTATTCTTAAATTAAAAAATATATCTGGTACCTGTATGTTTAACCATATGATCCAACAAACTTTGTTTCTTGCAGAAAGTTTTGGGACATTCAGTGCATACAAATTGTTTCTCTTTTCCATGAAATACTTCCAAGTGTCTCGTTAATGAAGCTGGAGTTATAAATTCCTTACTACACAATTGACAACTATGTGTTTTAATTTGCTCTCCATGTTCGTCCCTCAAGTGCATACGTTTATGAATGGAATTCCCAAACCTTTTACTACAAATTGGACACACATATAGCAACTTATTCTTGTGAATTCTTTCCATGTGTTGTATCATATATTTTTTTGTTCTAAATGGTTTACTGCAATGAGCACATAAATATAAATCTCTTTTACTCTCATGACTTTGTAAGTGTTGGCTGAATTGGCTTCTATGTGTAACCAATTTTCCGCATATGTAACATAGGTCATTTGGAGCATGTATGGCATAATGTATTACTAAATAATCTCGTCTTTGAAACTCCTTCTGACAAACAGGACATGTAGTGCAACCACGTGGAATTATTTTCTTCATGCCTTTGGGTTCTTTACTCCGATCTCTCTTTGTAGGCTTTTCAGGAATATCTCTATTTGTAGAATAATAACCTGTTGCAATATATATATCTTCTGTGTTAGTAGACCAACTACCTTCACTTTGATATCCTTCAAACAAATTGTCTTTATTAAATTTATTTGAATCACTGTCAAGCCCATCATCGAAAGAAACATCGCAAGGCATCAAATATACAAGATTTTTTTCTTCCTTTATTTTGTTTGAATCACTGTCGATGCCTTCATCACAAAAATTATCACAAGACACAAAATGCGCAGGTGTATTTTCATTTTTTTTAACCACATCTTCTGATTTTTTTATTTTTGCAGATGTTTTTTCTTTTTTAACAAGCACACATGTCAATTTTTCAATCTTCTCTAATGTTCTTCTCAAATCGTTATTGTTGTTTGAAAGGTTTTCTTCCTTTATTGTGATACCTCCTCTCACTTTTTCAAGACACGAGGTAACTTTAGATGTAGGTTCATCTGGAAAGTAAATATAACTATGCATCAATGTGAACATTATTATAAAATAAAAAAAGCTACACTAAATAGAATCTTGTAACAAATATATACTACAATGTACCTTTGGGTTTGTTTATTTTATCATATTTTGATGCACAAAGAGTTTTTTGTCCTCTCTCTATATCCCTTAAGAAAGCACAACTTTCTTTAAGTCTGTTTATACAGTCTTTACAAATACTAGCATTCTCTCTAATTTCTTCATTGAACTCAAATACCTAAAAGAAAAATTATCAAATGAAAATATTCTCATATTTTATGTATAGTAAAAGGCAGATGTTCAATAAAATAGAGGCATTTTACATCTTAAGTTCAACTTTGAGGTTTGCCACCCATCCTGATTCTTATTTTTTTTTTGTTGGTACAGAGAAGACAGCTTGCATTTTAATTACATTCAGCTGGTCTCCTGGCTACCCCATTTGTTTAATATGCCACTATGGAGGAGTAGTAGTAGTAGAACTAATAATTTAAAGATAAAATATGTACAAAACAACAATAATTTCATAGCTTTATAATATTTTCTTAAGTCTTAATATTTACTTTGAAAATAACAAAATTAGCTTGTTAAATCGGCAACACATTTTCAACATATAACAAAAATTATAAATTTAATTTATATGGAAGCTAAATTTGTTTCATTTTGAAATTTAATGTTTGATGATGATTGGGTTTGTGACACTGAATTTTTTTACAAGAAAATATTTTTTCCTCTCTTTAAAAATACAGATATTATACTTTGGTTGTTTTCTGATTAATCAATTCATTATAGATACCAAATGGTTTAATGCTTAAATATCACTGCCATACACATGAAAAATTATAATGTTGGTTATTGCACCTTGCCAGGTGTTCAGTATTCTACTGAACCGTTTGGTATTTTAGCACCGTGTTCGGATGTCGAAAATACCGAAGTATGGGCAGTTCGGTACTTTTTTCTGATTAATTTTTCTAAAGGCCTAACTTGAAAAAGATAATTAAAACGATAATGGCAGTACCATCTCGTAATGCTTATGTGGAAAGAGTATTTAGCCATATGAACCTTTTGTGGACGGGAAGCTGTAATAAATTAAGTATGGACATGGTGAAGGCTGAATTATGTGTATGATGTAATTTCAGTATGACATGTCGCAAAATAGGTGTGTGCATAAGTGAAAAAAGATATAATTTTTATAAGTTAGGGTAGCTAGTTGCTCTTGTGTTCAGTATGTATTTGGAAAAGACCTGGCAACCCTGATATACACACAAAAAAGTTGAGGAATATTTCAAATTTGTAGGAAATGTAGACTGATTTCATGCTACTGTATATAACGGGGTTTTTCACCCATATATTTAGGCAATATCCCATATTACAAACCTGAATCTTAAAACAACTTTGAATCATATTGGCATAGTTTTCAACTCTGTCTCTATTGCGAAATTTTTTATTAATATTTTTTAGATCTGCCATGGCAAAACATATAAAACAATATTCTCGTTTTTTGCTTCGGGTCTGAACATTTTGAATTCTTTTTTTCTGTGTGCTTGGTAAGGATACATTAACTCCCGCCATACTTGTTTCCAATGATAATGTTATATTAAGTATTGTGATATTTCACTGAAATAATAACGAAAATGCTTAACCGAATGTGTTATAACGGTGTTATTTTTTATTAATTACGCCGTATCGCATAAATATTTCATGTACAGAAGTACACCCTAACACTTCGAAAAACTATTTATTTTTAACATTTTCAATATCAAATCAATTAGAATTTATCCGTTTACAAACAGCGCAATTCGACTCGCGACCATTAAGTAAAACTGTAGTATAATTATTATTTATTATTCTATGAAAACAAGACATTTCATATCCATTTATCTAATATTTACTACTCGTACTCGTACGGTATACAATTTTAATATAATATTGGCCGTGGCTATTCCCAAAGAGAATATAATACTACGTAAGAGCTATTCCTACCAATTAACTGTCAAATATTTTTTTTTTTTACCATAAACAACCCGAGGTAAATAAATATATTTCTGTCCTTTTTTTACATGAAACAAAAACTGTGAAAACAATCCAAATTAAAACACTACTCTATGGTTAATCTATGGCAGCGGCACTATTGCCATTTTTTTTAAATAATTATTGTATTTTGTCTGATAGAATATCTTTTTTTGCATATAATTCTGTAACTGAGAGCCATTAGGACTCAAGTGCATTTTTGACAAAAATGCCAAATTTACAAGAAAAGCGAAAATAACACAACAGCCGTGAGTCTTAAATACAGAAATGCTTAGGGTCATAAGAATTGAAGTGCGCATCACTATGGTATATACTATATAGACCATTAAAGGATGACGTCACAGAAAAATCATTGAGGGGCATCAGGCATCCCAACACAACAGACGATTACGGTGTAATATTAGGTGGAACGCCTAAAGAATACCTAATAATCAAAAAAACTGTCAGTGTCGATTTTGTTATTATTTTGTCGTCTGACTTTCTTTTTTTTCTCTTATGGCATACAGGGTTGCCAGGTCTTCTCCAAAAAAATACCGAACATTGGGCAAAAAAAGTTTTAATAGTTGAACTATATTATGACCTTGAAATACAAAGTGCCATTGCACAAGACCAACTAGCTGCCCTAACTTATAAATATTATATTTTTCTCACTAATGCACGCTTTCAGCAATACGTCTTATTTGCTTTAACTGCCCATGCATTTCGCAACATGTCAGACTGATATTACATTGTATACATGATTCAGCCTTCACCATGTCCACACTTAATTTATTACGGCTGTTCGTCCACAAATAATTCATATGGCTAAATACTCTTTCCACATAAGCATTACTACATTGGTACTGCCATTATCGTTTTAATTATCTGTTTCAAGTTAGCGCTTATGTTGTTTATTAGGGAGAAAAATTAATCAGAAAAAAATACCGAAACGCCCATACTTCGGTATTTTTGTCATACCGAACACCGAACACGGTGCTAAAATACCGAACGGTTCGGTAGAATACCGAACACCTGGCAACCCTGATGGCATAACATCCTACAAGGATGATTTGCGCAATCTGACTGTTTGCCCCCCAAGCAAAAGCAAATCCATAGACAAGACCACGTGACCTTTAATGGTCTATACAGCTTATTACTAGTAAAATGTTGAGATTTTGAAAAAAATTGAATTTGAAAATGACATTTTAGTACTTAAGACTAAGGCCCGAAATTACAATCAGTAGCTTATCGTGGAGCTTTGGTGAGGAGGCTTAAAAGTTAAGTCGAGCTTACTGCTCACACGAGAATTTCAATCAATATTCGACTGCGACTTGGCTAAGCCGCAAATATGGTTAAGTTGGTAGCCCTCCTAGTTGTTTTATCGTGATTTTGTCTATGCATTAACCTCACATCTGTCATGTTAACGGCGACGCGCGCCATTTTTCGTGTTGTTGTTTTGATTTCGTAAATGCTCTTGGATTTTTTCGTTACCGACGAAATAGGGTCAGTAACGAAAAAATCCAAATAGAAGCGCAAATGAAGCAACCTTAGCAACAACAAACAAAAAGCGTAATGAAAGCGCGAACATATGACATTAATGTCAGTTTGTTCTTATTGTTACTAGTGGCGCCTCCTGGTGATGAAAAAATTAACTGAGTTTAAGCAAGCTTAACGTTGTTGAGGACACCCCCGGGTATTCCTTAACTTAAGGAGTAGGCTAAGCCGCAAATTCGTGCTAAGGAGACATTGAAGACTCCCTCCCATACCCGGATATCTCAGAAGTCGGGGGACTTCTATTTATCCGCTCTTCTAAGCAAAACTTTATTCCTCACGGGCGGGCCCCATTGGGCAGCCTGAAGGGCTGGCCGGCCAATACCGCCTCGTGGGAATCTTTTATGCTACATTTACGTCTTCGATGCCCCTCTCAGGAGGATAAAATGCAATTATAACCGAATCAAACACAATGAATAACAACAAATAAACAAAGCTCAACAACAAAAACCCAAAAAAAAAAAAAAAAAAAAATGACAAGCAAGCACAATAATTATCAATGGTTATAACAATATAGTATCTAATTTGGACCAGAGGCCGAAATAAGGTGTCCAGAGATTTGTTATTGGGCTTTCAGAAGGTGAGACTCGAGAGTCGCCGTTACCAGCGCAATGAAAAGACATTTCCCTCCCAACAGGAACATCCCTCCCATATCTACTCTCCACCAAGGGAGACAGGACGAAACACAACAAATAACGAGTTCGCTCAACAGATCCCGCCGCAAAGGGCAACAATCAATCCTAGAGCATTCCTACCTCAGTCGGGGGTAAACCCGGCTGACGCAGGAGATCCCACCGAGAAACCCATGTCTCCACAAATTCCAAAAATGCCCTGAGATTCCGTGAACATTGCAGCACCTCCCCGAACCAAACAGGTCGGGGAGTGTTCTCGCTCATATTACATATCATTCTATCCCTAGCATCCATCATCTCGGGGCACTCCCAGAGGATATGCTCCGCACTTTGCGCACCCGTCCCACAAACACACCACGGATTCTCCACTAGTCCAAGCTCAAAAAGCTTGCCCTTTAGATCACCGTGGCCCGTCACTAATTGTACAGCATGGTGGTTGAGAGACAGAAAACGCCGCTTCATTCTCTCGCTAACATCCGGGAGGAACTTGTGGACTAACCTGGCAGTCCTCCCCGCATCCCATCTCTCTTGCCAAACTTCCATCGTTCTCTCACGTATTTTGCCGATTGCCCTATTCAAACCTCTTATCCCGGGCTCCGCTTGAACGGATATTCCGAGATGATTGACCCTACCATCCGCCTTGAGCTTACGTCTGGCTACACTGTCAAGAACTTCTAAGTCCGAAGGAAGCACACCAGCAATGACTGGAAGGCCATCACTGGCAGCCGTTCGATACGCACCTGTGACGGCAAGCAAAGGAAGTCTCTGTCCCCTCAGAACTGCCGCAGATACAGAGCCAACCGCAAGACGGTGCGACCAAACCCGGGCAGCATAGGTGACCTGAGCCACATAGGTCGCCCGATATATGATGCGCACAGTCCTCGTTCTAAGGCCCCAGGTTCCACGGCTAAGTTTACGAAGGGTGAAAAATAGCACCCTCGCTCGATCGGCAGTCGCTCTCACATGCGGAAGAAAAGTAAGCCCTCTGTCCAAGACAACACCCAAGTACCGGACTTCTTCGACAACCCTCACGGATTGTCCGTCCATCCGAAGAACCGGGTTTCTACCTCTTCCAAGCACACCCTTCAACCACATAGCGGAGGTCTTGCTCGGTGAGAAATCGAGCCTATTCACTCTGCCCCACGTCAAGATACGTTCGATCGCGACACAAAACTTACTTTCAATAGCACTTCTCGTATCTCCTGAGAGAAGGAGAAGCGCATCATCTGCATATGCAAAAACAGTGCAACCAGGCGGTAACTCCATCCTCAAAAGGTCGTCAAACAAGACATTCCACAGGAAGGGTCCAAGGACCGACCCCTGTGGGCAACCCATATCAACAACCCTTTCAACCATGTGTCCTGCATGAGTAATCACCACTGACCTATCACTAAAGTAGCTGCTAACTACGTCAAACAACCAACGGGGGCACCCCCGTATCTTCAGCTTGGCCAGAATAAGTGGCCACCATGCATTATCAAAAGCCCCAGCTATATCTAAAAAGACTCCCAGCACATTCTTTTCCAATCTCTCATCCTTCCAGTTCAAACAAGCTTCAATGGCGTGCTCAGTGGAGACACCACGGCTAAAACCAAATTGTTTGGGATCTCCTGGCGTCAGTGAAATGTCAAGCCGATTCCTCACCAAGATTTCTAAAATCTTGCCGAAGGAAGGCAGCAGGGTAATAGGCCTGTACGCCTTGAGATCCGACAGTGGTCTATCATTGCCTTTTGGGATCACCCTAAGCAAACCTTTCTTCCATACTTTGGGAAACACACTTTCATTCATACACATTTGAAAGAGTTCCAACATTTCCGTTGGACATGTTTTCCAAACATGTTTTACAATCGCTCCATTCAATCTGTCAATTCCTGGTGACTTTTTTGGTCCTAACCCTTTGACGATTTCCCTCAATTCGTCATGAGTCACAACGTTTTCAACGATTACTGACTCATCCGGTAGGCAACGTACCTGGAAACGCAGCCACGTATGGAAAGGTGTATCACTGGACGTTGAGTCCATTGGCACTAACCCATTCAATAGGGCCCTTAATGTGTCGTCAATGCACACGGTCTCACTATCGCCAGCTATGATGCTAGTAAGATAATGGTCAGCAGATCTTTTGGTCTTGACAGCTGTACGCGTCACAGACCAGGGATCGGCGTTCCCAGTTTCTGAAATCCACTCCTTCCAGGCAGAGGCCTTTGCACGCCTTATAGCCAGTTGGTAGGAGCCCCTCGCATGCCGCAGTGACTCAAGGAGCCAGACTCCAGCAGGAGAGTCCCGTAAAACATTGCCCTTTCTCACAAGGCCATAGGCCTTTTCGGCGGATTTGAATTTTCTCCTTAAAGCCGTGAGTTCTGGTGTCCACCAATTGGTAGACTTCCTTCCTCCAGGCCTGCATCTACCCAGCACCCTTGTCGCAACCTGAACGACCGCTGAGTTGAATTTTTCCCCAACTACTTCGGCACCCTCATACTTCCAAAGTGGAAAATCTTTCAATTCATCTTTTAATGCAAGTCCAAAGAGCTCCCAATCAACATTCGAACCCCTGAAACTCCAAAGACCGTACGGTTCGATCCCAAGCAATCCCCCAGCCGACCAGGTGATCAACCGATGGTCACAAGTGTCTACCACAATAATTTTCAGTCAGGATTCGGAGAAGGGCATAGTACGACAACTGCGTTAGTAAAAATCACTGATGACATAAGAGGAGCTATGGATAAAAAACAACTAACCCATTTGACACTATTAGATTTCAGCAGTGCTTTTAACACTGTGGATTTTGATCTACTCCTTGCTTCTCTCAGGCGACTCAATGCATCTCAATCCTGTATTTCCTGGTTCGAGTCGTACTTAAAAGGTAGAACTCAGTGTGTGCGGTTGCGAAGTGGTGTTGAGTCTGGCTGGTTGGATTTGAAGGCGGGTGTGCCACAGGGCGGAGTGCTTTCTCCTCTACTGTTCTCGATTTTCATCAGCCCCATCGTGCGACATATTCCCTGTAACTACCATCTATATGCCGATGACCTACAGATCTATACTCACTTCAAGTTAGAGGATCTGTCGAGGGCTGTTGATGAAAAGTCAAATTGTTTGCAACAAGTTTCTGACTGGGCCACTAAAAATGGCTTGATTCTTAATCCTACTAAAACACAAACGATGTTTATAGGAAGCCCCTATTCTATCTCAAAACTGAATAATCTAACGATTCCTAATACATACATTGACTCCACTGTAATCCCTTATTCCAAAACTGCAAAGAATCTTGGTCTCTTACTGGATAGAGAGCTTTCTTGGCGTCAACACGTTAATAATGTTAGGAGGAGATTCTTTTGCAGCATGCATAATCTGAGGAGATTGCAAAGGTTCTTGCCCATGAAAATTAAAACTCTTTTGGTCCAGTCTCTTCTACTTCCAATCCTTGATTATGCCGATTGTGCCTACGTTGGTTGTAACTTGGAATTACTCACTAAACTGGAAAGGTTACAAAATACTGGCATTCGTTTCATCTTTGATCTGAAAAGATCTGACCGCATAACAAGATTTAGGAATAAACTGAAATGGCTTACCGTGCGCCAAAGACGAGATCTCCATGTCTTATCACTGGTTTATAATTGTTTATACTCTACGTCTTCACCATACTATCTTAAGGAAATGTTTGAGTATCTTTCGAGCCATGGCTTGCCCTTACGATCCAATAGCGAGCGTCTTCTGGCGATACCAGCTCATAGCTCAAACTTTTTTACAAACTCTTTTTCTGTTCATGGTGCTCGCTGTTGGAATAGTTTGCCTTCCAGGATAAGGTTGCTCCCCACTCTTCAAGCTTTCAAGCGGGCGGTCAAGGACCATTTTATCGCACAAAATATGGCTTCTGTATCCTAGTCCCTTTTCCTACATATTCTTCTCCTTTTTTACCTCCTCTTTCCTTTCTTTAAAAAATTTTCTTTATGTGAAGGTTTTATGAAATTGGGTTAGTTGGAAGAAATCGCGCCTCTGCGATAAACTCGCCCTCTGTATATTGATTGTATGATTGTCTTTGTTTGAAATGTATTTTTGTGTAAATTTGCTTGTTATCAATGTACAGTAAAGAATAAATAAATAAATAAATAAAACAAGAGACCTCACCGACGTGAACCCTCCAGTTGGAGAGCTCTGCAAGCAGATCGCCCGTGCACAGCGTTAAGTCAATCCAGCTCTGTCCCATTGGCCCGGCAAACGTGGCAGGACCAGCAACATTAAGAATGCTAAGCCCCATAGAGGATATAAAATCCGCTACGGGACCACCACTCCCACTGCGATCGGAACCAGGTCTGTCTTACCAGAGGGGGGAGCGCGCATTGAAATCACCAGCCACAACAACCGGCCTACCCTTCAAAGCTTCCAAGGTCCGTCTCAAACCATGTAGGTGTGGGCCCACCTGATCCGAGAATTTGAAATACACAGAAACAAGAAATATCTCGCGTCCACCGATTCGAACACATACACAGCAGCGATACTCATCCGATAGCCCATCCACAAGCAGCGGTTGCACCCTGCTGGTGTCAATGAGGAAACCCGCCATGGGCCGGCTACCCTTATCCACAACGGCAAGAGGCAGTTCGGCACCATCGAGGATCACTCTCGAAAACAGGTGCTCCTGGACAAAGACCAACGGTATTGTAAGCCTGGACATGGATCTGATCAAATCTATGGCAGACGCTCGTGAGCGACCTAAGTTAATCTGCCCCATCACGACGGAATTATGTCTAGCCATTGTAATTTGTCGCCATCGCTACCCTATCTATAGCGGCTCTGTGAGCAGGACAATCCCTGTCACCCGTGGGGTGAGCCGCGTTACGTTTAAAGCGTGTGCACGTGGCGCACACTCTTCTCTCAATTGGGACAGAGCACTGCTCCTCCTCATGCCCCTCATTGGCACAACGCGCGCACACTGGTTCCCTGCGTGCGCACTCCCTCTGGGTGTGCCCGTATATGTGGCACTTATAGCACCTAATAGCGCCAACAAAGTCCCTTATTCGACAAGCACTCCATCCAATATAAACGACACCCTGGGACAGAAGTGCAGTCCTGACTTGCCCGGTGCAAGCCAGTATGCTGCCAACAAACATACCAGTTCGGGGGCCGAACTTTGCTACTCTCCTAGTGGAGGACATGAAAATATCCCTTGAAATACTTGTTCCTTCTATATTATAACGGTAGATTTCATTTAAGAGATCTGCATCTGACAAATCTCTCGGGGTGTCATAAATAACGACACGGGGCAATCTACCCCTGGGCTCGGCAGCTGTGAAGCCCTTTGATTTTAGCTTCTCTGAAGCTAAAATCTTCTGCGCGCCCTCCTTGGTGGATGTCTCAACCACTACGCCAGCACCGCGCGCCCTCCGAAGCCTCACCGCTCTGAAACCATCCTGAACAGGGTCCAGGATCTCCTTCAGGGCCATCCTCGTCTTTTCTGAGGTGGCACCCTCTTGATGATTTGGGCGAATCACTACTGCAGGAGCCTTGTTCCCAACCGCCCGGGTGACGACCCGAGCAGCTCTCTCTGCATAAGTCTCTCTTGGTGCGACAGCCTGTACTGTCGGCACTTGTGACGCCGTCTCAGTGACGGTCCTGACATCACCTTGTAGAGACACAATGTCTCCACGGAGTGCCCTGACCGCCTCCTCGGCAGCGCTCGCCCTCGCAACCGCGGCAACCTCTCTGAGAAGGCTCTCGTTGGACTAATAGTTGTGTGAATTTTGTTTGATTATTATACTGTTTGATCTAAAACTATTAGACTAAAATGTTAGTTTTTGTAATAATTTGATAATGGTAGATGTCTTTTATCGAATCCGTGGTTACTGAAATTTTCTATGTATGTAGCAATTTAACATATAGTTGTTAAGGCTATTGCAAATGTATTCACAAAATTTAGTAAAATCTTCATATTTTATCCAGTATACATTTAACAAATCCCATTGAGAGATATGTTTAAGTATTATGTCTCTACCTTCATTTTAACAGGATGTACTTAACATAATCAATATATTATAGTTTTCATATCTTTTATATGTCCTAAAATATCACCAGATACATGATAATCTGGAAAACTTCATGCTTTGTTGTACTCTGCATGTTTTCATATTCTTAGTAATATGGGAAACAAGTAAATTTATTATGGTTGTCAAATTTTCACCGCTGACATTAATAGTCATGGGTAACAGATCACTTTGAGGCGACCCGACCCGTTCGGGTCCACTGATAGCACTGAGCCGAACATATGATTCGGGTCACGGGTCTTTCCGGTTACAACCCAGATCTTTGTCTTTAGCTCGGACCCGTTTCCGCTGTAGGTACATACACGGGTCACGGGTCTTTCCGGTTGCAGCATATACCTGTGTCTACGGGTCGGAGCTGTTTCCGGTGTTGATAGTTTATTGTCTATGATCCACTATGTCTTTCATACGGTATGGAGATTTTTACACTTAATATCTGAACGGAGTACTCAATAATTATAAGAATAATAATAATGACATTTATTGGCCATAAAATATTTATTTATTTACATAACAAACAGCTGTATCAGCCTTTACAAATAATACAAATTAAAAAAAAACAGTCAAGAGAAATAATGCACAAAGAAAAACAATGTAAATAAAGGAAAAAAAACAACATACTACCAATTAATTTCAATTAGGAAAATACTTTTTATTGTGAACAGTGCAAAGGTTTAGTTGAAATAAATAGTGGATAAGCTATTGATTAAAGGTAAACATTTTATATGAAAAAGTATTGGTTTCATAAAATGTTTCGCCATGATATTTTTTTGTGAAATATTTTGTGTTTGTGTATTGTAGTATTATTTTGTGAAAAATGTTTTTAGAGACTAGCAAAACTTTGCGATACTTTCCAGCAATAAAACACAATATATTGTTAGAATACGGATTTGTATGTATGGGAAGCGGCGTGATGGTATGTATGTATGGGTAAGTACAAACGGTCATTCTATTCAATTTGTGAACAAAACATACAGAACTTACGTGTCATCCGCTTAAACGGATCCTACATGTCATCGTCTCAAACAGATCTTTCGGGTCATCGGGTCCTCACAGATCCAACGGGTCTCCGCTCAAACAGATCATTAGGACCCGTAAGATCCGTAGGTGATCTGTAGACCCGCGGGTCAATTTGGAAGGACCCGAACATTTGACTCGGGTCGGATCTGTGTTACACATGACTACTGACATATTGTGAATAAAAATGAGAAGCACCATTTTAGTGTTCGTAGGATATAACATTGTAATAATTCATCTATATTTAATAATGGACTTTCTTTGAAATAGATTTTGCGAAGACGGAATTTAACTTATAATATTAACATAATAAAAATAATAGAATCGCTTCTTTCAGATCAGATCTAGTGGATTTTCTTATGTTCATGTATTTTTGTGCAGTTCTAAAATTATTATTATTTTTTTAATATCTTGACTAATGATTAGTCTTTTAATGAATTTATTGTATTTAAATTTTTATTTTTTGACTTGAACTGGAGTATGTTTTGTCTGTTTTTATATTTTTGTACATGTGTTGAATGATTGTGTGATATTATACAGTTTATCTGTGTGCTTATAAAGGCAATTGCCGTATATTGTGTTTAAATAAAATAATAAACATCGATGGCAAACGAAATACTCTTAAAAACAAACAATAGCATCTTGGACTTTCTGTGAAGAATGTGGTTCTAAGCGCTTAGTTCTTATTGGTATTTCAGCATCGTTTTCGTTTTATGTGCGATTCTTTAAATTGAAAATTTATAAAGTCAAGGACACTTTTCTTAATATTAGATGGATCTATGTACTTTTTTGGCTTTTTCCAAACGTCAGATAATGTTTTTCTATGCATTGAATCAATAGTTTTTTTAGCACTCTTTTTAAACAACATTTTTTTCCTTGTGTGATGATACAGTTTTTTTTGGAGAATTTTATTAGGATCAGTTGCTATAACTGGGTTGCAATAACTGGGTTCTTGACTTTAAATTCTAAAATAATTTTTATAACATAGATTTTGATATTCCATAGTTAGGTTGTATTACATCAATAAAATTCTGTTACAGTACAATTTACATTATTTTATGAACAATTATATAAATGTAATTTCGGTTTTTAACTTGAAAGTATTAATTTCATTTTAACTCCAATAATATTTACAATTGCTCAAAGAATGGGCCACTTGCAGTCGTGGGGGATTTTAATAAAAATGATCGATTTTAGTAAATTTGAGGTCGGAAAACACAAATATGTCAGTTAAAATTTTTAAATATCTAAATTATGGAGAATTTCCAAAAATAAAACCCAAAATTTTTGACGTTTGGCAAAACACTCTAAACAGTTGATGACGTCACGGAGTCTCGTTAATCATAGTAACTTTCGCAACCACAGATTATAATCTCATACATACATGGGACTCTGTGACGTCACAGCGCCGCCATATCGTTTTTGATCATTCCGAGAAAATCCAATTTTTAAAAGCTAATATCTAAGAAAATAGTGCAAGAAAAATTTAAATAAATTGTGGTTGTGTTTCTTTCATACTAATTTACAATTTTATGTAATAAAAAAAATCTGCAAGTGGTCCATTGTGTATTCCAAGAAAAAATTAAGACTTAAGATAGTTTGAAATTATCACTGTGCTTTGGTTATTTAATTTAATACTGGTAGCTATAAAAATTAAAAAGAAAAAATAAATGTCTTTTTGATCGATGTAAAGTGTTGTCTCTTCAGAGGAGGGTGGAGTATAGTATTCTGGTTGAGCATTTTTTAAGACCTAAAGACGGACTTTTAATAGCACATGGTAGACAGACTAGATCAGTGGCTAACAAACTATTGCGCATTAACAAATTTTACAATGACTATGGACGTAGGACCGACGATGTGTTGCTGCCCAAGGTTTGGAACCCCATGCCTGCCTGTTTGAAGCAATGCGAATCCATCGAGGAGTTCAAAAAGAAGGTTAAAGGATACATATTACACAAAAATCCTCGATGGTTGATCTAAGAATTGGGCACGGGTTGTTCTGGACTTTGTGGGGCGGATAGTTTATTATAGGTATAAACATAATATATGTACAATATTTATATTTTGATTGTTTAATCTTATTATTGTAATGTAAGATATTTAAGATCACAGCCCAAAATCCCCATAAGGGATTAGGCAAATAATATAGACTTTGTTACCATATTTTTTTATTAATAAATAAAAAAAAAAAAAAAAAAAAAAAAAAAAAAGAGATTTACTTATAGTTTTTTTTATAATTATGTTAATAAATATTATTTGAACTACCTCCCATATCACTCGCAAACGAGTGGATGGCATTGAGAAGAATAGAATAGAATATAAAATTATTTGTACTATGACTGTATCACTGTTAAAATGTTCAATAATAAAATATGTTATTATGTAATCTATATTCTGTAGTCTTACATAAGTTAGTGGCAGTCAAAGGCTGGTATTCGCAACACATCACATATCTTATCATCATCATGGGTATTTTACATATTCGATTAAGTGATAAGCTAAGCTTCCCATTTTATAAGGACAACTTACATGATTATTATGTATATTAGTCAATAGCTTTTCCACTTACGGGAAAATCCTTGATGTTGTGAATGAATACCAATCCTCTAGATTTTTGATGATATTTTGTAATAGACCATTAAAGGTCACGTGGTCTTGTCTATGGATTTGTTTTTGCTTGGGGGGCAAACAATCAGATTGCGCAAATCATCCTTGTAGGATGTTATGCCATAAGAGAAAAAAAGGAAAGTCAGACGACAAAATAATAACAAAATCGACACTGACAGTTTTTTTTTATTATTAGGTATCTATTCTTTAGGCTTCCCACCTAATATTACACCGCAAACACTGTGAATGTGTTGTGTTGGGATGCCTGATGCCCCTCAATGATTTTTCTGTGACGTCATCCTTTAATGGTCTATAAGTGATATGAAAGTTTGATGATTATTGTAATAAATAAAATAGCAACTATTTCAAATTTATAAGGCCCTTAATAATACAAGAGAATATAATTTTAAATAATTTAATTGTTCAAAAATTCAATGCCAATATACAAAATTATAAATATGTTATGAGACTATGATTGTAATGTATTTTTTATTTACATAACCTTAAAATCGGATTATGGTGATATTCTTCTTAAAATAATAATTCATCAATATTTGGATATGATTTTGCCATGAAATATACATACATACATACATACATCTTCTTCCCCTTGTCCTAGTTGGGTCGGGGGCCCATTGCGCCTAGGTACTTCCTCCAGAGATCCCTGTCCACTGCTGCTTCCAGGACCTCTGGCCACTCCAAACCAAACCTTTCAACACACAAGTTTGACACCTGCCCTTGCCAGCTTCTTCTAGGACGGCCTACCGGTCTTCTGCCCTCTCCCACAGCCTCCAAAGATCTAAGTGGTAGTCTGTCTTCTGGCATGCGGAGAACGTGACCCAGCCATCGCAACTGCGACCTCTCTATATGCAGGAGTACCGGTTCTACCTTGAGAGCCTCACGAACATACGTATTCCTTATACGGTCTCTCAATGACACACCAGCCACTCCCCTGAGGAACCGCATTTCTGCTGCCTGTAACCTTGATCTCACGTTCTCTGTGAGCATCCAAATCTGGTGTCCATATGTGAGGATAGGGCGGTATATTGTCTTAAATATGGCCATTTTCGTCCGTTGGGTCAGCTCGGATTTACGTATTATCGGGTTTTTAAGCGCTTTCAGCCATGGATGTATATAGGTAGGGGATGGAACGTTTATAGTAATTTGTATGAATGACAGCGAAGCCAAAATGTGAGGAAGGGAAATCGACGGTGGCCATTTTGTATGAAACACTTTATTTAACATTTGTATGGGCAATGTATGGAGATTATTCACACAGTATCAGAAAACATTAGATTTACTTCTTAAAATAATTACAATGCCACATAACTTAATATTTTCATATACATGATGAAATAGGGAATAGGATGAGTTAATAAAATTGAGTACTTCATTTCAAAATCATTATTTATTTTTAAACTTTGTTTTCATATACACACAATATGGAGAGAATGAATGACAATTGAAGGAAAATATAAAAAAATGTACAGAAATTATAGCTGGAAATAAAAACAAATTTTGATAGTTTTATTGAATATATAAAAATAAACAGGAGAAACTGAGCGATTTATAATAATAACAAAATGCATTGTAATTAACATACAACAAACTCAAAGCCCTCTGAAGAGCACTAACTTGTTGAGTGACTGGATGTATGCTATGGTAGGTTGAAGACATGTTGCACAGGTGGATTGATGTACGAACTCACATCTATCCTGTCGACTGTTGGTATTATATTGTCAACTGGAGGTATTGAATATTCAGCTACTGGCACTGAACTTTCAATTGCTGATGTTGTACTCTCAATTGCAGACAATATTCTGCGATCTTTCTCTGAAACATAAAAAAATACCATATAAGTACTTGTATACGCTGATCCACAATAGTAATCCACACTGAACGACATAAATCAACCAACATTTTAAATTAATTCTACACAATTTTATAATAATGTACATATTATTATTTAGAATAGCTTCACAAAACTCTTGAAAATATTGTGCTATGCAGGTTGTATTGTGAGTGTGGCAAGAGTTATTATTTTACACATGTATTATGTTATTAGAGATAAATAACTCCAAGATGACATGGTCCAGATTTGCAAGCACAGGTGCATGTTATTTCACAGCGTATCTATGATGATCAAGTGTGGCTTTATGTCATCTCTACACACATTCTCTATCTCTAACCACAAGAGAAGCTATGTTACCGAGTAAAAATTAGATATATCTAAATGAATAATAATAAAACATACTAACTTGCAAATGATCGGGAAATTCAGGATATTTCGTAAGAATGACGTTTTTCTCCAACCTCGCAGAAAAACGAGATGTGTTTGAACACAAAACACTATGTTTACTTGGTGTCAAATATTGGATAATGTCCAGTTTCTCCTTTCTGGATCCTTTGGAAAACTACAAAAAATGATTTTGTTTATAAACATGCTATAATATCATTAACCTGATCAGATTTGTATGCATGAAACATTTCATTCTAACGGGTAAACAAACCAAACATCAGATTGTAGGTTCTTTGTATTGTCAGATGACAGAATGGAAAACAAGTTACATGTGTAGATATAGGAGAATAAGGACAGATAATTATATAGAACGTTTATAAAATTATTATGATCATTTATAAGTATACGAATTATAATATAAACGACTTTAAAATCGCAATATGTATTAAGATAAAAACTACAATACAAAACAACTTACCGAAAATATGACAATCCAGTTTCCTGCGAAAGTTGGATTGGATCATTGATATAACACGATTGGATTTATAACCACAACCATTTATAGCGCACATCACCATGTTAATCATAAGTCCTATTCTTCTAGATATAAAAACAAAAACCGATATGAAAAATTCAACTGATGTGCAAAAACTTGATACATTTTTAAAACAACTAAACATACAAGGGTTGGTTCACGGGAGCATAAATGTCACTCGATGTCGAGTTACCTGAACGACCATGAAGTTGCAGTGAGTGGTGAATATAACTTTTAAAATTATTTTTGTAATTTGGATTTACTTGTTGTTATAATTTCTTAAATTTGTCAACGGGTAAAAGACGTAAACTATAAATATATGTAAATAAATAAATATTTTTATTATTATTTGACTGGCGCCTTTTTATAGTAGCATTCAAGTTCTTTTGTGTTTCTTTTAAATGATAAAAATATTTTTGTCTCTAACGAAGGAATAAATTATTTTAATAGGTATCTTTAAATTAACAGTTAAAGTAATAACTACTTGATTAGTTTATATATAACTAATTGCTTTATAATTATTTTTTTAAATTATTTATTTATTTATTTATTTGGACAATAGACGGCATTTGCCTTTTACAATACATGATAAGTTAACAACATTACATTCTTCAAATTCTTCTAACATCAAAAAATGTATACAATTCAATATTAAATATAACAAATCACACCATAACATAACAAAACCAATAATAATCCGATAGAAACAGAAATACATAATTTTAGACATCATTCGGTTAAATTAAAAATAGCTCTAAGTATATATACATTAATACGCACCTACACAACACAAATTATGCCATTATCTAACTTGCTGAGTTTATATACTTCACAAATACTTGTTACAAGTTTATATCCTAAATCTATCCAAACAAATTCACTGAATCAGCGTCAGAAAGAAACATGACAATTACGCAGAAATCGAGTATATTTTCTGAGACTATATTTTGTTACACATTTTGAAAACATACAGTGCAAGAACACTATGAATGCGTACTGGCATTGTATAGGTACTTTCAAAATACGCGTCGTCGAGTGATCACTCGGTGACTGTCTGAACGCAGCCCAAATGCGACGCACCGAACAAAATTTGTTTCATACAAAATGGTCGTCATTCCCCTCCCCGCGCAGTTACAAAATGTTTGCCAAAGTGTCTGTCCACTACTCTATTTAGGTCCATGCTTTCAGCACATTTCCTGCCGACACAATCCTCTTGTCTATGCACGCTGTTTGTCGACCATCTGCTGAGAACTCCACTCCCAGGTAGAGGTGGGAATAACTGTTATTTCAAAATATGTTTGTGTAAATGTTATTTAATAACGATCAAATTGTAAAAAAAAAAAAAAAAAAAAAAAAAAAAAAAAAAAAAAAAAAAAAAAAAAAAAAAAAAAAAAAATTTAAAGAATCAGAATATTATTATTATCGTATCAAATGGAAATACAGTTGCCTTCCAATGCAAAGAATTTTTCACACATAAAATACGCATAAAAATTATATTTTGTGATGATGATTTTACATGATGTGCAAGATGAATAAATAATTAAATAAAAAAAAATCATTCCGAAATAATATATACCAGTTTAAAATCAAACAAATATTATATTCAAAATTATTCTTTGATTATAATATTAATGTCATTAGAAAACTTGTACCTACCAGCTACCTCTAAATAAACGAATGACTACGTTTAAACGAAATGATTGTGTTCCTCCAAAAAATTCAAATAGTTAGTTCAAAATAGTTCAAATAAACACAATTAAATAGTTCAAAATAAAAACAAAATAACTGCCATCGTTTAATAACATCCGAAGTTATTAAACCATATGAAAAAACTGTCGTCGTTCAATAACGTGCTATGTTATTGAAACGTTATTGAACGACGACAATAACAAAGTCGTACCAATGTGGTACGTTATAATATAACTAAACGAAAACGAAATAACTATAGTCGTCGACAAAACGGAATAACGATAACTTTGTTATAACAGTTGAATAACGCCGTCGTCGACAATAACTGAATAACGATAACCTTGTTATAACAGTTGAATAACGCCGTCGTCGACAATAACTAAACGGAATAACGATAACCTTGTTATAACAGTTGAATAACGCCGTCGTCGAAAATAACATTTATGTTATTGACAAAAAACTGTTAGTTTAGTTATTTTGAAATAATGAGTTTAAAATGAGTTATTACTTATTAGTTATAACGGCCAACTCTACTCCCAGGTATTTGAATGTCGAGATCTGTTTGAGTTGGGCCCCGTTCATATATACCGCACACTGCACTTCTTCTCGGCTTATAACCATTACTTCCGATTTAGTTGTGCTTATACTCATGCCAGCTCTATTTGCAACCGACTCGAAACTACTCAACCATTCCTGCATACCACTCTATACCTGCCATGAAATATGTTATTAATAATATATTTGAACACGTACAATTTGTTGCCACTACGATTGTGCCAATTTGTTATTCATATTGTATTGCGCCATTTTGTGTTTGCCGATTTTGATGTGGAAAAGATAACCTTGAAGTAGCAGCACATGGTAGAAAGAATATAATTAGGTAAGTATAATTATAATAAAGAATAATAATAATTTATAGAACCTATAAATGGGTGTGGCCAGTGTGACGACACGGACCTCTCGCTCTTTTCTGTCTCCATTACTATTTTTGCCTCCAGAGGAGCTATTAAAAGATTTCGATTTTACAGTACTAAGTCGGCCATCTTAATAATATATAATCTCTGGTGAGGTTAAAATTATTGTTATTATCATGGACCTAAATAGAGTAATGGACAGACACTTTGGTAAACATTTTGTAGCTGCGCGGGGAGGGGAATGACGACCATTTTGTAAGAAATAAATTTTGTTCGGTGCGTCGCATTTGGGCTGCGTTCAGACAGTCACCGAGTGATCAGTCGACGACGCATATTTTGAAAGTACCTATACAATGCCAGTACGCATTCATAGTGTTCATGTACTGTATGTTACTATGTTTTCAAAATGTGTAACAAAATAAGAATTATAGTCTCAGAAAATATACTCGATTTCTGCGTAATTGTCATTTATAATTTCTGACGCTGATTCAGTGAATTCGTTTGGATAAATTTAGGATATAAACTTGTAACAAGTATTTGGGAAGTATACAAGCTCAGAAAGTTAGATAATGGAATAATTTAAAAAAAAAGTATAAAGCAATTAGTTATAAACTAATCAAGTAGTTATTACTTTAACTGTTAATTTTAAAGATACCTATTAAAATAATTTATTCCTTCGTTAGAGACAAAAATATTTTTATCATTTAAAAGAAACACAAAAGTACTTGAATGCTACTATAAAAAGGCGCCAGTCAAATAATAATAAAAATATTAATTATTTAAATATATTCATAATTTACGTCTTTTACACGTCGGCGAATTTAAGAAATTATAACAAAAAGTAAATCCAAAAAAAAATTTTTTTAAAAGTTATAAAAGCAATAAAAAAAATAATAAAAAGACGTAAAAAATAATGGCGCCATTACGATAACATTGGGTCATAAAACGCTCTAAGTTATTCACGATTATCCGGATTACATTCACCACTCACTGCAACTTCATGGTCGTTCAGGTCAAACGACGCCGAGTGACATTTATGCTCCCATGAACCAACCCTTGTATTTGTATGTTTAGTTGTTTTAAAAATGTTTAAAGTTTTTGCACATCAGTTGAATTTTTCATATCGGTTTTTGTTTTTATATCTAGAAGAATAGGAATCATCTTATGATTAACATGGTGATGTGCGCTATAAATGGTTGTGGTTATAAATCCAATCCAACTTTCGCAGGAAACAGGATTGTCATATTTTCGGTAAGTTGTTTTGTATTGTAGTTTTTATCTTAATATATTGCGATTTTAAAGTCGTTTATATTATAATTCGTATACTTATAAATGATCATAATAATGTTATAAACGTTCTATATAATTATCTGTCCTTATTCTCCTATATCTACACATGTAACTTGTTTTCCATTCAGTCATCTGACAATACAAAGAACCTACAATCTGATGTTTGGTTTGTTTACCCGTTAGAATGAAATGTTTCATGCATACAAATCTGATCAGGGGCCCTATTCTCCAATCTCGATTGATAAATGTCATCTGTGAGATATGTCGATTAATTATCTCGCACGAAAAGTCGAATGGCAGTCTACGACCCTATTCTTGACGCCACTCGAGATTTAAACGGTCGACATTCGAGAAGCTACCGGCAACGTCGCACTTTTTGTATGTTTTTGTATGTGGTCATCGAAAAATGACATTTATTTATACAATTTTTCAAGAGATGGCGCTTTCGTGTGGGGAGACACGTGACGTACAAGATGGCGCTTTTATATGAGGAGTCACAATCAATATCAAACTTTTCGTTATATTTTTATTTAAACTAAAAAACTTTATAAATCCGGCATCACTTTTTTTTATTTTTATACCGTATGCAAAATGTAAACAACCATTGAGGGCTTTAGCACACCTCCGCCGCGAAATAGCGAAAGCGAAACCGCTGAGCGGAGTCGTAGTAGCGAAACCGCTTTTAGCTAGTACATTTGCGCGGAACGCGAACAGCGAAATCGTGATACCGAATAAACACTATTACGTACGCAGTAGTGTGAAATTAGTGGAACTAAATTGCATATTCCAAAGTAATTATCCGATATTGGCCGAATAATAAATATTGAACTATAATCTATCTATACCAGCACGGCTTTCCCACAAGTTTATTACATGCAGTTGGTCTACTGACTATCCCACTTTATCTATCTATACCATCACGGCTTTCCCACAAGTTAATTACAAACAGTTGGTCTGTTGACTACCCCACTATCTATCTATACCATCACGACATCTCCCACAAGCATATTACATGCAGTTGGTCAACTGACTATCCCACTTTATCTATCTATACCATCACGGCTTTCCCACAAGTTTATTACATGCAGTTGGTCTACTGACTATCCCACTTTATCTATCTATACCATCACGGCTTTCCCACAAGTTTATTACAGTTGGTCTACTGACTACCCCACTATCTATCTATACCATCACGACATCTCCCACAAGCATATTACATGCAGTTGGTCAACTGACTATCCCACTTTATCTATCTATACCATCACGGCTTTCCCACAAGTTTATTACATGCAGTTGGTCTACTGACTATCCCACTTTATCTATCTATACCATCACGGCTTTCCCACAAGTTTATTACAGTTGGTCTACTGACTACCCCACTATCTATCTATACCATCACGACATCTCCCACAAGCATATTACATGCAGTTGGTCAACTGACTATCCCACTTTGTATATCTATACCATAACGGCTTTCCTACAAGTTTATTACATGCAGTTGGTCTACTGACTATCCCACTTTATCTATCTATACCATCACGGCTTTCCCACAAGTTTATTACATGAAGTTGGTGACTATGTAATAAACTTGTGGGAAAGCCGTGATGGTATAGATAGATAAAGTGGGATAGTCAGTAGACCAACTGCATGTAATAAACTTGTGAGAGATGCCGTGATGGTATAGATAGATAAAGTGGGATAGTCAGTAGACCAACTGCATGTAATAAACTTGTAGGAAAGCCGTTATGGTATAGATATACAAAGTGGGATAGTCAGTTGACCAACTGCATGTAATATGCTTGTGGGAGATGTCGTGATGGTATAGATAGATAGTGGGGTAGTCAGTAGACCAACTGTAATAAACTTGTGGGAAAGCCGTGATGGTATAGATAGATAAAGTGGGATAGTCAGTAGATCAACTGCATGTAATAAACTTGTGGGAAAGCCGTGATGGTATAGATAGATGAAGTGGGATAGTCAGTAGACCAACTGCATGTAATAAACTTGTGGGAAAGCCGTGATGGTATAGATAGATAAAGTGGGATAGTCAGTTGATCAACTGCATGTAATATGCTTGTGGGAGATGTCGTGATGGTATAGATAGATAGTGGGGTAGTCAGTAGACCAACTGTAATAAACTTGTGGGAAAGCCGTGATGGTATAGATAGATAAAGTGGGATAGTCAGTAGATCAACTGCATGTAATAAACTTGTGGGAAAGCCGTGATGGTATAGATAGTGTAGTAATCAGTAGAATAACGGCATGTGGATATTGGCACGGAGAGGACGACTATTATGTTTATTAGTGACTGCCCCATATGTGGGAAATTTCATGATATAGATAGAGAGAATCTTACTTCACTTAACCGCAGACCCACGCTATTTCGACGTTTGGTCATGGTTTCGCTCCAAAAATCTGTCGAATTGTACAAATACAAAAGCGGCACAAAAGCGAAACATCAGAGACTGCGAAAAAACAGGCGGAGATGTGAATGCTTATTTCGTAATCTATGGCGAAACGGTGCTAGAAAGAGATAGATGTATAGAAAACAGTATGTATTTGAGCATGCCATCTCGCTCTTGCGTACGACGCACACGAACTGACAGATTTAAGCGGCGCCGCTTTCTCGATTCCGCCGCGGAGGTGTGCTAACGGCATGAGTGAATCACGGCGGTCATTTTTATCAATTTTTGACATGTCGATTGGTGTGACATTCATCTCGATTGGTAAAACACCACTCGACAAATTCTCGCATGATTTCGTGTGACATTTGTCGTATACGACTTTCAAGAATAGGGTTTTGAAGGAATCAATCGAAAGTAATAAAATCTCGATTGCGACATCCATCAATCGAGATTGGAGAATAGACCCCCAGGTTAATGATATTATCGCATGTTTATAAACAAAATCATTTTTTGTAGTTTTCCAAAGGATCCAGAAAGGAGAAACTGGACATTATCCAATATTTGACACCAAGTAAACGTAGTGTTTTGTGTTCAAAAACATCTCGTTTTTCTGCGAGGTTGGAGAAAAACGTCATTCTTACGAAATATCCTGAGTTTCCCGCTCATTTGCAAGTTCGTGTGTTTTATATTATTCATTTAGATATATCCTTCAATTGTCATTCATTCTCTCCATATTGTGTGTATATGAAAACAAAGTTTAAAAATAAATAATGATTTTGAAATGAAATACTCAATTTTATTTACTCATCCTATTCCCTATTTCATCAAGTATATGAAAACATTAAGTTATGTGGCATTGTAATTATTTTAAGAAGTAAATATAATGTTTTCTGATACTGTGAATAATTTCCATACATTGCCCATACAAATGTTAAATAAAGTATTTCCTACAAAATGGCCACCGTCGATTTCCCTTCCTCACTTTTTGGCTTCGCTGTCATTCATACAAATTACTATAAACGTTCCATCCCCTACCTACATACATCCATGGTTATTATTAATGCGTTATGTTGGAACACAAATATTCCCATGTTTCAGGTTTTTTGTTGGCACAGAAAGTATGGCTTGCATGTTTATTACATGCGGCTGGTGAACTAGCTACCCACTTGTGGGATGTACTGTGATGGTGTGGAATAGTACATTCAGAATATGTAGGTACAAATTGTAGTATATATTATGTGAAGTTTTGAGACCATTTGCCTATTCCATGACACTCGATAACTTATGGAAAATAGTAGGAGAATATTTATTTCTTTTTATTATTTACTATACATTGATTACAAGCAAATTCGTATTTTATTTTTCCTTCTTTATAAATTTGCATTATCTCTCGAAATGTATAAGGCAATGAACGAAATGAAATGAAATCATAAATAAACAAAACTAATAATACGCCACCGTTACAAACGAAAAAGCTTCGGGCGTCCGTCTGTAGAGGGTCCCGGCGTCGAAAATTTTAAAATTGCTGTGAATACTAGGCTATCCTAATCCGGATAATCGTGAATAACTTAGAGCGTTTTATGACCCAATGTTATCGTAATGGCGCCATTATTTTTTACGTCTTTTTATTATTTTTTTTATTGCTTTTATAACTTTTAAAAATTTTTTTTTTTGGATTTACTTTTTGTTAAATATATGGCAATCAAAATTGTGTCATACTCTCTTTATCAATTTGTCTCTGCTTTTGTTATATGTGTATTCTGTCTTTTCTATGGTTGTTAGAAATAAAGTACTGAACACGGTTGGAGTGATCTGCTACCATTATATTTTTCTTTATCAATTAAAACATTTAAAATATCTACTATTTCGTTATTAATTATCCGCCCAAAAGGTTATGGGCCCAGTACAATCATCAAGATATAGTAGAGTCAGTGAAAAAGAAAAAAAGTGAATAAATAAACAATTTTCAAAAAAAACGTGTTCAGGTTAATAATGGAGTCACAAGGTAATAATAGTTTGAAATTAAATGAAAACAACTGGACAATGTGGAAGTTTCAAATAAAAATAATATTAAATGCGAAAGGATTGCTCCCTATCGTGAAGAATACCGAAAAGAGACCACAAGCTGATGAAAAAGCCGTAGAAAAATGGCTGAAAGAAGATGCACGTGCCCAAGAGATAATTGTTACAAGAATGGAAGAGGGAACCGTAGTGCATATTTTAAATTGTTCATCAGCAGCTGAAATGTGGGAAAAATTGGAAAGCGTGTATGAAAGAAAATCTAATGTTAGTCTACATCTTTTGCAGCAACAATTTTTTGGAATAAAATATGAAGAAAGTGTAAATAGTTTTGTTACAAAAATACAAAATCTTGTAAACCAGATTAAACAACTTGGAGAGGAAATATCTGATAAAATGGTCATGACTAAAATAATAATGTCTTTACCCTCTCAATATAAGCATTTTTGCTCAGCGTGGGAATCTGTATCCAGTGATCAACAAACAATTAACAATTTGTTGGCAAGACTCTTGATTGAAGAGGAAAGATTGAGTGAAGAAAAACAAGATGTCGCCTTAGTAACTAAAGTCAAGACAAAAAAAGATTTTTACAGTGAAAAATATAATAATACGAGCAAAAAAAGGCAATGCTTTTACTGTAAAAAAGGAGGCCATCTGATGAAAGATTGTTGGTTCAAAAAACGCAAAGAAAATTATAAAAATAAGGATACAGCCTTAATAGTTGGACCAGAAAATATGCTACAAGGTATAAACACTCAGTGGTATTTAGACAGTGGAGCTTCAGAGCATATGTGTAGAGAAAGACATTTGTTTAAAAGTTATAAAGAATTAAATGATAAAAGACGTGTTAGAATTGGTGATGGTTCATTAATTACGTGTGTTGGTGTTGGTGTGATAGAACTTCATGCATACAATGGTAAACAATTCAATACAGTTACTCTTAATCACGTGTTATATGTTCCTGACTTGGAGGCAAATTTGTTTTCTCAAGGAAGTACTTTGGACAAGGGTTTTAAAATGATATCTGACAATAAAAGTGCAAAATTCATAAACTCAAATGGTAAAACATGTGCAATGGCAATTCGTGATGGAAAACTTTTTAAAATGCTTTTCAGAATATATAATAATAATGACAGTGAATTTAACCTTAATTGTGAATTTGTAAATATGTCAAAAAGTGTTGAAAATAAAAGTTTAATGTGGTGGCATGAGAGACTTGCACATCAAAACATAAATTATGTAAAATCATTGTTAAATAGATATGAGATAAAATATGTAATTGAAAATGAACATTTTTGTGAAGCTTGCATTCAGGGTAAACAACATAGGGATCCATTTCCATCCAGTGTGAATAAATCAAATCAACCATGTGAAATAATTCACATTGATTTATGCGGCCCAATGGAAGAACCATCAGTTGGTGGGTCGGTGTACTTACTGCTTTGTAAAGACGATTATTCACATTATAGAACGGTATATTTCTTGAAACACAAATCTGAAGCATTTGAGAAGCTAAAGAATTTCATTCAAGTGGCACAAAAACAAACTGGCAAAAACATAAAAATCTTCAGAACGGACAACGGTAAAGAGTTTGTAAATCGACAGGTTGAACAATTGTTGAACAATTATGGCATAAGACATCAATTAACTGTACCTTACACTCCTCAACAAAACGGAGCTGCCGAGCGCGAAATGCGAACAATAATGGAGGCTGTTAGAACTATGTTGGCGGCAAAGAGATTGCCGAAAAGTCTATGGGCTGAAGCTGCCTCTACAGCAGCGTATATAATAAACCGCACAGGTACAAGCTCAGTAAATAATAAATCTCCTTATGAACTCTGGTATAATAAAGAAAAATTCAAAATTGAATCATTATCATCAGTTTTTGGAAGTGAAGTATGGGCATATGTTCCTAAAGAAAAAAGACAAAAATTAGATGTAAAAAGCAAAAAAGGATTGTTTGTTGGCTATTGTGAAGAAACCAAAGGAAGCCGAGTATATTATCCTGAGAGTAACCGGATCACTGTTCACAGAGAAATTGCATTTGTTCCTGAGAATAAAAGTAAACATGAAGAACTCATCGTCACACTAGAAAATGATTACGAACCGACGCAAATAGCAGAACCAAGCTATCTTCCATCTGTCAGTCAAGATCCAATACAGTGTCAAGATCCAATAAGGGAAACAGAATCTGAAGATCCAATACTAGAGACAAATGACCTGGAACCAATACGGGAAGATGAAAATAATGATATAAATGAGCAACGCTTATTACGTCCCAGGGAAAACTTAAGAAGACCAAGAAGATATGAAGACAGCGAAACCAGTTTCCTGTCAATACATGAAGAAGAGCCCTCTACATATGTCGAAGCCATGGAGAGTAAGAATGCTAAACACTGGAAGAAAGCAATACAAGACGAGATGGATGTTTTAGATGAAAATCGTACTTGGAATATAGTAAATACACCGGAAAAATGTCAAATAATTGACAGTAAGTGGGTGTTTAGAATTAAATGTGATGATGATGGTAATATAACCCAATACAAGTGTAGATTAGTTGCCAAAGGTTTTCAACAGAAAATATTTGATGAAGTGTATTCCCCGGTAGTTAGGTATAATACTATAAGAACATTGTTAGCAATAAGTGTAAATTCAGGTTGGCTTGTCTATCAAATGGATGTTTGTAGTGCATTTCTCCATGGGGAAATCAAAGGAAATTTGTACATGAATTTACCTGAAAACTATAACTTACCAAATAATAAAATATGTAAATTAAATAAGGCCATTTATGGCCTGAAGGAAGCACCTTTATGTTGGTATGAAAAATTTCATAATTTTATGTTGTCACTAAATTTTTCAAGAACTATGAGTGATCTTTGTTTATATGTTCAAGTTACAGAGAAAAATCAAATGTATTTACTGATTTATGTTGATGATATAATTATTACTGGCTCATGTATTGAAAAGATAAAAATTCTAAAAGAGAAGTTGTGTAAAAACTTTAAAATGAAAGACTTAGGTTTATTACAATATTATTTAGGTATAAGTATATGTCAAAAACCGAAGGAAAATTGTGTTCTCTTATCTCAAAGAAATTATTTGAAAAATGTTTTGTTAAAGTTTCATATGTATGATTGTAAGCCGATTTGCTCACCAATGGATAAAAATTTTAATCATAAGAGCTTAGAAAGAGATAAGTCTGAAAGTGAGGAGCTAGAAAACTTATGCAGGAGAATAATAGGTAGCATTATGTATGCAATGATATGTACTAGGCCTGATTTGAGTTCATGTATTACAATACTCTCAAGATATCAACATTGTGCATCTCATGACTTGTTATTGTGTTTAAAAAGAGTTCTAAGATATATAAAATGTACAATCAATTTAAAATTGGTTTACAGGCAGAATGTAAAAACAGATGTATTGTGTTGTTATGTGGATGCTGATTGGGGAGGAGATACAAGTACTAGAAAATCCACCAGTGGATTTTGTTTCTTAGTGTATAATTGTGTTGTAGCTTGGTATTCGAAAAAAACAAAGTACTGTAGCTCTTTCTTCCACAGAGGCTGAATATGTTGCTTTGAGCACTTGTATAAGTGAAGCTTGTTGGTTTAAAAATTTGTTTGAAGAATTGTGTATAAATGTACCTGTCATAAATATATATGAAGATAATCAATCCGCTATAAGGGCTTGTAATACTCATGAGCAGCTTAAGCGCATGAAACACTTAGATATAAAGTTTCATTTTGTAAAAGAGAAGGTACACGAAGGTGTTGTTAAAATAATCTATGTGTGTAGTAACAATCAGATTGCTGATATGTTGACTAAGCCATTGAATACTGTAGTCTTTCAGAGACTCAGGAAATGTTTTCTTGAGTGATGTTAAAATATAAGTTTTTTGTTTTTGTTATGAAAACTTAAATGAGAATTTTGATTGAGGGAGGGTGTTAAATATATGGCAATCAAAATTGTGTCATACTCTCTTTGTCAATTTGTCTCTGCTTTTGTTATATGTGTATTCTGTCTTTTCTATGGTTGTTAGAAATAAAGTACTGAACACGGTTGGAGTGATCTGCTACCATTGTTAAATATTATCAATATTTAATTTTCATTATGTACATGGTTAGGTAACTGAAGAAACAGAGGGCCAAAATCTAATCCTACCTACACCCTGGGTCCCATGATATCATTCCGATTATTGTTACATTTTTTCATTACCTATCCCATGGTACCTACATATAACATCAGTATACATACGGTCGCAACACGGTTCACATCAACTTCATCTATTTTCGGCGGAACCAACAAATATAATATTATTCATTCATATTCGGTTTTTCATCCATTTCATTTCATAACTTAATATTCAACAAAGCAAAAATAAGTGAAAGTGACTCTCCAAAACCAATCACAGCAACTACGGAATACAGTTCACACATTGGCGATCACAGGACGGGGTAAGTACCATTCCATCTTCACATTCCTCAAATCCTGTGTATCTTATTCCGGATGTTCTACATCTAACATACTTGATGTAACATCCACTCCATTTTTTGGCCTTCGAACCGGATAGATTGGGGTTTGGGGGGTTATAGTAGCATATTTTTGTTTGGGTATACTCACATTCGGGAATAAATACAAGCTAACTTAAATACGGGTATTTTTTCATAAGGGGCACTTATCATTGCAACAATTTCATATAATATATTGGGTACACAGTACATATCGGGTACATAGTACAAATATACCTACAACATTCTATTTCTTGAATTTGTTTCAATTTCAATTCGGTTAAAAAACATTCTTTACAACTTCGGTGTGGTGAAAGATGTCTCAGGCAATTAAATATAGGTTAGCAAAGATTTCGATAGACAATCTTTTGGAAACGGGAAAGGCTGTGTCTTTGCAAAATGAAACTGCGATAAACTCATTTCTCGTTCGATGCGATAACTTGAATGTGTTGTGGGAAAACTTTTTGGAAAGTTACGTTTCAATTGAAGTAGCGAAAAAGGTCGGTTTTGACAAAGATGTACATCTTCAGGAGTACATAGAATATGAATCCAAATTGTATGAGGTAAAATATTTGTTTAAACAATACGGTAAAATCAAAAATGAAATGAAGGATGTACCTGAAGGTAAAGCGGTTTCAAACAATTTATCTATACCTACTTTAAATCAGTTGCCAGAGTTTCTAGAGAACGAATGCAAGGCTATGGATGCAGTGAATGTTTCTTCTTCTTCATCAAGATTTGACGGGGCGAATCTGCGAGAACGTAAGTGTTTTTCTGCTATATCTGCTGCGTGTGTATGTTGCGAGGGGGATCATCCCATACATGCTTGCGAACGATTTATTAACATGAATATTAAACAAAGAAGACAATTTGTAAAAGATAAAAGGCTATGTTGGAATTGTTTGAGGGCTCATTTTGTTAATAAATGTCAGTCTAAGAATACATGTAGGACATGTGGAAAGAATCATCACACTTTGCTGCATCAGACTGAGTCAAATTTATCTTCTTCTTCTTCTTCACGTAACGAAGAAACCGTGAATACAGTTTCATGCAGTGCATCACATGTTAAATCGGATAGATGTTCAAATACGGTATTTCTTGCTACAGCTATGATTCATGTACAGGATATTGCAGTATCAGGAGTGGAACAAAATACTCAACAAACAAGAGGACAGGTCATATGTTGTGTAAAACCCGTGTATACGGAGGGACTTTTACTCAACGTAAATGCATACGTACTTAATTCGGTTACTGGCAATCTACATACTCATACGGTTTCATCAGATATTCTAAAGGAGTTTACTAATATCACATTAGCGGATCCAGAGTTTTATTTATCGCGGACAATCGATATGATTCTCGGGGCAGACATATACAGTGAAATATTGGACGGTAAACGAATCAATTTCGACCAAGGACTGCCATATGCATACTCAACGATATTTGGATGGGTCATTATGGGAAAAACTGCATTATATGATAATATCAGCAGTGAAAACTCAACATGTTTTTCCCATAGTATTACGATTAATGTTATGATGGAAAAGTTTTGGAAAATCACGGAACTACCTTTGGAAAATACGGAAAATTTTGAAGATCAAAAGTGTGAGGAAAACTTTGTAAATACATTGAACAGAGCGGAGGACGGAAGATTCATTGTCAGATTACCTTTCCGGAAAAATTGTAATGAACTTGGAATGACGAAATCTTTTGCCTTGAGAGGATTTTATGCATTAGAGGGAAAGTTATTGCGCAACCTGTCTATGAAGGCGGAATATACAGAAGTTATTCAAGAGTATATTATAAACCTAAAACATATGGAAGAAGTTCCGATTTCAGATATAAAATATTTTCTGGCTCATCATGGGGTAGTCAAGGAGAGCTCATCCACCACGCGATTGAGGGTTGTATTCGATGCATCGATGAAGTCAGATAGCGGAATATCTCTTGATGATGTACTCTATTGCGGAACGAAATTACAGAATAACATAGCGGATATCATTTTCAAGTTTCGATTGCATAATGTTGTTTTCGCAGCAGATATACAGCGGATGTACGGACAAATTATTGTTCATCCAGATGACAGAAATTATCAGGGGCTTTTTTGGAGGAATTCACCTGAAGAGGAACTCAAGGTTTATCGTCTTTCTACAGTCACATTTGGAGTAGCATCATCGCCATTTTTAGCAATTCGGTGTTTGTTAGAATTGGCAAAAATCGGTCTTAACCCTCTGCAACTGAGGTGGCTTTTTAGTTATTATTCTGCTGAGGAGTGGTCTGACAGACACTCATTTTAAGTTCCATTATTGCCATTATTTAAAAAGTTTTTAATATTTTTTTAGTTTTTTGTGAGTATTTGACATGTATGCAGACATCATTTGAAAAAATATGGTTTAAAAAAAAACAGATATTAGAAATTACAAGATATTTATTCATGCTAATAAAAAATCACCATTTTTTTGAGAACAATTTATAAAAATTAATTAAATGAAAAAAACACATGAAATAAAAAAAGTAAGTAGAAATTTGTTTTCTGTTAACTTTTGTTAAAATGTAAAAAAATAATAAAAAAAATCGTTAGAGCGGTTTCTCTAAAAATCGGCTTCAAAGTACGTCCTCTCAGTCCTGGTAAATTTGTGCCGAGCATTGTAGGCAGACATGTTTTTTGCATGCATTACGAGTAAATTTTGTCTTCCTTTCAATTAAATCGCACTCTTTAATCTTTCTTTTCAATTCACTCGTAAAAATTCTGCACAATATTCTTTCACGCGATGTCCCAGATTTGTTTTGTTCAGGGGCAGTTGGGAAATCTCGTCCTAAGTCATGATTGCGCAATTCTCTCGGCAATTTTTCATTATACACCCGCTGTGTCATAATAGGAAGAACAAGTTCCCTAGCAAGGCCGCAAATGAAATTTGCTCTCCATTTATTGAAAAAAATATTTTTTATTTAGGTAGACTCTATGAATTTACTGAGCTGATGTATGTGAGACACTATGAAAAAATTACTATCTTACTGACGTTAGGTCTAACAGACCCATCATTTATTACTGACGTGAGGTATGTCAGACACCCATCAGCTATAGATCCACACATGTACTCACGACGGCCGTCGTTACTGTACTGATGATTAAAAGAACAGAATTTAGGAAGCTACTGAGCGAAACGGAAAGATAGGACTCAAAATGGCAACGTTGTTGCAAAAAAAAGATTTCGCGGTGTCTGACAGACCTCACGTCAGTTGCAGAGGGTTAATACTCATCCACACACTAGTAGGATTCTTCAAGATGATATCTGCATGGAAGATGTAGTCAGCAGGGCTTCATCGGTTAATGAAGCCTTGGAATTCAAAACGGAACTTACGGAACTTTTAGAAAGCGCGGGCTTTCACTTACGGAAATGGTGTAGTAATAGTGAAGAATTTCTATCAAACATATCACCGGTGTGTTGTGAGGAACCTCAGTTATTTGGCAATGATGATTCATACGTATTTGGAGTGTTGGGTATTCAATGTATTCCTCAAGGAGATTATTTTGAGTACCAGATGCAGGAATTCAACACAACATACATTATACAAGCTATTCTGTCTCATATAGCTCGGATCTATGATCCATGCGGATGGTTGACACCAGTTACTTTTGCTGTTAAAGTTATTATACAAGAAATATGGTTATTGAAATTGGAATGGGATGACATATTACCACAGGATCTTATACGCAAATGGCAAAACTACGTATGTCAATTTTCGGAACTTAGAAAAATTAGAATTGATCGTAGAATGTCACCTTCGGATAAGGTTGTACATTGTGAACTTCATGGATTCTCTGACGCATCACAACTTGGATATGGCATTGCAGTTTACCTCAGATCGGAAGATGCCAATGGAAATGTTACAATACGGCTGCTCATGGGAAAGTCAAAGGTTGCTCCAATCAAACAAAAACTTACTATTCCTCGCTTGGAATTATGTGGAGCTCTTCTATTAGCACGGGCATTGAATCGCATTCAAAATACTTTAGAAAAATTCATACAGTTTGACGTTGCAGCATGGTGTGACTCTCGAGTGGTACTGGCATGGCTTAAGACTCCAGTTCATCAGCTGAAGATGTTTGAGGGAAATCGGATATCGCAAATTCACTCATTGTGTAATACAAACATATGGAAATATGTACCTTCAAACCGTAATCCTGCAGATGCTTCTTCTCGGGGTTTACTACCTAAGGAACTTGTCAATCATTCTCTCTGGTGGGATCCAGAGTGGTTGAAGAAGCCAAAATCGGAATGGCCTCAATCTGAACCACGTTCCTTAAGTGTGGAATCACAACAGGTAGTCAGTCATGTGGAAACTTCACTTCATATTTCACATCAAACCGACGAGTTGGATATCTTCAATAGATATTATTCATTTTCCAAGCTCTTGCGAGTAATTGCATTGTATAAACGTTTTATACATAATGTTCGAAATAAAGGAAATAAATATTCAGGTTTCATCTCTACATCGGAACGCAATATGGCGCTATTTGCATTAGAAAAAATGTAACAATAATCGGAATGATATCATGGGACCCAGGGTGTAGGTAGGATTAGATTTTGGCCCTCTGTTTCTTCAGTTACCTAACCATGTACATAATGAAAATTAAATATTGATAATATTTAACATATTCTTTCGAACCGGATCTGAACCAGTGACCTATGGTTCATCACGGTTCGGATAACCGTCTCATTGTTTCTTTTCTTTTCTTTTGGGGTGGGGAATATGTTAAATATTATCAATATTTAATTTTCATTATGTACATGGTTAGGTAACTGAAGAAACAGAGGGCCAAAATCTAATCCTACCTACACCCTGGGTCCCATGATATCATTCCGATTATTGTTACATTTTTTCATTACCTATCCCATGGTACCTACATATAACATCAGTATACATACGGTCGCAACACGGTTCACATCAACTTCATCTATTTTCGGCGGAACCAACAAATATAATATTATTCATTCATATTCGGTTTTTCATCCATTTCATTTCATAACTTAATATTCAACAAAGCAAAAATAAGTGAAAGTGACTCTCCAAAACCAATCACAGCAACTACGGAATACAGTTCACACATTGGCGATCACAGGACGGGGTAAGTACCATTCCATCTTCACATTCCTCAAATCCTGTGTATCTTATTCCGGATGTTCTACATCTAACATACTTGATGTAACATCCACTCCAACCATTATATTTTTCTTTATCAATTAAAACATTTAAAATATCTACTATTTCGTTATTAATTATCCGCCCAAAACTTTTTGTTATAATTTCTTAAATTCGCCGACGTGTAAAAGACGTAAATTATGAATATATTTAAATAATTAATATTTTTATTATTATTTGACTGGTGCCTTTTTATAGTAGCATTCAAGTACTTTTGTGTTTCTTTTAAATGATAAAAATATTTTTGTCTCTAACGAAGGAATAAATTATTTTAATAGGTATCTTTAAAATTAACAGTTAAAGTAATAACTACTTGATTAGTTTATAACTAATTGCTTTATACTTTTTTTTAAAATTATTCCATTATCTAACTTTCTGAGCTTGTATACTTCCCAAATACTTGTTACAAGTTTATATCCTAAATTTATCCAAACGAATTCACTGAATCAGCGTCAGAAATTATAAATGACAATTACGCAGAAATCGAGTATATTTTCTGAGACTATTTTTAATAAATGAAAGTATTTTTTCTCTGAGTTATGATTTACATATAATTAATCCTTGATATTTAATCTACCCAATTCCATCATTTTCATTACAAAACCTCACCACTGCAACGTGCCCATTCTTATTTTGTTACACATTTTGAAAACATAGTAACATACAGTACATGAACACTGAATGCGTACTGGCATTGTATAGGTACTTTCAAAATACGCGTCGTCGACTGATCACTCGGTGACTGTCTGAACGCAGCCCAAATGCGACGCACCGAACAAAATTTATTTCTTACAAAATGGTCGTCATTCCCCTCCCCGCGCAGCTACAAAATGTTTACCAAAGTGTCTGTCCATTACTCTATTTAGGTCCATGAATATTCCGCAATAATGTACTGAATTGCAGGTCTAGTATGTCTATGGGTGAAGGTCATAAAAAAATGTGAAATATTTCAAACTAGATTTTGTACCCCGGCATCGCTCGAGTTCAAATAAACAGATAACCGTGCAAGTACTAGATAAAAGTACCAAAAACTTCATATCAATAAAAAATCGTATGACACCTCACATGCCCATATTTAATTATAAAAAAATAAGTAGGTATCTACATGGAAAAAAATGCTAATAACCTCATCCCAGTGAAAAATCTTGATGTCAGATACTCCACATGCCTGTATTCAAGAAAAAACATGGTAGCAGGTAACTACATGGAAAAAAAATGCTAGAAACCTTTTCACAGTGATAAATCTTGATGTTAGACACCCCACATGCCTACATTTAAGCAAAAAATAATAGTAGATACTTTCATGAAAAATGTTCTAAAAACCTCTTCCCAATGAAAAATCTTGAAGCTAGACACCCCACATGTCAATATTTAAGAAAAAAAAATGGTAGGAACCTACATGGAAAAAATGCTAAAATCCTCTTCCCAATGAAAAATCTTTTAAGTTTGGCATCTCATATGTCCATACTCAAGCAAATAACATAGTTGGTACCTATGTGAAAAAAAAAACAGAAAACCTCTTACCAATGAAAAATCTTGAAGTTACACACCCCACATACCCATATCTAAGCAAAAAAATTGTAGGTACCTACATGGAAGAAGTATTTAAAACCTCCTCCCAATTAAAAAGTTTGATGTTTATTACTCCGAATGCCCATATTTAATTTTAAAAATAGGCAGGTACCTACATGGACAAATGTACTAAAATTCTCATCTTAATGTAAAAACTTTAAGTTTTGACGCCTCAAATGCCTGCACGTAAATAAGAAAATAAAAAACGGATTAATAAAGAAATGTTACCTAAATTGATACCTTCGAATGATTGGCCATGAAATAAATAAATACATAAGTTATTCTCTCCATTCCAATGAAAACTAAGACATGCAGGATAGGATAGGAACCTCATTGTTGGATTGAAAATGTTAAGTTTTCTATTTGTGATGGTTCACGAATCCCAGTCTATTAACAGCGTATTTGAAAATGAAGAAAAGAGTGAGAATCCTATTCTTTGCTGACATTTTCATTGAGAAATATATATTTCAGTATATTACTTATAAACAAATTTATGGTTAATATCAACTCAACATTCTAAAAGATTCCAAATGATTTTTCTGCGTAACCAACTGGATCTACCAACACCTGCATATAGAATAAATTAAGAAAAACAGTTGTTTTAAGATGAACATTTAATCATTGTAATTAGGTATCTTAGCTACACAAACACTGCTATAGGTACACTTTTAATTACATATAATAACTTGACAACATTCTCAAATGTTTTCATCATCTAAACATGATTGAAGAATTCACAAACCTCTTCTTGACAATCAGCACCTAAAAATTTAATACATTTTTAATAAGTATACTTTGTATAATAAGTGTTTTTTTTTATTTAACACTACAGTACTCGCGTCTTCAAGTACTCATTGAGTGCTTGCGCGGGGCACATGTGTCACCCATTACCATAAGAAATTTTGAGTATTAAATTTAACGGTATTCAGAAAAACAAGTTATTATATTATACATCAGCTTTATCTTTACCATATACAGTTAAAGATCAACATAAATTGTCTTAGATTATATAATTATGAACAAAACAATAAACTTCTATAAAAATAACATATTTTGGACTTGTTGAGATCAGCACCGTTTTGAACTATAGGAACATTCTAAATTATCAAAAAACTTGTCTCATTATAATGTTTTATATTTTATCCTTACTATTCAATCATAATATCATCGCTATCGGGAAAATAACAACTTACGTACAAAATAAGTATGTATTTCACTCGTGATATTTCGTTTCTAGAGAGCTCGCGTGGGGCACATGCGTCACCCAGGAACTTTGTTGCTATATTGCGCAGCTGTAAATGCGCTGTGATGACTGTTGTGCTGCTGATGGGAAGTATGTCTCATATTTGAGGGATTTCTAAAAGAACAGCACTGTATCGCAGTGCGTTCAGAAATTATTTATCAATTTTACATAGTGGGTGACACATGTCACCCACGTGAGCACTGTAGTGTTAAATAAGCAACATTTTGAAAGGTTGTGGCGCGTGTTGTCGGAGTATGGGGTGAGCAGCCGGTTGATCAGCGCAATCTCTTCACTTTACTTGGGAAACTCCGCTTGCGTGAGGGTAAATAACACTCTCTCGGAGTAGTTTGTCCTCACCAAGGGAGTGAAGCAAGGTTGTGTCATGTCTCTGTGGCTGTTTAACCTATTCTTCGACTACTGTATGCGACCTGTGAAAGAGATGGATGTTGGTGTCGAGCTGAATGGGTTTCGGGTGAATGCATTGATGTACGCAGATGATTTGGTGTTAATGGCTGAGAGTGAAAGGGACTTACAAGAGATTGTTACGTGTGTGTGATAGTTGCAATTTGAATGGTTTGAAAATGAATGTTATGAAAACGAAAGTTCTAGTGTTTGAAAGAGAGAATGAAAAAACGATTTGCGAGATCAAAGTTGGTGACGAATGTTTGGAGCGAGTAAGTGAGTATGTATATTTGGGAAGTATGTTTGCGAGGGATGGAAGATGCGATAGGGACATTGAAAGAAGGAAAGTGGCCGGTGCTAGAGTAAACGGTGCACTTCGACCCATTGTCAGCAATGGCAATGTGTCGAACATGGGTAAAATGCTGGTGCACAATACCATTCTAGTACCGTCACTTACGTATGCAAGCGAGACATGGACGTGGTTGAAGAAGGACGAAAGTGGAATAAATGCAGTAGAGATGCGATCGTTGAGAAGAATGGTTGGAAAAACACTGCGTGATAGAGTGAAGAATGAGGATATTAGAAGAATGAGCGGATGCAAGAAGAGTGTTGTGGACAGAATGCGCATGAATAAACCACGTGGCTTGATCACGTGGATCAAATTCTCAAGGACGGCCGCGTGTTGAGTAAGAGGAACCGACGTGCGTGTATGAGAAACTGTATGAATGTGGAGGAAGCGAAGGAAGTGTGTAAAAAATTTTGTAAGTAATTTAAAAAAAAAAAAGATAGATCTGTTTGGCGTTCCGTTCTCTTTGCCTACCCCACTTGGGACACGGCGTGAGGATATAGTATAGTACATTTTGAAATATACAGTCAAAACAAAAAGGAGAATTACAATTCATAGTTTTATGATTCACCTACATGGTATAGACCATGGGTGTCTAAACTTTGACCATACGAGGGCCACATTGCAAAAAAAAAAGAGCTGGGCCGCACATAAATATTTTTTCAACAAATGGAAATAAAATTAACTATATACTTATATGTAGTTCTATTAAAATTAAATAACTTCTTTTTATTATATTTATTTTATTTGAATTAGATATAAATGTATAAAATTATAAATGAACATATGTATAAAAATGAATATAAATTATACATATATACCTATGTTAAATTAATGTGATGGATGGATTTGCTTTTGTTGAACAAGCAAATCGATATTGTATGTTGCAAAAATGAAAAATATTGCAAACATTATTTTTTTAGTAGAAATAAGCAAATTTAAATATTTTCATAATTTGCATTTGGGCCGCAATTTAGACAAGCATGGTATAGACTATCAGTGCACTACTAATTTTCTCCGAAAACTTGTTCCAAAATTACTAATAAATTTAAATTAAGATGCTAATGATATTTTCCTTACTAATGCTGAAGTACTAAACATCCTATATTCCTTACAAAGTCATTAAAGGACCCCTACAACAAAAACCTCTATGCCTCTCTAGCCTTACAATACCAATGTGTTAAATCGCATTACCAATTTTACTTTTGAATTTTTCGTCTACAATTCAATATGGGTTGATGAGAATTATACATAGTACAGAATTTTCATTATACATAATTGAATTTAATCTATGGAACCATTTATTTTTCTAGTTAATTGGCCGAGCCATAAGTTTGAAAACACCTGGTATTATTCAAAATGCTAAGCAATTTGACTGGTATATTCTGGTCGGCCGGTGTGGCGCAGAGGTAACGCTCTTGCCTTTGAGTCACAAGGTCCCGGGTTCGATTCCCGGCCAGGGCAAAGTGAAGAGTGACCTTTTTCAAATTGTCCTGGGTCTGGGTGTTACATGTATAATTATGTGTGTAGTGCATTGAAGTTATCGATTTAAGGTGCTTATGCTTGAGGGTACAGACTGGAATCCCATGTGGCACCCAAAACATGCAAACTCATTTTTATGTTTGGGGGTTACAGACTATAGATTTCTATGTTTGAGGGTACAGATTGAAGTCCCATGTGGTACCCATGATAGAATGTCCATGTTCATTTTACCATGAAGCATTGTTTCCCAATATCCAACCAGAGTAGTCTTTCACAATCTTCAAAACACCATTATAGTATCTACTTATTATCTTCTGCATAGAAATTGTTCAACCACAACACATTTTACCATTGTTTTCAAATCCATTTAGTTATCGATACCATTACACAAATCCGGTCTTTGATTTTTTTTTGTTTAATTTTTGTTAATATTTACGGCAATGTTGTAAAATGCAGTAAAAATCTATTGAAATAAGGTAGGTATAATATTAGATAACACAAATTTAGTTTCAGATATATTTCATAATAAATTTAACTAACTGACTTTTAACCAATATTTGACATTTTTATACCATTTTGATTTTTTTTTTTTAATGTCTTGACCAATTTTTTTTTGACAATTTTGAACTTTTTTATTAATTTAACCTGGTAATGTTACACTGTTTGTTAAACTCTCGTTTTCTATTAATCTAATTGTTTGTGTCTTTTTTAAAGTGATTGTACCTTTGTATACATGTATTGTACATAAATGTATACAGGGGTTTAACATGTAAAAGGCTTTGGCCGTGAATATATGTAAATAAATAAATAAATAAATTGTATATGTGTGTATCGTCGCGTTAGTACCCATAATAAAAAAATCATCTTAGTTTGGGACTAGCTCGATCTGTGTGAATTGTCTATGTGTGTTATGTTATTACCTTAGAATTTTAAGAGCAAATTGTCATATTAATGAAAATATCATAAATCATGAATGGTTGGAGATTTATACAAACTCCTTGTATATGAATCTTCTCTCTTCTTCATCAAACGTTCTCGGTTAGCTTTTTCCTTCCTGAAATTGTAAATAATTTTAAGAATTAACATAATTCAATCAAGTTCACTTATCTATTGTGTATAACATATGTAAGGTGACCGACTATTTTTTGTTCAAAAAGAGTACACTTTGCAAGTATTTCATAGGTGAAAAAAAAGAAAAAAAAACAATAAAAACTTTATTTTCTTTTAAAAACATGTTTTTCTTCGGAGAGGATTTTTTTTGCTAAATGAGGATATTCGTCTAATAATGTAGCCACATCTGAACAACTTTCATTTTGCATATTAAATTTGACTGTTAAGACGGCAGATAATGTTTTTACAGAAAGTTGCGACTTCTCACTGCTGCAATAATCATTCCCTAGTGAAAATACCCTTTCAACAGTAGCATTAGTGCCTGGGATACTCTGAAAGTACAAATGAGTACTTTCAGAGTACCTACAGGATTTGAAAAGAGTACGGTTTGCGAAAAAAGAGTACAAAACTCAGTAAATGAGTATAGTTGGTCACCTTAACATATGTAAAAAAATGCAATTGTTAAAAGAAGTGGTTAGAAAAAGTGTGCTTACTGCAAGGATGTACCCACGCACCTTTGGATTATAATTACTTATATTATTCATTAAATTAAATGAGTATGGAATAGTTTCTTACCCTTTCTTAATTTTCTCCATTAACTCAGAAGACATTTGTTTTTCTGGTTCATCTGCCTTCCATATCATATTCCGTAGTAATTTCATGCAATGAGCTAAATTAAGATGTTGTGATCTTGTTACATCAGACTTGATTATCAAATAACCTTCTTTACTAATTTGCGTTTTATGCTGAAATATCATCAATCTTTGTATGAGTCATTAGTTGGTTCCTCAAATATGTCAAAATGAACAATATTTTTCAATGGACACAGCAGCTCAAATAATGAATAATAAAATTAATAATCTACATCACCAAACAATTATTGAAAGAGGAAGGGATATAATAATATCTATAGATTTATATCCAGTAGTTATTCTTATGCTCAGTAATAAGGCAACCACTCAGTGTTTTTAAGGTCCCAAAGGAAGGCAAGTAAATACAGGACTTAGCCTAATTTTACCTCATTTTCTGATCTATATTTTCATATAATAAACTCTTATGAACCCCTTTTTTGTTTTTGTTTTGTATTTTCGATTTAGGGATATGTGATTTCTCTTGCTCATTTTAATCAAGTGAATATATATGTGGCATCATTTGATGGTTTTAATTAATCTCGCATAGCGATTGTTTTGTGAGGATGAAAAATGAAGTTACAAAGTTCCTTGAATCGTTACTATTATCATAAATGTTTATTAGTTTTAGTTTATATTCATTTCTACTTCTGTGTATTCTATTTTCATTTGAACACTTATAAATGATTGAATAAATAAATAAACCCCCACCAAAAGTAGTTTTTTTTACTTAAATTTTAGAATGTTTCATTGTACATCAAATTTCTGCAAATTGTTTGTTGTTGACACCAAACCTGAAGACCCTTTTGAAAATGCTACGGGATTATATCTAGAGGAATATATGAAGTCCCACAAGCACAAGTTGCAAAATGACTTGGAAAAGTCAAAAATAATATTAACTTCCTTACTTGACTGCAATGCTTCAGGCACGGAAGGGTTAAAACTGTTAATCATAGTAAAATAGGAAGTGATTGCTTAAAGAATGTGTAATCACTTCCTTGTGATTACCGTTCAAACTAATGTGCCTCGATGGCACAACAAATATAATGAGTTGTTGATGAGCCTGGATAGAAAGATGAGATACGAAAAAAGGAAAATTCTTCACTTGGCCTGTGACATGATTAATGATGAGTGATGGTCTGTGAATGAGTGCGCTATTTTCAAATGCTAGGAGGAATCATCAGTGATTGAAAACACAAGCATGGTTGCAGTGGAAGTCGACAAAAAATTATTAGCTTCTGAAACTGACATTGAGATCAATAGTTCCTTCTAATGCTATTATGTCCTATGAAAACTATGTTAAAGAAGACAGAAGTGTGATGGTTCAGCAACTTTAAATAAAGATGAGAATGAGGATAAAATTGAAAACTTTCTGCAAGCAACAAAGATTTCCTTATTGGATGTAATCGGTGAATTGAACAATGTCCAGGGGTATCTCAACAGCTGTTTGTATGGTCCTGAGAATGTTTTCAAAAATATTCCAAGCTTAGAATATTATATTTTTCAAACCACCAAAAAAAATTGAAAATGTTACTTTTTCTGTGGAAAAAAGTACTCGACAACGGGTGGGGCCGCTAAACTGCGAAAGTTCCAAATGATTTTTTTTTTACACTATACCTATGATGACACACTTGGACAATTACCGGAGTTTGTAAAGAGATTAATAATATTAATCATTCATAAAGTCAGTGGGAGAGGGCAGTAGACCAGTGGGCCGCCCTAGAAGAAGCTGGCAAGGGCAGGTGTCGAACCTGTGTGTTGAAAGGCTTGGTTTGGAGTGGCCAGAGGTCCTGGAAGCAGCGGTGGACAGGGATCTCTGGAGGAGATACCTAGGGGCAATGGGCCCCCGACCCAACTAGGACAGGGGGAAGAAGACGTATATAATGTAATCATTCATTGATTCTTAGGCGGTACGAAGTTCACCAGGCCAGCTAGTATCTACATAAAAATAATTCAAAATTATCAGTATTTATGCGTTCACAACAGCTTTATAAATTCCGTATTATGAAACAATGGATATAGATAGATATATTGTAATACATTTGAAGTTAGCTATGGTACATTGTAGTACCATTCATTTCAACAAATATTTAGTGTAACAAAACATTTCTTTCGGTCCCTAGAAGTTTGTTATTCTGGAATTTGACTGGATAGGTGGATAGGTGTGTGCTGTGTGTAAGTCTTCTGATCTCCCTATTCGTAAGAAATGCTATAGTATATAGAACAGACTGATTAGCACATTTCGGGGTTACACAAAAAAATATCAAAAATACACATTATTCTTACAGTATCTAACATCTTTTCGCGTAATTCTGGATGAATCCATTCGGCTTCCTTGATTTTAAACCTGACCTCGACTTTTGTCTTGCGTTTATTGACATTTTGTCCTCCAGGTCCAGAGCTGCATGTATATGAGATGTTCAACTTGTCTAATGGGACGAATCCATTGAATCTTGATTGAGTTTCAATTGGTTCCTGAAAAAAGTACACTTTAAATTTAAAAACATAACATATCACGGAAATAACATAAAAATACACAAAATGCAGTCTTACAAAGTTTGGTGTTATTATCTTCTGATTACTGTTGGGATAAAGTTTGCTTAGTGAAATCGCACTCGAATATGAATAACTCCTTGGATGCAAATTCTTGGACAAAGAGAAATCCCATAATATATTGCAAATTCGAAAAGATTTTAAATTCATCTTGATTTCTGACGACAAATGAATGACTGGATACAATATTATCTACTAAAAACCCTAAATCCCAACCTCAAAACACGAAAAAGTTCCTAATTAAATTAATTATTGATTGACAGAAGAATATCATAGACAATTGAAAAACTTAATATCCATAGACAAAACTGGTTTATACTGCAAAACCATGGATGTATGTAGGTAGGGGATGGAACGTTTATAGTAATTTGTATGAATGACAGCGAAGCCAAAAAGTGAGGAAGGGAAATCGACGGTGGCCATTTTGTAGGAAATACTTTATTTAACATTTGTATGGGCAATGTATGGAAATTATTCACACAGTATCAGAAAACATTATATTTACTTCTTAAAATAATTACAATGCCACATAACTTAATGTTTTCATATATTTGATGAAATAGGGAATAGGATGAGTAAATAAAATTGAGTATTTCATTTCAAAATCATTATTTATTTTTAAACTTTGTTTTCATATACACACAATATGGAGAGAATGAATGACAATTGAAGGATATATCTAAATGAATAATATAAAACACACGAACTTGCAAATGAGCGGGAAACTCAGGATATTTCGTAAGAATGACGTTTTTCTCCAACCTCGCAGAAAAACGAGATGTTTTTGAACACAAAACACTACGTTTACTTGGTGTCAAATATTGGATAATGTCCAGTTTCTCCTTTCTGGATCCTTTGGAAAACTACAAAAAATGATTTTGTTTATAAACATGCGATAATATCATTAACCTGATCAGATTTGTATGCATGAAACATTTCATTCTAACGGGTAAACAAACCAAACATCAGATTGTAGGTTCTTTGTATTGTCAGATGACAGAATGGAAAACAAGTTACATGTGTAGATATAGGAGAATAAGGACAGATAATTATATAGAACGTTTATAACATTATTATGATCATTTATAAGTATACGAATTATAATATAAACGACTTTAAAATCGCAATATATTAAGATAAAAACTACAATACAAAACAACTTACCGAAAATATGACAATCCTGTTTCCTGCGAAAGTTGGATTGGATTTATAACCACAACCATTTATAGCGCACATCACCATGTTAATCATAAGATGATTCCTATTCTTCTAGATATAAAAACAAAAACCGATATGAAAAATTCAACTGATGTGCAAAAACTTTAAACATTTTTAAAACAACTAAACATACAAATACAAGGGTTGGTTCATGGGAGCATAAATGTCACTCGGCGTCGTTTGACCTGAACGACTATGAAGTTGCAGTGAGTGGTGAATGTAATCCGGATAATCGTGAATAACTTAGAGCGTTTTATGACCCAATGTTATCGTAATGGCGCCATTATTTTTTACGTCTTTTTATTATTTTTTTTTATTGCTTTTATAACTTTTAAAAAAATTTTTTTTTTTGATTTACTTTTTGTTATAATTTCTTAAATTCCCCGACGTGTAAAAGACGTAAATTATGAATATATTTAAATAATTAATATTTTTATTATTATTTGACTGGCGCCTTTTTATAGTAGCATTCAAGTACTTTTGTGTTTCTTTTAAATGATAAAAATATTTTTGTCTCTAACGAAGGAATAAATTATTTTAATAGGTATCTTTAAAATTAACAGTTAAAGTAATAACTACTTGATTAGTTTATAACTAATTGCTTTATACTTTTTTTTTTTAATTATTCCATTATCTAACTTTCTGAGCTTGTATACTTCCCAAATACATGTTACAAGTTTATATCCTAAATTTATCCTAACGAATTCACTGAATCAGCGTCAGAAATTATAAATGACAATTACGCAGAAATCGAGTATATTTTCTGAGACTATAATTCTTATTTTGTTACACATTTTGAAAACATAGTAACATACAGTACATGAACACTATGAATGCGTACTGGCATTGTATAGGTACTTTCAAAATATGCGTCGTCGACTGATCACTCGGTGACTGTCTGAACGCAGCCCAAATGCGACGCACCGAACAAAATTTATTTCTTACAAAATGGTCGTCATTCCCCTCCCCGCGCAGCTACAAAATGTTTACCAAAGTGTCTGTCCATTACTCTATTTAGGTCCATGTGCAAAACGAAGCATGTACGACCATTAAAGGATGACGTCACAGAAAAATCATTGAGGGCTTTAGCACACCTCCGCCGCGAAGTAGCGAAAGCGAAACCGCTGAGCGGAGTCGTAGTAGCGAAACCGCTTTTAGCTAGTACATTTGCGCGGAACGCGAACAGCGAAATCGTGATACCGAATAAACACTATTACGTACGCAGGAGGGTGATATTAGCGGAACTAAATATTGAACTATAATCTATCTATACCAGCACGGCTTTCCCACAAGTTTATTACATGCAGTTGGTCTACTGACTATTTCACTTTATCTATCTATACCATCACGGCTTTCCCACAAGTTTATTACAAACAGTTGGACTGTTGACTACCCCACTATCTATCTATACCATCACGACATCTCCCACAAGCATATTACATGCAGTTGGTCAACTGACTATCCCACTTTATCTATCTATACCATCACGACATCTCCCACAAGCATATTACATGCAGTTGGTTAACTGACTATCCCACTTTATCTATCTATACCATCACGGCTTTCCCACAAGTTTATTACATGCAATTGGTCTACTGACTATCCCACTTTATCTATCTATACCATCACGACATCTCCCACAAGCATATTACATGCAGTTGGTCAACTGACTATCCCACTTTATCTATCTATACCATCACGGCTTTCCCACAAGTTTATTACATGCAGTTGGTCTACTGACTATCCCACTTTATCTATCTATACCATCACGACATCTCCCACAAGCATATTACATGCAGTTGGTTAACTGACTATCCCACTTTATCTATCTTTACCATCACGGCTTTCCCACAAGTTTATAACATGCAGTTGGTCTACTGACTATCCCACTTTATCTATCTATACCATCACGGCTTTCCCACAAGTTTATTACATGCAGTTGGTCTACTAACTATCCCACTTTATCTATCTATACCATCACGACATCTCCCACAAGCATATTACATGCAGTTGGTCAACTGACTACCCCACTTTATCTATCTATACCATTACGGCTTTCCCACAAGTTTATTACATGCAGTTGGTCTACTGACTATCCCACTTTATCTATCTATACCATCACGACATCTCCCACAAGCATATTACATGCAGTTGGTTTACTGACTATCCCACTTTATCTATCTATACCATCACGGCTTTCCCACAAGTTTATAACATGCAGTTGGTCTACTGACTATCCCACTTTATCTATCTATACCATCACGGCTTTCCCACAAGTTTATTACAGTTGGTCTACTGACTACCCCACTATCTATACCATCACGACATCTCCCACAAGCATATTACATGCAGTTGGTCAACTGACTATCCCACTTTATCTATCTATACCATCACGGCTTTCCCACAAGTTTATTACAGTTGGTCAACTGACTATCCCACTTTATCTATCTATACCATCACGGCTTTCCCACAAGTTTATAACATGCAATTGGTCTACTGACTATCCCACTTTATCTATCTATACCATCACGACATCTCCCACAAGCATATTACATGCAGTTGGTCAACTGACTATCCCACTTTATCTATCTATACCATCACGGCTTTCCCACAAGTTTATTACATGCAGTTGGTCTACTGAATATCCCACTTTATCTATCTATACCATCACGACATCTCCCACAAGCATATTACATGCAGTTGGTTAACTGACTATCCCACTTTATCTATCTTTACCATCACGGCTTTCCCACAAGTTTATAACATGCAGTTGGTCTACTGACTATCCCACTTTATCTATCTATACCATCACGGCTTTCCCACAAGTTTATTACATGTAGTTGGTCTACTGACTATCCCACTTTATCTATCTATACCATCACGACATCTCCCACAAGCATATTACATGCAGTTGGTTAACTGACTATCCCACTTTATCTATCTATACCATCACGGCTTTCCCACAAGTTTATTACATGCAATTGGTCTACTGACTATCCCACTTTATCTATCTATACCATCACGACATCTCCTACAAGCATATTACATGCAGTTGCTCAACTGACTATCCCACTTTATCTATCTATACCATCACGGCTTTCCCACAAGTTTATTACATGCAGTTGGTCTACTGACTATCCCACTTTATCTATCTATACCATCACGACATCTCCCACAAGCATATTACATGCAGTTGGTCAACTGACTATCCCACTTTATCTATCTATACCATCACGGCTTTCCCACAAGTTTATTACAGTTGGTCAACTGACTATCCCACTTTATCTATCTATACCATCACGGCTTTCCCACAAGTTTATTACATGCAATTGGTGACTATGTAATAAGCTTGTGGGAAAGCCGTGATGGTATAGATATATAAAGTGGGATAGTCAGTAGACCAACTGCATGTCATAAACTTGTGGGAAAGCCGTGATGGTATAGATAGATAAAGTGGGATAGTCAGTAGACCAACTGCATGTAATAAACTTGTGGGAAAGTCGTGATGGTATAGATAGATAAAGTGGGATATTCAGTAGACCAACTGCATGTAATAAACTTGTGGGAAAGCCGTGATGGTATAGATAGATAAAGTGGGATAGTCAGTAGACCAACTGCATGTAATAAACTTGTGGGAAAGTCGTGATGGTATAGATAGATAAAGTGGGATAGTCAGTAGACCAACTGCATGTTATAAACTTGTGGGAAAGCCGTGATGGTAAAGATAGATAAAGTGGGATAGTCAGTTAACCAACTGCATGTAATATGCTTGTGGGAGATGTCGTGATGGTATAGATAGATAAAGTGGGATAGTCAGTAGACCAACTGCATGTAATAAACTTGTGGGAAAGCCGTGATGGTATAGATAGATGAATTGGGATAGTCAGTAGACTAACTGCATGTAATAAACTTGTGGGAAAGCCGTGATGGTATAGATAGATAAAGTGGGATAGCCAGTAGACCAACTGCATGTAATAAACTTGTGGGAAAGCCGTGATGGTATAGATAGATAAAGTGGGATAGTCAGTAGACCAACTGCGTGTAATAAACTTGTGAGAGATGCCGTGATGGTATAGATAGTGTAGTAATCAGTAGAATAACAGCATGTGGATATTGCCACGGAGAGGATGACTATTATGTTTATTAGTGACTGCCCCATATGTGAGAAATTTCATGATGATATAGATAGAGAGAATCTTACTTCACTTAACCACAGATCCACGCTATTTCGACGTTTGGTCATGGTTTCGCTCCAAAAATCTGTCGAATTGTACAAATACAAAAGCGGCACAAAAGCGAAACATCAGAGACTGCGAAAAAACAGGCGGAGATGTGAATGCTTATTTCGTAATCTATGGCGAAACGGTGCTAGAAAGAGATAGATGTATAGAAAACAGTATGTATTTGAGCATGCCATCTCGCTCTTGCGTACGACGCACACGAACTGACAGATTTTAGCGGAGCCGCTTTCTCGATTCCGCCGCGGAGGTGTGCTAACGGCATGAGGGGCACCAGGCAACGAGAAGTTAGATCACCGAAATGCATTACTAATACTACTAAAGATAATGACAAGTAGAAGCAATGACTAGCGCCATATCCGCCGCGTGGCGCGCCTGTGCAACAAACTTCATTCTCGCTAAGTTTGGATTTTTGGAACTTTGGCGCCGCTTGGGGCAAAGACCGTTGTTAATTTATTTGTTGTATTTCTTCAAGATGAGTGCTACATCATTGATAAGACTGAAGACGTAAGTTCTGACTTGTCTATGGTGTTGAATGGTATAACTCTACAGAATCACTCTAAATCTCCTCTAGAAGGACATTAATTTGAACCGGAATTTATGGATCATGTATATGCTGCATCTATCATCTAAAACAAGCTTCCACTTGTTATCAGGGCAGTATAGACTTTGGCCTTTTTCAAGAGCCATCTGAAAACTCAATTTGTTTATTTAAGGAGAGGTTGAAAGGAAAGATTAGTTGGAGTTGGTAGATAAACGGAGTGCTCAAGGTCATCGTTGCTAGTAAGAATAGCTCGTCTCAACAGCAGCAAAGGGAATGGTAGCGAGACATGGGCGTGGAAGTAATGCTGTTGAAATTCCTTCTCTGAGAGACAGAGTGAGGAATGAAAAGATGATAAAATAATATAAATTGAAAGTGGGTTTGTGACAAGAATGAAAGTGAATAAGTTGAGATGGTTCAGGCATATTGAAAAAAAAAAACAAGGAACGAATCATGAAAAAAATTTACATGGCTAAAAGCAAGGGTGTTGAAGGTAGGCAGATTCGAGCAACATGGCTAGATCATACTGGTCGGATCTCGAAGGATGATGACGTTGAAAGCAGGAGTTAAAGAAGGAGATGTATGTACGTATGAGAAATTGTATGAATTTATTTATGTAACATAACAGCTGAAACCCTTTATGTGATTGCAGCGAGAGAATTGTCCAAACTAGCTTGTTTGGCAGTCTATCCACTCTGCCTACCCCTCAAGGGACACAGCGTGATGGCATAGATAGATAACATCTGAACTCCCTAAAAGTTGAGACTTGAAAGAGGTGCAATATACATAATTTAAAGAATATATTATTATAACTCTACACAAGTAGGTGGAAAATAATGATCATTTCTTTCCTAAGCAGAAAATAAATATCAAATACCCCTTTTTTATTTTATATTCTGAATAAACAGATCGAAAGGAGATAAAAATAAGGTTAGGTTTGGTAAATAAATAAACTGCTATTAATTTTCAGATTAGGTTAGATTCAGTTTGTACAATTTATAATACTATATTATGCTGTATATATGTTGAAAAAAATACCTATCACCTTATATTTGAAATTTGACAAGTGGTGTCAAATTTCTTTAGTAGTATTAGTGAGCATATATATAGAATGCATTTCGGTGATCTAACTTCTCGTCACCAGGCATCCCAACACAACACACGATTACGGTGTAATATTAGGTGGAACGCCTAAAGAATACCTAATAATAAAAAAAAACCATCAGTGTCGATTTTGTTATTATTTTGTCGTCTGACTTTCGTTTTTTTCTCTTATGGCATAACATCCTACAAGGATGATTTGCGCAATCTGATTGTTTGCCCCCCAAGCAAAAGCAAATCCATAGACAAGACCACGTGACCTTTAATGGTCTATGCCATGGATGTATATAGGTAAGTAGGGGATGGAACGTTTATAGTAATTTGTATGAATGACAGCGAAGCCAAAAAGTGAGGAAGGGAAATCGACGGTGGCCATTTTGTATGAAACACTTTATTTAACATTTGTATGAGCAATGTATGGAGATTATTCACACAGTATCAGAAAACATTATATTTACTTCTTAAAATAATTACAATGCCTCATAACTTAATGTTTTCATATATTTGATGAAATAGGGAATATTATAGGGAATATTAAACAATATAATAAAATTGAGTAATTCATTTCAAAATCATTCAGTATTTATTTTTAAACATTGTTTTCATATACACACAATATGGAAAGAATGAATGACAATTGAAGGAAAATATAAAAAAATGTACAGAAATTATAGCTAGAAATAAAAACAAATTTTGATAGTTTTATTGAATATATAAAAATAAACAGGAGAAACTGAGTGATTTATAATAATAACAAAAAGTAACAAAATGCATTATAATTAACATACAACAAACTCAAAACCCTTTGAAGAGCACTAACTTGTTAAGTGACTTTCGAACTGAAAGAGAACTATCGACATACCTCTTGGCAATCTAATGCAGCCTTATATTAATATATTTTTAAATTGTCAATATTCTCCTCAGATAAAAACTTACGTAGTGACGCTATAACATCCTTAAAGGGTCGTTCACATACGTTCACTTTCAGTGATCACTCCGGATGATCCTCCAAGATGAACAAGTGTGAACAGGCGTTTCATCGCTAGTGATCACTAGCGATGACGGAGGAAAGAGATTACCACTCGTCATAATTTTGATGAAAGGTCCTTTCACTGAAACGACCATAAACAAGTTTTATCTTATTATTTGTTTAATTCTCTATGAATTTGTATTGAATGTCAGAATCATGAACAAAATTATTTTGTAGTCGAGAGCTATATTAATTTATTTTAAGTGTTATTTTTCATTTTTGAATATATTTAATTATTTTTATGCTAAAATACGTCAAACTACATACAACATGAGTGAGAAAGTAGACATGGCAGTGAAAGCATAGGATGAACAAATGTGAACAGACGTGTTCACTTTCGATGAACAGGTTTGACCCTGACACTCTGGATGATCATCCAAAGTGAAGTAATGTGAATGCTACTTTAGAATAGCATTTTTTTTGTCTGGCGCTGTGTTTTTTGTTATAAACGTTTTATTTTCACGCCACAAGATCTTTTAATACTATAAATGATTTTTATAGTTTGAAGACTTGTCGCACAGGTGGATTGATTTACGAACAAATAACTATCCTGTCAACTGCTAGTTGTTAACTGGAGGTATTGAATATTCAGCTACCGGCACCGAACTCTCAACTGCTGATGTTGTACTCTAAATCGCAGGCAATATTCTGCGCTTTGGAGGCTCCCTTGATGGGATCTCTTTCTGAAACATAAAAAAAATACCATATAAGTACTTGTATACGCTGATCCACAATAGTAATCCACACTGAGCGACATAAATCAACCAACATTTTAAATTAATTCTACACAATTTTATAATAATGTACATAATAATATAAAACATACTAACTGAGCGGGAAACCCAGGATATTTTGTAAGAATGACGTTTTTCTCCAACCTCGCAGAAAAACGAGATGTTTTTGAACACAAAACACTATGTTTACTTGGTGTCAAATATTGAATAATGTCCAGTTTCTCCTTTCTGGATCCTTTGGAAAACTACAAAAAATGAATTTGTTTATAAACATGCTATAATATCATTAACCTGATCAGATTTGTATGCATGAAACATTTCATTCTAACGGGTAGTCATGGGTAACAGATCACTTTGAGGCGACCCGACCCGTTCGGGTCCACTGATAGCAGTGAGCCGAACATATGATTCGGGTCACGGGTCTTTCCGGTTACAAACCAGATCTTTGTCTTTAGCTCGGACCCGTTTCCGCTGTAGGTACATACACGGGTCACGGGTCTTTCCGGTTGCAGCATATACCTGTGTCTACGGGTCGGAGCTGTTTCCGGTGTTGATAGTTTATTGTCTATGATCCACTATGTCTTTCATACGGTATGGAGATTTTTACACTTAATATCTGAACGGAGTACTCAATAATGGGCCAGTTGCGGATTTTTTTTTTATTGATTAAAAATGTTAAACAGCACGTAAGAATCATGAATATATGCATAATTTTATTATATTTAGCCTAGTTTTGGAGAAATCAGCATTTGAAATTTGAAAAATAATATTCCCGCAAAAACGCCATCCATTACCCTCCGTCTTGTGATGACGTCACTTCATCCGAGTGTGTCTGTGGTTTTCTGTCTTGTACGGCGTTTATGTAGTTTGTTTACGTTTTTTCCGCGTTATTTTTAAATACTCAGAATCTTTTGTTTATTTATTTATTATAAGCACAAAACAGATAATACCTTTATACTGCATATATAAAGTATAGAAAAAATGTAAATCTTTCAGAGTTCAAATCTATCATCCAACACAATGCGCCACAATTAGTTTAAACAGAACAGAAATCGTCAGCTCATTATTTAAAAGAACTATTTATTATATTATCTACTATTATCGTCATAACATATTCCGGCATAGTGTTGGAACTGTCAATTCTCCATTCAGAGTTTTGTTTCGTGTTTTCCTCACATAAATTTTGGAGACCTAAGGCAGTGTTTTATTATTTAAAAACTCATAGTTTATATAAGTTAGTGTTACACATTTGCTATAATATAGTGGTTTGTAAGTGTTGTATAGACTTGAGATAAAAAATTGAAAATAGAAAACAATAGTTTAAAACTGGTATTACACATCTTAACTGGAACAATAAAAATTTGGTTTTGTAAAGGTCAATCTGACAATTTACCAAAAGTATCTACATTAATGATGTGCGATTTTTTGTCACAAATAGAGATTTTATAGAGAATAATTTTCCATCGCATATAGTTTTCAAGATCTTCTTCTAACTGAAATCAAAACAGGGAAAAAAAACATTGATTCAATATGTCGTTCGTAATTAAACTAGAAACAAAAAAATAGATTTCATAATAATAATAGACATTACAGCATGGTCGAAACATATATCTAAATTCAATATAATCTCAAATACATTATCATGTCTCCTTCGTGTTTTCCCTATCTTTTATATGATTTGACAGCATAGCATGCTACGCTGTCAAATCATATAAAAGATAGGGAAATTCTCTTATTCTGATCAAATAATTATTTTGTCAGCATAGCATACTACGGTGCATTGTTTTTGTGTGAACTAAATTTAATAGAAAGCCAGATGCAAAAGGCAAACTTATAAAACAATCCCGTATTATTACAGTAACAAGGATTGAAGAAAATACAATACAGATAGAAAAATATAAGCTCATATATTGTGTTGATGCGCAAAATACTTTCAAAAAAGTATTTAAATACAAAATACAAATACTTTTGAATATTGGTGTTTCAAATATAGACTATTAAATACTTTTTCAAAACAATATTTAAATACAAAATAGGTACATATTTTTCAAATAGTTTTATTAAAATTCTTTTTACAAATAGGTATATACTGAAATTATCCTCGCAAACATAGCGACTAACATTGGATAAAACTTTATTTTTCTTATCGTCTCTTTTGATCACCATACACCACTTTTTCCTTTTTACCAGGTCTGTAGGCACGCAAATAAATGCTTTATTTGGAGCTGTAACCGTGGTGTCTGAGCATAGTGGCTCTATGCAATATTTATAAAATTTATTTGTAGACATTTTTAAACATAAAAATAATAATTTTGTCTGTAAAGACCGAGAAAATGCAACGAACAGCGAACATTCACTTCTCAAATAAACTGGATAAACATGTGACCTCGAGAAATTCGAATAAAATGACGTCACATCCGCCATTGACCATCTACGTCGCGTTTTGATAACTGTCAAATTTTAATGATTTTATATTTTATTTTTACGTATGAAAAAGTGTTTTTTATACATTTTAAACCTCAAATTATTAATATGTGACCTTCAATTTACGTACTTCAAGCATTTTCAGCAAAATCCCTCACTACCGCAACTCCCCCATTATAAGAATAATAATAATGACATTTATTGGCCATAAAATATTTATTTATTTACATAACAAACAGCTGTATCAGCCTTTACAAATAATACAAAGTAAAAAAAAAACAGTCAAGAGAAATAATGCATAAACAAAGAAAAACAATATAAATAAAGGAAAAAAAACAACATACTACCAAATAATTTCAATTAGGAAAATACTTTTTATTGTGAACTGTGCAAAGGTTTAGTTGAAATAAATAGTGCATAAGCTATTGATTAAAGGTAAACATTTTATATGAAAAAGTATTGGTTTCATAAAATGTTTCGCCATGATATTTTTTTGTGAAATATTTTGTGTTTGTGTATTGTAGTATTATTTTGTGAAAAATGTTTTTAGAGACTAGCAAAACTTTGCGATACTTTCCAGCAATAAAACACAATAATATTATTAGAATACGGATTTGTATGTATGGGAAGCGGCGTGATGGTATGTATGTATGGGTAAGTACAAACGGTCATTCTATTCAATTTGTGAACAAAACATACAGAACTTACGTGTCATCCGCTTAAACAGATCCTACATGTCATCGTCTCAAACAGATCTTTCGGGTCATCGGTTCCTCACAGATCCAACGGGTCTCCGCTCAAACAGATCATTAGGACCCGTAAGATCCGTAGGTGATCTGTAGACCCGCGGGTCAATTTGGAAGGATCCGAACATTTGACTCGGGTCGGATCTGTGTTACACATGACTACTAACGGGTAAACAAACCAAACAGCCGAGATTGTAGGTTTCTTTGTATTGTCAGATGACAGAATGGAAAACAAGTTACATGTGTAGATATAGGAGAATAAGGACAAATAATTATATTGAACGTTTATAACATTATTATGATCATTTATAAGTATACGAATTATAATATAAACGACTTTAAAATCGCATATATTAAGATAAAAACTACAATACAAAACAACTTACCGAAAATATGACAATCTTGTTTCCTGCGAAAGATGGATTGGATACATACATCTATTGGATTTATAACCACAACCGTTTATAGCGCACATCACCATGTTAATCATAAGTCCTATTCTTCTAGATATAAAAAGCGATATGAAAAATTCAACTGATGTGCAAAAATTTGATACATTTTTAAAACAAATCAACATACAAGGGTTGGTTCACGGGAGCATAAATGTCACTCGGCATCGAGTGACCTGAACGACCATGAAGTTGCAGTGAGTGGTGAATGTAACCCCGGATAATCGTGAATAACTTAGAACGTTTTATGACCCAATGTCATCGTAATGGCGCCATTATTTTATACGTCTTGTTTTTATTATTATTTTTTATTGCTTTTATAACTTTTAAAATTAATTTTGTTATTTTGGATTTACTTTTTGTAATAATTTCTTAAATTTGTCAACGTGTAAAAAACGTAAATTATAAATAAATATTTTTATGATTATTTGACTGGCGCCTTTTCATAGTAGCATTCAAGTACTTTTGTGTTTCTTTTAAATGATAAAAATATTTTTGTCTCTAACGAAGGAATAAATTATTTTAATAGGTATCTTTAAAATTAACAGTTAAAGTAATAACTACTGGATTAGTTTATAACTAATTGCTTTATACTTTTTTTTACATTATGCCATTATCTAACTTTCTGAGCTTGTATACATCCCAAATACTTGTTACAAGTTTATATCCTAAATCTATCCAAACGAATCCACTGAATCAGCGTCAGAAAGTATACATGACAATTACGCAGAAATCGAGTATATTTTCTGAGACTATTTTTAATAAATATATAATATAATATTTTGTTACACATTTTGAAAACATAGTAACATACAGTGCAAGAACACTATGAATGCGTACTGGCATTGTATAGGTACTTTCAAAATACGCGTCGTCGAGTGATCACTCGGTGACTGTCTGAACGCAGCCCAAATGCGACGCACCGAACAAAATTTGTTTCATACAAAATGATCGTCATTCCCCTCCCCGCGCAGCTTCAAAATGTTTGCCAAAGTGTCTGTCCATTACTCTATTTAGGTCCATGGCCAATGCAAATGAATGGGGACATTGGGGTTTATAGACCATTAAAGGTCACGTGGTCTTGTCTATGGATTTGCTTTTGCTTGGAGGGCAAACAGTCAGATTGCGCAAATCATCCTTGTAGGATGTTATGCCATAAGAAAAAAAAAAGAAAGTCAGACAACATAATAATAACAAAAACGACACTGACAGTTTTTTTTTTATTATTAGGTATTCTTAAGGCGTTCCATCCAATATTGAGTGATTTTGCAACCCTGACAGTTGGATGGATTTAATACATGACAACGCTCTTCTTTGAAATAATTTACTATCTGAGATAGCATGTGTTATGGTACTTTATCTCTTTTTCAAGCATAGTTAGAACTGCGCAGTTAGAAAGAGATACCACCTTTTTGTTTGTTTTGTTTTTGTTCCGTTTTTGTCCTCCAAACATTTTTCTGTGACGTCATCCTTTAATGGTCTGTTATATTATTATAAGTATACCGGATATATTACATTATAATGCGGGATATCGAACTAAAATATTTATTAAATTAATAATAAATAAGTGTTTTAATTTATAAATAAGTGTGACAAGTCACAGTGGATATATTATGTTGTAAATAAGTGTTTTATTTATAATTAATTCAACATGAATTTCCACCAAGAACCGTCGGTTGAAAAATATCAACTTTAAAATATTTATTTATACCAGGAATAGTTGAATACCTAAGGCCTAACGCATCAATATATAGATAAAAGTTGTAGTTAGCTATCTAAAGGATAAATATATCTTATGGATAAAGTGATGGTTAAATTTATTTGCCGCATCAATCTAAAACTATCCAGTGGATAGCTATCCACCAGTCTTAAATGTTGGCTACACTGAAATCGCATGTTTTGTCTATGGTTTTAGCTTGATCTTCGTTTGGCGCCAATTTTGCTCCCACTCTAGCGTATATTTCGTTATAAATATTTATTATTTGCAAATCAAAAGAGATTTTAATATAATAATAAACTTATATAATTGTAAAAATATGCTTCCAGGTAAAGAAAAAATATTGTTAAATATATTTTTACACATATTACGAAATACTTTGCGTGAAAACAACACTCATAGCTCGAAACATTATATTAGGATTTTACTTTTGTTGTTTTTCAGTCATAATTCCGTTTTAAGTAATTTTTTGTTGTTTATTAATACATTCTACCACATTTTGAATACATTTTTATACAAAATATCATACATTTTTTTAGTTGATAAAATATGCATATAATCTGATAATGCCATCTACCGTATATAGCTAAAAGTATTACGTGAATCGATTCTACGAAAACAAAAATGGCGGTTATGTCATCTTTCCTTCAAAGTAATCACCGCGTTATTTGTAGAATATTTTCTTTGAGATGGTTGAAACAATGATTTAACAACATTTTTAAACATAATACGACATTGTTGAACGTCAAAAAATACTCATACTCGATGTATGAAGCAAAAACAACACATAACGCATCCTTCACAGCTGTTCACAAACGACGCCATTTTGATAATTGGGACGATTTAACCTAAGGATAAATTTTATCCACCACTTTAAGATGTAGTTAAAAATGGCGTCGTTTATCCTAGGGATATGCCGTATCTTTACATTGATGTGGCAAATATCCTAGAGATAGGCTTATCCTCAGGATAAATTTATCTATCTACAGATTGATGCGTTGGGCCTTCAGTGTAAGAAAATTTGAACTTGAATTAATGTGCCTACTCATTTTATTTATTTATATTTTATAAAATATTTAAACCATTTTTTATTTACCTTAAAGTTGAAGTAGGTATAAATAATTATTAATTATTTTGTATTTCAATTAGTTTATATTTACATCATTATTACGATCAATATATACATATTTTCCATACATTGCTAATAGCTTTCTATAATACCTATACTTCAGTCTTTCTATCCATGCACTCGACAATAACATTAGAAATGCGTGATGTTCACGTGATCAGATGGGCCGCTCGCAGAATAGATACTGGATAGAAATTGCCCAGTGTGCATAATAAAAATATTGTAATTTTGTAATATTAAAAAAACATACTGTTTTAAGATTATCTTTATTGTAGTGCTCTCAATAATGTCGAGATAACTCGACGAAAACGCTTCAGATTTTTTATATGTGAAAATTTAACAGTGTGTTTTTTTCAATATAGGTAATTTATTATAATGTATTTTCTGTGTCAATACACAACCCTTTGGATTATACAAAATTATTGAATTAAAAAAAATATTTATTACAAACTGAAACATGAGGGACCGTTTATCGAAATTTTATGATTATACATAGGTACCTATACAAAAAAATCTTATTTTACTAAATGATTTGATTATTTCATTTTAAATTTTTTGAAGCTTATTTTTGGGCAGACTCAGGTAACTGATTGGAATAAGTGTTATTTAAGTAATGCATGGAACAAAATTTTAGAAAGATAATAAAATTATTGATTAAAACATTTTACATGTCAACGTGACATAATATATATATATATATATATATATATATATATATATATATATATATACACTTATAGCAAAACAAAAAACATTATTAATACGATAACATAGAATAATTAATTAAACACCTTAACAAAGTGTCAACACAAAAATAATTATAGCAAAACGAACAAACATTATAAATGTGATAACATAGAATAATTAATAGAACTTAAGTAAAAATAACAAATTTTATAGACTAAATCGGCCCAGTTTTCATATAACATATATTTACTTTCATATAACATATATTTACTTTGTAAGTGCATATATCTTAATTTATAAAAGAAATTTGAGGAATTACTGTATGTCGGAATTTAGCACAAAAAGATTTATAAAAAAATTTCAGCTAAATTAAAAAAAAGAAACAATTAATCAGAGAGATGAGGAATCGGACGTGTTTCCAACATTTATCACGAATTGGTCGAAAGCATCATCCATCATTCCATCTGACATCCAAAATATTTTTTCTACTTTAATCACGTGTTTTAAACAATTGCTCCAATTTTCCACTTGTCACATTGCGAGTCGCATTCTCGAAAAAAATTTTAACCTCAAGAAGTTTTATTCTTCGCCGAAACCTCATTTTTGATTTGCGCCCAAATTACCTCTATGGGGTTACACGGCTAGTGTCTAATATTCACTGTCAAATAATAAAAACATATCTATTCGAAAAGAAGTACAAAAAAATATCTCTAATGTACAATATAAATTGAGGTGATTTTTCCGTGTAGCCGCTATTTCATATAATGTATTTCGTTTAAGCAATGTATTTGAATCTGTTGGTAAATATTTTTTTAACGAAAAGTAGAAAGGGTAATTTCAATATATATGGAAAGATAATTTACACAATTGCAATGAAAATACCTTTTATAAGGTTTCAAAAGCAAACTTTTAATTATAGCCGCGTGATCGTTAGTGACTTTATAAAAAGGGTACAGTCATTTAAAAGCTATTTAAAAAATACGGAGTAGAAGAAACGGCCTTTTATTGAAATTTGCCTGGATGTACTAAACGTTCTCAGAATTGTTCACGTGGACAATTGCATCTTCTCGGTGGACGTACTTTAGGTAGCTAGGTACCTATACAGTTTCAATGGCGGCAAAATCGGTAGGTATTGATTTTCCCTACTCTTCATTGCGCACGCGAGTCACAAGCATGTATCTGATGTACAAGTGTAGCGTCCCCTCATTCAATGTCGAAATATAAAAAAACAATCATATATCTGTGAATTTTCCACATGTGCTAATTGCGAAAGTGTTTCCTATTCATACATTTTTTCTTATTATTTTTCTGAAATACATGGATATCAAATTACCTATAGTATGATTCCTACAATAAAAGTGAGTTGTTTTTATGAAGCAATTATTTAACATGAAAAATTTGTTTATAAACTTGTCACATACCTATGCTTACATTTTTTGTATTACCTGGAGTAAAATACACGTATCATGTACCTACCTTTAATAATATTTCCATTTATGTACATAGTTTGAACAGTCTATTGTACTGAAAATTCGAATAAAAATATTAGGTAGGTAGGTTCGTAGACATTATTATTTTACCTACATTGATTTGTTCGTTCACGAATCATAATATACCTAGATGTTTAGGAATACCTAATTCTTGTGTGGGGTAAGTAAATTTATGTTGATTTTTTCAGAATCATGGATACAGTTATTTTGGAAGACGAAGACGAATGGAATTGGAACCGCAGAGATCGTAGCCAAGATGTACAAATCGTGGACTCCCAACTGAAAGTAGCAGTATTTCACCCAAACTGGAGTAGCGGTACAGCCGCCGTCCGTGGAAGTAGAGTCCTCAACAATGGTCGTTTCTATTGGGAAATAGACGTGTCACACAGAATATTTGGAACTAGTATGATGTTCGGAATAGGAACTAAGAAAGCCAGACTCCAAGCTGACACGTTCACAAATTTAATCGGTGAAGATGAAAATGGATGGGCGTTATCACACAAAGGCCTAATATGGCACAATGGACGATGGTCTCATTATACGAAACCTTTTGTGGAAAATCTACCGGCAGTTATAGGAATCTTATTTGACGGTGTTTATGGAACTGTGACCTATTTTAAAAATGGAACATGTTTAGGAGTTGCGTTTAGAGGATTAGATAAGATTAAAGAATCTCTTTATCCTATGGTAAGTTCAACCGCGGCGAAAACAAAGATGACATTGATCAAAACAATGAGTGGCTCCGTTAGTTTACAAGACATTTGTAGAGCGGAGATAGTTAGAAGAATCTGTGATAAAAATGACGTAAATAATTTGTTACTTCCGTCAAAAATAAAACATTTTATTAGTGAAGCTATAATTGAAACCGATCAGTCATTTATATCCAATGAAAATTACATAATATTAGATGCATTGAAATAACTTATTAAACACGGTAAAACCTATCTATCGATCTATAAGTTTCTGTAAAGACTGATAAAAGAACATTAAGTAATTTGAGTTATAAAAATATTTTAATTTATGTTTCCCTTACGCACGCATTCATCAGTTTTTTTAGAACGAAATATAATAATACATATATGATAGGTGTCCAATCATATAGATACCTATTTTTGTTATTAATGTTAGCTTTAAATTATGTTACCTTTGTCATATAATTGTCTATTTACTTAATTAAGTGAAACCAAAAGTTACCAAGAAACTACTCGTTAATATTAATTCTGTGTTGATACTCAGTCTTTACTTGGGCAGTTCTACATTAATTTATACCTTTAATATCTTTATTTTTTCTGGGTGGCAATGAACTCTATATTCCTAGGAAAAAATAAAATGTACCTACCTACCATTTCAGATAGTAACTCAGTGATGGCTCTTTCCAGTACATGGTTGTACTATAGAAAGGGACAGCTTTCTATGAAAATACTATCTCAACTGACATGGTTTTTCATGAAAGTGCACAGTCTTGTTATGTAATATGTCTATGCCAAGTCTATGCATATACCTAAATGCTATAATCTGTGTACCTACTTATTAAGCTATAGCTATAGGCTATAGCTAACGAAATATTTTGTAACTATGAATACTCTATTTATAAGATGTGTACCTAGATGTGAATATTGTGATAAAAAATAATTTGATAAGATTCAAAAAATTAATGCGATATTATTTTGTACCTACCTACCATTGTTTTGAATAAGCACAAATAATTCAGAACTAAATAAAGAATTTAATATCTGAAACACATTTTTTATTCCTTCCCACTACATGTACCTACATATAAAACCATATTTTTGTCCAATTTTCATTTTTTTTACATTCACAGGCAACTTCATCACAAAGCTTTATCTGTAAAAAATAAAAATAAAATGGACATGACGTATTTATAATAGTAATGAATGATTAATGACAAAAATGTCGACGAAACAAGGCACGGTCATGTAAACTCAAAGGTGAATGACAAAAATCTCATAAAGGGATTTATAAAGTAAAGAAGATGATTGATTGGTCACCTCAGTAGCAGTAGGTATTGGATCGTATAATTAGATAGTGGAGTGGTAGGTAAGGTAGCTTAGTAAATGATGATACATAGGTACAGCTTTTAATATGTATTTATTTTAATTTCAATAAAAATATTTACCTACTTACGAGAATGAAAAACAACATTAGGTACCTACTTATATGAAATTAAAAATAAAATGTCGGTAACTCACATGAAAAAGAGAAAATTACCTAGATATTGTTGTATCTAATAATATTACGCTACACTTTCAGGGCATATCCAACAACTGATGCAACCAGCAGACCAACTGCAAGTAATAAACATGCAGAATCTCTTCTCCATACCAAAAAAAACCATTTAGGATGGATGGCTTGCCTCATCGCTGAATTGTAGACGTAAGTTGAATACCTGCCTTTTACAGCACACTCGAAAACTTACAGAAAAGAGTGGGTGATCCATTCTTTTTTCGGGACACCACGGAGTAGCTTCATTATCTGAATTACATCTAAGTATATAGATTAGTGATGTAACGAATGTCTGATTTTGGATATTCGCGAATGCGAATGCGAATGCGAATATTGACTTGAAAATGGTATAGGAATTTGAAATATTCCAAAACTCCTCGGTTTTCTTAAAGAATATTTTCTTGCAGTACCTTTTTCCACAATGTACCGGGTAAGTATCCGGTACTTTCACCGAATTACTGATTTGTTTCTTCATTTACATGGTACACAACAGATGAAAGACATATAAATATAAACATGTAAGCGATAAAAACATTCCAATAGTCTTACATCGAAACAGTGCATACTTCAGCAATAACACACAAAACAATTATAGAAAATCTTACACATAATATAGGTATTCACAATACATCCAATCACCCATTCCTATTACAAATCGCTGCTCACCCAATTTCGCACACATACCTTAATACATTCATTCGCACAAACACATTCACACTTCACTAATGTATGCAATAACAATACAAAAAAACTCTTAAAAAAGAAAAATCAAAAATTTAAAAATTTAAAAAACAGTCTAAAAATTAATACTATCCCAAACACTTCACATTTTATCAAACATATACATTTTTTTTTATATTTATTTCATCTTATTCTACCCTCAACTCTCCTTTCTCACAAACCTGACGTAATTGGAACTTTAAAATTCTATAAACAGGGTTTCTTGAGTCTGCAATCGTTTTTGTTTTTTTTTAATGTAGAACGGAACACAAGATCTTGTTAAAGGAAGCATTCTAAAGTTAATCGTATCTAAAATATTAGGCACATCGTATTCGGACAAGCATATTTTTCTCAGGTTGCATGCATCCAGCAAAACTCTTCACAATTCCAATTTAGGCAAATCTTTAATAAATACAGGATAATGCAATCTCTTCCTAACCAAACGAATGAATTTAGACTAAGTTCTCTCAACTTGATCGACATATTTTTTAAAATGTGGATTCCATACAGAGGAACAGTCCTCCAGCTTGGAGCGAAACAACGATAAGTACAAGTACAAATACGATTCATATAACCTAAATGACTTTGTAGATCTCAGAATAAATCCCAGTATTTTATTGCTCTCTTCGATAATTTTGTTCACGTGATCATCAAAGTGAAGCTCAGAGTCAAACACCACACCTAAATCTCTAATCTTATTTACTTCTTTTAAATCATGATTATGGATATTGTAAATTTATCGAAATTGGTTTTTATTTTTGGTAAAAGAGATCAGATTACACTTCTCCAGATTCAAGTGCAAGTTATTTCTTTTACAGTACTCGTGTAGTCTTTCCAAGTCCTCGTTAAGCATTACATAGTCAAACAATAATTGAATTTGACAGTATATTTTTAAATCGTCCGCAAATAATAGAAGCTCTGAGTGGTCAAAGCACTTTTTTATGTTGTTTATGAATATCGTGAAAAGTAAAGGACCCAAAGAAGACCCCTGAGGGACACCAGATGTAACACTGACACTGCCAGATGAGTAACCGTTAAGTTTAACTGTCATCAATCTATCAGAAATATATGAGTCAATCCACCTTAGTTGAAAAAAGTCGATGTTCTACTTTATCAAATGCCTTTTGAAAGCTGATATAAATGGCATCCAACTGTATACGATTGTCCATAGCTGAGAAAAAAAATCAGATTTGTTACTGTCGATCTTCCACTCATGAATCCATGCTGCTCTACAAGATACGGCTTCAGGAAAAAAGTAATTTGTTCACGAACCATACCCTCAAATATTTTTGAAATAGGTGATAGAATTAAAATTGGTCTGTAGTTACGAAGTCCGATTTGCTGCCAGATTTATGCAAAGGAATAATACTAGCCATCTTCCATTTGCATGGAAAGCATCCTTCTTGTAAACTCCTAATTTATTTATCGTGTCGAAACCCAGAGAAAAAACCCATCAAACTGATTTCCAGTACTGCGCAAAACGCGCAGCAGGTGGAGATGCGTCAAAAATATCCTCCATAGTGCAAGTGACAGGGCACAATGGACACTCCAACAAGTGTGGCATAGTCTGTGCTGCACCACAGTCACACGCTCCGGATTCGTCCTGTAGGAAGCCCAATCGTTCTCTATTGTCGCGGCAGTTTCCTACACCAGATCTCAGTCGGTTTAGGGTTTTCCATGTCCCATAGTCTAGATTGCCTCCTGCAGCAAGGTGTTCTAATAAATGTCAGATACAGTGGTTTGGTTAAATGACTTACACATCTCTTTAATATATTGGTGCTAGACCATCAGGGCCAACTCCTTTTGTCTCATCTATACCTAATAAACGTTTATGAATATCAGATTTCAAGATATTAACCATGGATAAACATGAGTTAGTTAAAATATTTTCCAATTCTTTAGTATTAGAATCATGCAAATTATTCAGTGAAAATACAGAACCAAAAAACGTCGAAAACAAGTTTGCAATCCCCTCTGGATCGCTCGAAGTCTGGTCACCGTCACCCATTACCCTTGGATAGCCTCTAGATTCTTTAAGGGAATTCACGAATGAAAAGAAAGACTTGACATTGCCCTTAAGTGACTTCTCAGTGTTATTAATAAAAGACCTATAATCGTGATTCTGCGACAACTTCAACTGAGCTCTTAGTTGAAAAAATAAATTGTAGTCAGAATCATTACGGTTCATCTTCAACTTACGCCAAGCCTTAGACTTCTCTTATACAATAACAGAATTCTATTAGAGAACCATTTGGGAAAATTATTAGGTGCCACCCTCTTCATATGTAGGTGTATGCTTCTCAATTATTGGCAAAACATAACCATAAAAAGATTCAATCATCTTATTCACCGGTCCGTTTCCCAAAACACTGACCCAATCAACACTTTGTAGTTCAAAATTTATTTCCGAAAAGTTTGACTTAAAGTATATTAATTTCTGGATCATATTTTGAGACAAATCCTCAGCAATTTCAAACTCATAATCTATCAACAGTGAAGGATAGTGTGAATCCTTACCAACCAGTGGAGAGTCACATCTGGTAACAGAACACGGAATAGTTGAAAGAATTAAATCCAAGATAACTTGATTGCTGTTATAAACTCCGTTAGACTGAAACATATTGAGAAAAGATATAGATTCTATCAAATACTGCGCAACAGGACACGAATAAGAATACGGAACAAAGATTGAATCAACATCGGGGTCTTTTTTCCATTGGATTGTTGGGATATTGGAATCTCCAATAAGACAAATATCCGTTTTGCCGTAATAGCTGATTAAACGTTCAGATATACTTTAAAAAAAAGATGTTTTAAGTATCTAAGGATGCGGAAGGCGGTATATACATATACTACACCCAGTAGCGGTGAGCATTTTTTCATGCGTTACCGATGAAAAACGAATACTGGTAAAAAAAACTTTCACCAGTATCATCCCAAACAAGAGTGGATGAATATCCTAGTGTCCGATCCACAGCAATTAAGACCCCACCTCCATCCCTTTTACCACTCAACATGAAATCCCTATCCTTGCGGTAAACTGTATATTCGTTTTGAAAAAGTTCGCTGTCAAATATGCCACAATTTAGCCAAGCTTCCGTCAGAACAATTATATCATGACTATTTGCAAATAAGTTTGCTCTAAACTCCTCGATCTTAGTCTTCAAGCCCCGAAAATTCTGAGAGAATACTTTAGTGTGGTTCACCTTGTAGTATGATATAAATATTCCTTAAATAGAATATAAAATTATTGTAGGGCCCTATACTCATAGCAGTTGTAATACTTAAAACAAACATATAAATTAAATCTCCACAAATGCATATTTCTCCTAATAATAATAACATCATCAAGCAAACGAACACAGGAAACAATACAACAAATGTGGCCAACACGGAACAGACCAGATACTTTATTACTAAAATAATATTCGCAAAACATTCGCATATTTTTTTGCGAATGCGAATGCGAATGCGAATACTTTGAAATATGCGAATATTCGCGAATGCGAATGCGAATGCGAATATTCGTTACATCACTAATATAGATCCAAGTGTTTTAAAAATATTTTTTCAGAGAGTGGGAAAGGCAATAGGTATACATATATGCCAATGATATGATAACTTTCACCTCGTAGGATGTATAAATAAGTAGATAAACTAATAGGTAGATATATATATCTATGTGTTATATTATAATACACACTTACTTACCCCAAATGTTAAAATCGCATGCGCATTTACCTAAGTTCGTATTTTTGTTCATATACCGGACCAGTTTATTTTCTATTCAATAAAAATCATTATAAGTCTATCTCCCTTATTGCCTTTTTTCATAATAACGTAACAGTTTTCGTAGTGTTGACCATTAGTATTAACTATAAAGAAGTAAAATGAATGCGTTTCTAAACAGTTAGTAGAAGTGTTCATCGATATAAATACTTAAACCTAACACAAAGGGAAATTTGAGTTTCCTCGACATGGATTCATCGTAATTATGATGATAGAAAATCAGTTTTAAAATCTCCTGCTAGCGATTTGTGACTGCAAAGCGAGGGTGGGACATACCGCGTCCCAGCAATGATTTCTTTAAATTAATGAAATGCACCCACAGGTAAGAGATCGTTGTAGCAAACACGTGGTTAAAGAAAAATATTTCACACACCTATTGTTATACAAAAATTTGTCCTATTTATCAGTTCTGTTTTGAAAGGTTTGTAGTTTTATTGAAAATTCATTAATTTGTAAAATTTTAATTGAATACCTAATGCGAATGCCTCAAATTAGACAGACTCCTGGGTGTTTATAAAAATATAAACAGATGTCTTGACGATTTTTACGATGTAGATTTGTCTACCAAGATTCCAGTTGGATTCTGCTGATAATACTAATATAACACTTTATTGTAAAAAAGAAAAATGTAAATGAAAGGCATAGGTACCTACATATTGACATGAGACAATATTATCTTCCAGTAAACCGAATAGATGGTTTAACTTTTAACATAAAGTGAAATAATGACATATAAAACAATAATTGAAAATAAAATAAGAAACTTGGCTCATGCCTTTGCATATGATACAGGATTCGGGCCATCATCAGAATTTATAGTTAAAATTTCAATATATTTCATTGGAACTGGAAATTTAAAAGGTTGTTCTGAAATACATTTGCTCAAATCAGCTTAAATAACTCAACTCTGCTTAATTGGTAGTGGTTTGGTATGAATATGCAAATTTTTAAGATCCATTAGAAAGTTTTCAATATATTTTATTGGAAATTCTAGGATGAAGTAGACATCATCGGTGTATGGCTGGTTTGGCTCTTTGGAGGTGTCTTTGGTGTAATTCTTCTCCTTTTAGTCATCTGTTATTGCTGCCTGATGCCTCGTAATCAAAAACCACAAAGTAAGCATCTATATTTTTTTTACAAATTGAATCAGTCATTTGAGAAACAACATAAGTCAGGTTTTTGGCGAAAATGTTTTTTTTTATTTGTGTCCTTTTTCTTGATACGCACGTCATTGAATTTAGAAACCATGCAATTTTTACTTATTTGATACAAATTGAGCTGATTAACTTGGCCAGTCAATAGAAAAACAACCCAAGTCACGTGACTTGTGTTGCAACTACATTAATTTTTTTCGTGTCGATTTACAGCTGACACTTAACGCCAACCACTAACGTGGGTGAAAATGATGAAAAATAGTGATTTTTGGTTGTTTAATAAATAATTTGGGATGAAAATGTTGATTTTTATTCCCTGAAATGGTGTTCATTTGAGAAACAACATAAGTCAAAGGTTTTAAATTAACAAATTAATATACCAATAAAATATTTTGACATAAAATAAAGGTTTATAATAAAAGAATACACTGTAAGTAACATTTTGATTTGAGTAAGATATCAACATTGCATTCAAAATTTTATAACAAACAGTTTTTTGTGATTTCTGAAAAGTTTGTATTGACTGACTTATGTTGTTTCTCAAATGACCGATTCAATTACATTCCTTTATTAGTAATTTTAAATTTAAATATGTATTTTAATTTGTGTTAATGATTTTAAATAACCAATTAAAAAAAATATTTTACATTGTGAATATATCTATGATTCTTCCAGTGGACCCGTGTACCAACAGAGATGAAAGCCCCAAGGAAATTCATTGGAATATGTATCATATACCTGATGTACAGGTGAGCGCATAATATAATCTATTCTTTATGGTCCAGTTTCATCCACTAATGAATGATCCTCCACCATTTCTCCCCATGTTGTCTAATCCTGTCTGGGCCTTTCGCCATCCAGCTGACAGTAACATATCTCATAACTGTCATTCCACCAAGTTTCAATGGTTTTTTCAAGCTCCAGGTTTTCTTCCCTGGTCAAGTAACTTGCCTAAAGCCATTTTTTTAATCATGGCTGTTACAGCCGGTTCCATAAGAAAGAAAGTCTCTTTAAATTTTTGCAAAGAAAATTTCTAGTAGTAATCATAGTAACTAATAGAATTTTACATTTAGAACTTTGTCTAAAAGGGACTTTATTTTTATGAAACTAGCTGTAAAAGTGTAATCTCCAAATTTTGCAGGTATGTACCTATCTGTATAAAATGATTCAAGTTGTATTATAAAAACCAAATTACCTATTGTGTAACTATCAAAAATATTTGTATTACTTACATAGTGTTATGATTTTTAAGACAATAATAATTTTATGAATAATTGTGTATGGGCATCAAACAATTTATAGATTCCACGAGGAACGACACGACCAGTAAGTTATGCGGGTCATATCAGTCATAATGGACACATTAGTCACAGTGGACACATGAACCACAATGGGCACATGAATTATAATGGACATATGAGTCACAATGGACACATGATAACTAGCCGCAGTGGGCACAACATGAGTCATGAAGCACATACACACAATGGTGGCTGCATAGCACACAGTAACATGGAGCACAGGCATGGTGGCAATGTGAGGACTTATTACCACGAAGTATCTACCTACAATATTCCATTAGACAGGAGTCATGAGCGTGTTGCTAGTCACGGGTATATAAATAAGGCCCCCACAATATCTGAGATGACAGCACAATATGCATCCAGTAGTAGTAAGTTTAATTCAAATACACATACTTCTATGTGACACTTGCACTATATAGAATTATATCTGGTTTCTTATATTATAAGACTAAATAGTACTGAATATCATACAAAAGTAAGAAGTTTAACATTTTACAAAGCCTGCAGTTAGGTTGTCAACAAGACCACAGTTTATTTTCAAGAATATTTATTAATTAGACTTTTCTTAAATACCAGATATAATAAGACTACAAGTTATTTTATTTCTTACATTCTCAGTCTTTTGTCAAGTCAAAATTTTATAATTTGAAAATACTTTTTAGTGTTAGATGAGATGGTTAGTGCAGATAGCGAAGATTCATTAAAAACAAGATCACTCCCTGCCTTCTTGCGATCAAAACAACGACCACTTTCCACAGAAGATGATCTTTACCAACTCTACGCAAAGGTTACATTTTTTAAAATACTTTCTAAACTGCTTTTCACTTCCCTCGCAATTTGAGCAAAATGCTATTTAAATAAAATTATCTTTTTATTTCTTCTCAGACTTTGCATAAATAATATTTTTAGCAGGACTTATATATATTTTATAGTAAATTATTATTGTTAACTTCCAGGTAAAATTTAGTAAGAAGCGAAGAAACAGAATGAGACATGATGACGCGGCTGTGATAGCTCTCAGTAAATCTCGTAGTCAATGTCTAAATGCTGATGCCGTTATTGTATATGATGAAAGAACTGCTCTCTAATATTTACATGAATATTACTGTCAAATATTACAACAAGCAAAAAATTAAAGAATCCCCTGAAAAAGTAGTTCAGTTTAACTGGCAATTTAGGTTAGTCCATCTTTTTCCATGGCTTTGTTGATATAGAAATCAAAAGAAAGAAAAATAAATTATTTGAGGATTTGTGCGTCAATGTCATGATGAAAGCTCTCGAGATATATAATTATCAGTGTGAAGAATAAACAGTGTTGTTGTATAATGCTGTTTTGGAATATCTTAAAAATATATATTTCATTGATTAATTTTTATCTCTATTGGCAATGATACAAAAAGAACATTACTTCAAAGATGATGTTGTACTTTCTCTTATTGGTCTCTTTCGTCCTGAGGTTTCGACTCTGCTAATGGAGTCATTATATCGTTTGAATGCATAATTTTGATAATCACTGCATCAGCAGAGTAAGACTGCGAAAACCCACAACATTTACAAACATCAGTTCATTTTAATTGCTGCAAAGATGTCTGGTCCGTAAGCAAGTAATAAGATTGAAGGTTGGTTAGTATAAAGGTGCCAAGTATAAAATATTTCAAAAATGAGTTTTTACTCCCAATTGGTGTTAAACAGAAAGGCCAATAAACGTACAAAGTTGCAATGTGATTGAACAACATAGTGCACTTCAAACTTTCTCCAATAGATATAACTTTTGCTACATTGCTCTGCCGTTCTCCTCGTTTCTTTTCACTTTTTCTTGGTTTTATGCTCCAAGCACTAAGCACCTTTGTGATAACCAGCCTTCAATTATTCATCCAGTATTATATTTCAACTTTGTTACATTATAAAATATTTTATTGTTAATTTTTTGGACATAGTTCTGTTATAATTTGTTGCTTAGTACTTTATATAAGTAAAATAAATGTGCATATCACTACTTAATAATATATTTTGTTATTACATAATCACATTTTATGTTATTGAGTAGTAATGTCTTTTATGTGTGGAACACTTCAAAATGTTGTGCATTAATTTGTAGGAGACATGGGACACAAATAAAATTATTACGTTGCTTCATAAAAATTAAAGATCATTTTTTTATAATGACATTAATAACATAATGATGGTACCAGATAATGGGCATCTCTCCTGCAAACTTAAATTTGGAGATTTTCTAAAGATATAATTTAGATATAATTTACAATCTTTCATTATAAAATATTGATACAGAGGCAGCTATGTTAGAAGCAAGTGATTGTGTACTGGAAGGTTGTACCGATGTTTACTAACATAGTCAAATTGTTCAATTCTTTCTTGTTAGACGTTTAAATGAATCCAGTTGTTTACATGAATGTACAATAATATAACAAAGATATTATTTGTGTATGTGTGTCTATAATAAATGTGTAGGTATGTGTACATGTAGGATATTTATTTACTACTGGGAAACTTTGTCATTTGTATGTAAAAACAAATATTATGATATTTTATGTAAAGACTGAAAACGTTCAATATAATTAACATATTAATGTTTTCTTACTATTTAAAATGGAGTCTTTAAATTTTGAAAACATTATTACTGCTGGTGATTATTTATATATCACAATCACAAAACATATTTTACTTTGTGATTGGTAATAAATTTAGATTAAGGCACTGAAATAATGATAAGTTTCATGTATCGATAAAGTGATGGTGAAGTAATTACATAGTATAGCACAATGTATTTGTATTTGATGTAAATGCCTTGATAATGGGGATGGCATATTTTGTGTTAACCAACAAGACAATGCCTTAATAGAGTAAATACTTATAGGTAATATATATTACGTGATAATATCCAGGAACACTCTGGCAGTAAGCACAATGTAGCATTACTAATCTGATGAATATTTTATTTAAGTACATATCTGTTGGTTGTAGAGAAACTACACTATATCGAGAACAGTCATCAAACTTTTTCAACGTAACTAATATAAAAAGACGATACGTAACTAATATTAGAAGAGATAGAAACTGCAATTCATAGACTGAAGAACAAGGCAGTAGGTGGCGATGGTATCCCGGCTGAACTCATCAAGAACATGGGCAAAGAAGGTACACGCATGTTACACCCTATATGCCAGAAAATATGGAGAACTGGACAATGGCCAGATGATTGGACAGAAACCTTGGTTATCCCTCTACACAAAAAAGGATCCACACGCAAATGCGAAAACTACCGTACCATATCGCTACTCTCTCACGCAAGCAAAATCATGCTGGACATATTGAATAAGAGATTAGCAGCTTATATTGACTGGCAAATAGCACCAGAACAGGCCGGTTTTGTACCGGGGAAAGGTGCCAGAGAACAAATTCTTAAAATGAGGCAACTTATTGAAAAATGCAGAGAATTCAACTTGCCAACAGTACTCTGCTTTATAGATTATGCCAAAGCATTTGACTGCGTGAAATGGAACGACTTGATCCGAGTTCTTTTGGAGATGGGTGTACCTGCACATCTGGCTTCTCTTATACAAAATTTATATGTAGAGGGATCATCCAGGATCCGCATGGAAGACACGCTATCGGCACCATTCAGGACTGAACAGGGTGTGCGCCAGGGCTGCATCCTCTCTCCCAAACTCTTTAATATATATGGAGAATATATAATGAGGAAAGCGCTGGAGGACTGGCAAGGTGGCGTTGCGATTGGAGGTCGTCGGATTAGTAACCTGAGATTTGCTGATGATACAACACTGGTAGCATCCGATGTATCCGAGATGATGGAATTGTTTCGCCATGTAGAAGAAGAGAGCTTAAAACTTGGGCTACGTATCAACCGCAGCAAAACCAAGGTTATGTTAATCGACCGACAGGGAGTGCTTGATGAGTCAGTGCAACTCAGAGACCTAGAAGTCATAAAAGAGTTTGTTTACCTAGGCTCGCTTATAAATGACAGTGGTACATGCGAAAAAGAAATACGCAGAAGAATCCAGATGGCTAAAGGTGCCATGACAAACTTGGACAAGATATGGAAAAATAGAAACATAAGTTTACCTACGAAGATCAGACTCGTAAAGTCACTAGTATTTTCCATATTCTTGTATGCAGCCGAAACCTGGACAATCAAATCTCGAGAACGTGCTAGAATAGATGCCCTCGAAATGTGGTGCTGGAGGCGTCTGCTGCGCATACCGTGGACAGCACATAGAACAAATTCGTCCGTTCTCGAAGAACTGAATATAAAGGAACGGTTGTCCACCATATGCATGCGCCGTGTCCTGCAGCACTTTGGGCACATCGCACGGAGAGGACCAGACAACCTGGAGAGACTTGTTTTGACTGGAAGTGTGGAGGGCAATAGAGCTAGGGGGCGCGCACCAATGAGATGGAGTGAGCAGGTGAAGGGGGCTACGGGGGGGACCTTGCATGAGGCGCTGCGAAGAGCGGAAGATCGAAATCGCTGGAAGCATTTTGTGCACACCTATACAAATGATGGTCACGATCCTCAGCACTGAGGGACCGACAACAATGAAGAAGAATATAAAAAAAATCATTCATTGCTAAACTGTAGATATTATTACATTTACTTCATGTTAACATTAAAACTGTCAAAAATGTTTGTGGGTCATTGTTTTTGGTTGTAGCTATAACCTTTTTAAATGTAAATGACATCAACTTGAAAGAGTGTTTTTAAACTTTGACAAATGTTTTACATGTTTTTTTTATATATATGAGGGCAGAAGACATCACTTTGTTCATGTTGTCAATTTGCCCAAAAATCAATAAATAGTGAAGTTTCTCTCAGACCAACAGCTATGACAATTCGTTTTTCTTGTTATCATTGAATAAATCTTCTCATAAAATAAAGTTAGTGATTTTTAAAATACTTTTTTATTAAAATAATCTGGGTCGATAAAAATTTTAGGTAACTTTTAGACAAACCATTGTCATAAATTTATGGATTGATATATCTATAAGCATGCATTATTTAAATCAGAGGTTCCCAAACTTTTTTTTCATATAGACCACTTTAAAAAAATTTCTGGTACTGGTGGACCCCCTGTATTTCTACCCCCCCCCTCCCCCCCTCGTCGCTAAATTTTCGAAATGGTATAATTATTTGAAATATTTCAAAAACTCCTCGGTTTTCTTACAGAATATTTTCTCACATTACCTTTTTCTACAATGTAACGGGTATTTGTACCGACTATTGTTTATGTCAATATCTGGTGCTTTTACCGAATATCCAATACTTTAGCTATGGATTCGTGGACCCCCTTTTACAACTCGTGGACCCCCGTCGAGTCCACCTGGACCACTTTGGGAATCACTGGTTTAAATAAAGTTTTTGAATAACTTAATCTGTTTTGTTGTCAAAGTTTTGTAAATACATCTAAATATTTACCTGTGTATTATTTGTTTATTTTGTTAAGCAAACATATCTAGATCGCAAAATAAATATTTTTGATTTAGAGTTGCCACATCAAATATGTGAGACATATTGTTGCCTTAAAGAAACAATATTCTAACACATATAAAATTCCTTATTTAGATAGAACCATAGCCATAAATAAACATAGACTATTCACAAAATTTTCACATCTGAGACATCCTATTCCTACTTTCTTATAACAAATAATAAATAAATCTTTGTTGGCCATAATTTTACGCAAATACATATACAATAAAACTCAACATATCAAAACGTGATAATTACCAAAATTAGGCCAAAAGGAGGACTTGTTGCTGAGTAATGTTTTCCAGTCAACCCCAAACTTAAACATAAAAAAATAAAAAATTATATATAATAAGTTTTTGCTTACCCAAATAATCAAAATCAATAATTAAATGATGTAAACAAACTTACATAAGATGAAATAAAATAATTAATAAAAACAAATTAAGCAAGTGATACATGTGTAAAATAATAATTCATACCTGCATATAAGAAAGAAATAATAATAATAATAATAAATAAAATGAATATCTGTGCACTCCTGGTGGGTCAAGGACAGAGAGGGGAGGGGTGGAAAAAAGAACTCTTTATTAGGTGACCTATCTATTTTTGAAAGAAGAAAATGATAAGCTGGTGCGAATTGTAAGAGGATGCTGGTTCTAAAGTCTAGCGCCGTGAATACTATAAGATGAAGAGTAGTAATTGGAATGATGTGAAGGAATTAGTGATGTAACGAATGTGTGATTTTGGATATTCGCGAATGCGAATGCGAATGCGAATATTTGTTGCCGACATTCGCGAATGCGAATGTGAATAGCGAATATTGACTTCAAAATGGTATAGGAATTTGAAATATTTCAAAACTCCTCGGTTTTCTTAAAGAATATTTTTTTGCAGGTCCTTTTTCCACAATGTACCGGGTAAGTATTTTATTTTTATTTTTTATTTTTTTTTTACAATGTATACAGGATCAGACAGTCGATTATAGTACATGATAACAATTTACAAAATCAAAAGGTGGACCAGTGAAGATCCTAAATTTACCAGAAGGGTTTCAAAAAATCATCAAAGTTAAGAACAAAATACAAGGACACCACAACATGCATTTAAATTAATTTGCTGCCAGATTTATGCAAAGGAGTAATATTAGCCATCTTCCATTTGCATGGAAAGCACCCTTCTTGTAAACTCCTAATAAATATCAGATACAATGGTTTGGTTAAATGACTTACACATCTCTTTTATATTATTGGTGCTATACCATCAGGGCCAACTCCTTTTGTCTCATCTATACCTAATAAACGTTTATGAATATAAGATTTCAAGATATTGACCGTGGATAAACATGAGTTAGTTAAAATATTTTCCGATTCTTCAGTATTATATATAATATAATGAGTTACAATCCATTGGATTGGTCTGCAACGAGTTTGGTTTTTCTTCTCCATTCGTCTCTATTCTCCGCCAGTCTTTTCAGCTCTACGTATGAGCCACAGTTCATATCACTCTTCAGTTGGTCCATATATGCGTCTCTTGGTCGGCCTCTGCCATTTGTCCCCTCGGTCTTACCCTCCGCGATGGCTATGAGTAGTCCTGGGTGCCTGATGTTGTGGCCAATCCAGTTAGCTCGTTGTTGGCTGATTCTCTTAAGGAGTTGCCTTTTTTCGCCTACCCTGGTTAATACTTCTTCGTTTTCGACGTGCTCCGACCAATGGATCTTAAGCTTGCGTCTGTAGCACCACATTTCAAAGGCCGCCAACCGTCCGCTTTCACTCTTGCTGATGGTCCATGTCTCACAACCATAAAGCAGAATGCTCCATACAAAGGCTTTAGTAAGGTTCTTATTAAGGTTATTAGAATCATGTAAATTATTCAGTGAAAATACAGAACCAAAAAACGACGAAAACAAGTTCGCAATTCCCTCTGGATCGCTCGAAGTCTGGTCACCGTCACCCGTTACCCTTGGATAGCTTCTAGATTCTTTAAGGGAATTCACGAACGAAAAGAAAGACTTGACATTGCCCTTAAGTGACTTCTCAGTGTTATTAATAAAAGACCTATAATCGTGATTCTGCGACAACTTCAACTGAGCTCTTAGTTGAAAAAATAAATTGTAGTCAGAATCATTACGGTTCATCTTTCAATTACGCCGCCAAGCCTTGGACTTTCTCTTAAACAACACAGTTCTATTAGAGAACCATTTGGGAAAATTATTAGGTGCCACCCTCTTCATAGGTGTATGCTTCTCAATTATTGGCAAAACATAACCATAAAAAGATTCAACCATCTCATTCACCGGTCCGTTTCCTAAAACGCTGACCCAATCAACGCTTTGTAGTTCAAAATTTATTTCCGAAAAGTTTGACTTAAAGTTTATCAATTTCTGGATCATATTTTGAGACAAATCCTCAGCAATTTCAAACTCATAATCTATCAACAGTGAAGGATAGTGTGAATCCTTACCAACCAGTGGAGTCACATCTGGTAACAGAACACGGAATAGTTGAAAGAACTAAATCCAAGTTAACTTGATTGCTGTTATAAACTCCGTTAGACTGAAACATATTGAGAAAAGATATAGATTATATCAAATACTGCGCAACAGGACCCAAATAAGAATACGGAACAAAGATTGACTCAACATCGGGGTCTTTTTTCCATTGGATTGTTGGGATATTGAAATCTCCAATAAGACAAATATCCGTTTTTTTTTATTTATTTTTTATTTTTATTTTACATCAATATACGGCGTGAGCCTTTTACATATTTACAAACATCAGAATAATAGACAACAAATACAAACATACACGATAATCAGAAATCACAAGTCAAATATAAAATAATAAGTTATATGTGTCGCTGAGTTACGAAATCCGCTATAACACATTTTAACAAAAATTGAGTTATACATGTCGTTGGATTCATAATCGAATTGTCTATAACTTTAGAAAATTGTTTACTTGAAAACATTCACCATTTTTTCAGAAAAAAATAAATAAAACGAGGTTGAGAAACGAATCCCACTATATCACTTAATGTCCCTTTCAATATCCCCTATAACACAACCAACCAATAAGAGTCCAGTATTTTCAAAAAATCAATATGGCCGCCGGTACAAAATTGTTCTTATCTGGTGAGTTTGGCGTTCTGGGTTCTCTTAAATAATTGCAATTTAAACTGATTCATAATGAGTGATCAAGATTTTAATGTTAAAAAATGTAAAGAAAATAGAGAAAGGAAAAAGATAAGTCACATACTGGAAGTTGAAAAGTTTACTTACAACGCCAAAAACGGTAAGTAAATATTGACATATTTTGAGTGAATTTCGTGCGTTTTGCTGTATTTATTCAGTGGCGCGCAGTTCTGATGTGACATAGGTGAACACTTTTTTTTATCATGCTATTTATGAAATAAAAATAAATATTATTATGATGAAATAATTCAGGTATATTATCATTTATTGAAAATAAATCTGCATAAAAAAATATATGCATAATAAATAAAATGTCTCCGAAACATTTTTATGCCTCAGCCAAAGTCATCAATTTTTTTATGTACAATATTATGTATAATATAGATTATCATTTCTTTCACGTAATGCGAATTCTTACTTGATGTTTAAAATCACTTTTTTTTGTAAGTTGTATAATCAAAACTAAAATTGTATGCCTTTCGGTACTTAATAAGACGTATTTATTTTGCCGACAAAAATAAAATAAAACCGGCAAAAATAAAATCTAATTCGAATACAAAACTTTTCTAAGGGAAAAAATACTCGAAAACGGGTGGGGCCAATTTACATTTGAATTAGATTTTGTTTTTGATGGTTTTATTTTTTGCCGCCAAAAATAAAATTTACTTCGAATATAAATTTCCTAAAGTTTCGTACATATTACTCAACAACGGGTGGGGCCGCTTAAGTTTGATAGTTGCAATTTTTTTCCTATAAAAAAAGTTTTTGAAAAATTTGGTGACCAAAAAATAATTCTACATACGGCAACAATTTCCTCAAGTTTCGAAAATATTACATTTTCTGTAGAAAAAAGCAAGTAATAAAACGTATTTTGTTAATTCATTTAAATTTACGTTTTTATTGAAATATAAATACTCATGCTTTATTTATATAAAAAAAAATTGTTAAAATAAAATATCAGCATTTTAATTTATTGACGCCACTGGAATAAATTATCATGTTGCACTTAAATGTAGTTCTAACAAAATCCACTATATCATCCTGTGTGTCTTACGAAACCCGCTTTAACATCATGTGCCTATCAAAAGCCGACACGTGAAATTTTATTTATACAAAATGAACCGTCTTTTTTTATTTAATCACAATATTTATTTTAAAAATAAATTGTTACACCAATCTTACAATCAATTAAGTTATTTTATTTCAAAAAAGTTTGCTTAATCCTTAAATAATAGTTTTTATCGATTTTCTCTGTATTACAAAAATGTGTTATAGCGGATTTCGTAACTCAGCGACACATATAAAGAGTAATTAAATAATATAAAGCCAAAAAAGCAGTCAAAAATAAAATAATGCGAAACAGAAGTAAATATAGAGTAATTAATTAATATCAAGTCAAAAAATAAAATAAAAGAGAACGTTTAATCAGCTATTACGTTTTGTCGTAATAGCTGATTAAACGTTCAGATATACTTTTAAAAAAGATGTTTTAGGTATCTAAGGATGTGGAAGGCGGTATATATACTACACCTAGTAGCGATGAGCATTTTTCCATGGAACTATGTGTTAGGTACCGCTGAAAAACGAATACTGGTAAAAAACTTTCACCAATATCATCCCAAACGAGAGTGGGTGAACATCCTAGTGTCCGATTCACAGCAATTAAGACCCCACCTTCATCCCTTTTACCACTCAACATGAAATCCCTATCCATCCGGTAAACTGTATATTCGTTTTGAAAAAGTTCGCTATCAAATATCCCACAATTTAGCCAAGTTTCCGTCAGAACAATCATATCATAATTATTTGCAAATAAGTTTGCTCTAAACTCCTCGATCTTAGACTTCAAGCCCTGAAAATTCTGAGAGAATACTTTAGTGTGGTTCACCTTGTAGTATGATATAAATATTCCCTAAATAGAATATAAAATTATTGTAGGGCCCTATACTCATAGCAGTTGTACAATACTTAAAACAAACATATAAATTAAATCTCCACAAATGCATACTTCTCCCAATAATAATAACATCATCAAGCAAACGAACACATGAAACAATACAACAAATGCGGCCAACACGGAACAGACCAGATACTTTATTACTTAAATAATATTCGCAAAACATTCGCATATTTTTTTGCGAATGCGAATGCGAATACTTTGAAATATGCGAATATTCGCGGATGCGAATGCGAATATTCGTTACATCACTAGAAGGAATCAAAAGCACGCTCTCACGCATGCTCTGCTGTCGGCAAATATGATATGAAATTAGCACATTATTCTAATAATATTTTCTCACATGTTATGTATTTCCTACTATGTCTATGGAATATTTAGTAAGTGATGCTCGCCTACGACCAACCAAGATTCGACTATTTGCATATGTGACTATATTCAGGTCAAATACCTTGTCCACCGAGTGTTTCACTTATTTTGCTTTATAGCTAGTCTATATTTATCTATGTCTATGGATAGAACCAAAGATATTCAATTTAAATGATGCAAGCAAAGAAAAGCTTATTTGTCACTATGGTCTGAGATTAATATTACTTGTGTGTTATTTCTTGACAATTCATAAACATGGACATGTTAATTTTTAGGACCTTTCTTAATTTAGCGGCCCCGCAGTTATCAAATATATTTTTTCATAGGAAAAATAATGTCAAGAAGTTGTTGCTATAATATAATGTTTATTTATTTGAGCCTATTAGCATTATTATTAAACTTTAGGAAATTTATATTGGAACTTATTTGCCGGCAAAAATAAAACAAAACCGGCAAAATACAAAATCTAGTTTGAATATAAATTTCCTAAAGTTTCATACAATATATCACATCTTCTATGGTAAAAATACTCGACAAAGGGTGGGGCCGCTAACTGCCAAAGTTCCAATTATTATATCCATCCCCTTATGCTACTTATCTTGAGGGATAAGCATATTATATTAATTTATAACATGTTTTGACTGAATGTGAAATCTAGATATGATTTGTTGACAATAAGAGGTACATTTTTATGATTCAACTGAGACTCAATAAAGGAATATATACAAATTTATCTTTTATTTACCTTCAAATGTACATCCTTATAACTATAACTTTCCAAAAAAACAAACATGATTGAGGCCAACTTTTCATTTTCCAAAAGACATAGCATCATAGAATGTAATGCATATTTTATTGGGTTATTAATTTGATGTAATTATAACATAGACGTAAAGGACAATACAGAGTGATCAAATAACTAGTAAGTAAGGCACTTGATCTCTTTTCCAATTATATTATATTTTTCAATTAATCTAGTGGGTTTTCATGCTACTTAAAGTGGGATATGTTCTCAATCTCTGCAGTTCCAGCTCTGTTTGTAAGAGAACTATGGCGACATACTGTTTCTTCACTTCACCAAGAAGCTTACTGCGAAACACCAAAGTTTCCATCCTAAAAAATAATGTTTACAAGAATAATAACAATCAACAATCAGTTATGATAATTAGCCAAATACAAATAACATATTGTCGTTGCATATTCATCGTTGCAAAAAGAGACATGTACGCACATTTTTATTTGGGCATAGTCTTTTAAAACTGTTCATTAAGGCATTAAAATTGTAGTTTGGACTTTTTATTGGTATGTGATATTATTCTTTACATATTGAATTTTAATATTTGATACTAAGAATCACTTTATAAAATGGTTATGATGTCATTATGAGCAGTTTATTCTGGAAATGTCAAAACATTTATGAATTCAAATGTCCCTTTTTGAATATGCAACGACGATATTACAAAATATTTCTTTCTTTCATCCATTAATATTTCTTTCAGAAATACACAGAGAATATCAAATACATCCCTGTTACTTTGGATGAAAATTTGAGAACATTTAAACCAACCTTTTTTTACACGCATCTGCCCTTTTTTTATGGGCGCTAGGATCTTCGGCGTGTTGTTTTTCTGATGTTTTAATTCTCAAATTTGCAATCATAGTTTCTAAATAGTGTATTTGGTTTTTGACAGACCCAACTTTCATCTAAAACATGATAAAAAGGACAAAATACAAATGAGAGCTAAAACATAATTCTCGATATTTAGTAGTAAAAATAATGAAATGAGAAGAAGTGTTCTAACTTCTAATTCTTCTACTTGACGCATGTACAGGTTAAGATAATTATTGAAAGACTTTCTTGTAACTTCTACTTGGCGTTCTACAACTGCATTGCTTTCTGTTGGATCACTTTTAGTTTTTCCGTGAATATATTCTCGTATTTCTTTGGTAACCTAAAGAGAAAAATGTCATCAGTACATGCTTAATCTTTACATGTATGTTTTTCTTAATAATCAGCTATGTTTGAATTACAATCACACCTTTAGTCGTTCCAAATGATATATATCCTGTTCTAAATGACGTATTTTCATTTTTAGTTTAGCATGCTCCCATTCCATTGTCAAAATATTCTTTTTAAAGTTAGTTGTAGCTTTCATTGCTTTTAACTTCAAATATCCAGCTTCCTGAAAAAACAAATGATAAACAAAGAAATTATGTAACATGAAAACTGCACGGATTTTCAACTGACATGAAAATGATACCTACCAAAATCTTGGTGTTTATCGCATCTATATCACTAAGTTTTATTAAGACTGCGGGTTTGAAATCATCTTCATGTCCTGTTAGTTGGATTTCTACATATCCATATTTCATAATCAACTGAAAGCAATTATATTTAATCTTAAATGTCTTATTTTTATGGCACTGTGAGGACAACCTACGTGTTTATTGCATGCACTTCATCCATTGGCTTCTTCAATTATGGGATATATCACAATGGTATAGATCAAGGGTAGCCAACCCGCGGCCCGCTGGGTGCCTACGTGCGGCCCGCGAAGCATAGGCAAACTTTTTTTAATAAAAGTCGGTACAAGTATCCGTTACTTTATTGAAAGGGGTATTTTGTGAAATAAAGAAAACAGAGGAGTTTTGAAACATTTCAAATTATCAAATGTTCCATATATGGAGTATATTGTTGTGCGTCCCGGTAGGAAATCTCATTCTGAACTTTGGCACCACTGCTGAAAAGGTTGGCTACCCATGGTATAGATAGATAGATCATCATACCATCACGGTATTTCCAACTCTCAACTCCATCATCAGGCGATTAGTAAAAAGTGAAATAAGATACAGAGACAAACAGTATTTATAGGATTTGAAAAGAATGTTAGGAGAAGCCCATGTTGATAAGAAAGTAATTATAATTCATTGATATTACTTTGGTCAATAACATCAAGATTTCTTGCATGTGATGTTTTATTAATACCTGTCTTTTACAGGATTCTCGAAAACTTACAGAAAAAAGTAGTTTAAATTGTACAAAATTATAAACAGATAAATATATGTAATCATGCAATCATTATCACAACACAAATATGAAGTAATTACCTGAAGGGGTGTATTCTTAGTTGCATTCTCAACATCCTGTCGTATCTGTAACAGATCATTAATTATTCTTTGTGATGTAGTTTTCAGAGATGTAAGACGCTTGTGCCAAACGTTAGATGCCATTTCAACTTCTGCAGTTTCGGTAATAACTGCTTTAATCTAAAAAAAATTAAAAAAAGAAATAATAACATATAATATATTTAGTAATTAATTTATTTTGTACAAAGTTTCAAAAGTGTAACATTTACTTTTATTTCCAATTCAATTTTCAATCTTCTTAATTTGCACATGTTATTCCAAGCAGTTTCATTATTTATAGCAGCTGGCATATTAGAAACTAAATCCAATTGATCCAGACTGAAATATAAACGAAGATTATTAAAGTAAAAAAAAAACAATGTTTATTCTTCATACAGTGAATAGTGTCACTTACGCTTTTAGGAAATCAATACATTCTTGATGTAAAAATCTAGGTTTTTCTTTTGTAATGCATGCCTGAGCCAACTCATACAAAACGCCTGATGTTGTAGATACTCTTTGCTGCCATTTTGGACGTTTTCTAAAAACACAAAATAAAGAAATTGGTATATTTTGATACTCTATACACCAACAAAATATTGTAAGCATTGTTTGAAAGTAACTGTAGATACTTTTGCTTAACAAAATCACTTTGAATGAAAAGAGTTGATATTTCTATTGCATTTTTCAGAAAAAGTTAGGGTTGAGTGATGATTATGTTAATTGATTATTAAGTCAGATATTTAATAATGTTTATTGTTAACCTGTCCGTGAGTGAATAAAGAAAAAATAAAAGTGTATGGCAGAGTGAATTAATTCAATTTTCACTTTTTGAATATTTTTTTATCGCATGTTATAGAAAATGATCCCTAGAATAAATGTTTATAAGGAACCAACTCTCCAAAATTAATAATAACGGAGTTATATAACAAAAACAATTTTGATACGTCATGTCTGCTCCGGTATTGTCAACAATGGGTTCAACATAAGAATATTATTTTCAAATAAAATATTTAAAACTTGAATCACTATGTTTATTTGTTACATTAATTTTTAAAATCGCGATTTCAGTGCACTTGCACCATTGACGAGCTTTTCAAGACTGACTTACAAAGATAGAACTATGATAGTAAAATAACAATAATAATAATAATAGACACTTATACACACATACAAAAGACAATGAATCATACAGCTGATTCAAGTTTTAAATATTTTATTTGAAAATGTCTCGTAATTGTTACATAGTCAATGCCTCTAAAATAAGTGAAATATTTATTATTATTAAAAATATTTATTTTTATTTGTTTTTAACAAGGACTTATGTAGGAACTAAAAACTAGTTAAACTGTCCAGAATTAGCACAAAAAGTAAAAAAAAATCCATAAAACACTCCACAAAATAACACCCATAGCGCACAAACGCACGCAGCAAAATGGTTTGCAACCGCGAGTGACGGCTAGGTATTTCAAGCGGCGGTCACGTGACATTTTGTATAGGCGATAAATAAGGTCTAAACACGCCTATTTTTGATTTTTTTTCTTGTGATTGGTAAAGTACATCCGACAGATTGGACCAATGATGAAATTGACGAATTTGGCGGGAATACCTAAATATTACTGGATCAAACGCACCGGTGCGTGCGTACTCCAGATCCCATAATATTTCTTGCACGCACCGGTGCGTTGGTACTCCTTTACAGGTTAAAAAGCCTCAGGTTCTTAAGTCATATGCATATAGGAAGATTCTTTCTATGTCTAACACTATGCAAACGACTAAGTAATGGAGAAATATCTTGGCAAAGTAACTTAAAAATTTAAAATACATATTTACTTGAAATATTTGTAGCACAAATCAGCTATTATGGATGAAGATTCACTGAAACTAGATTTGAAATTTTTGTCCAAAGCCTTATCTCGAGCCATCAACATTTCGTATGAAGTGTGACATTCAGTGGACTGAGCTGCTATTTCTTGTAACTTCTTTTGGGAATTCTCCAACTCTGATTCATTGAATTCCAAATCACGTCTAAAATGCAGATTAAAAAGCATGTTATAAGTAAAGTTATTTCATTTCTAATCTGATAAATTCTTGCAATGGCCAAAAAGAATAGAACTCCTAATTTTATATGGGAACTAATTATTTGTTCGGCTATTAATCCATTCGCTCGGCAAGAAAAAATCAGCATTTAAGTCATTTGCACAGCAAACAATGTTTTCATCGGCAATAAATAAAAAATAAGCGCAACACTTGTTTTACAAACAAACTTGGTTATATTGGCAAATTAACAAATTTTACATACATACATACCATCACGCCGCTTCCCTTGCGGGGTAGGCAGAAAGGATCGAGCGCCACTTCCTTCTATCCTTGCATACATCTTTCGCTTCCGTCACTGTCATACAATTCCTCATGCATGCTCTCCTGTTCAATGTGCTCAACATGTGACCGTCCTGTAGGATTTGATTTAAATGATCTTGCCATTTGATTCTCGGACGTCCACGTGTCCGAGCACCATTCCTCTCAGCCAAATATATCTTCTTGGTCATTCTGTCCTCATTCATTCTTTCCACGTGCCCAAACCATCGTAATTTATTTACATTCATCCTTGTAACCACACCAATTTTCATTCCACATTCCTTTCGTATATCACTGTTACGCACACAATCTCGCAGACTTTTACCACACATCCTTCTCAACGACCTCATTTCTACTGCACTTATGCCATATTCATCCTTCTTTAACCATGTCCACGTCTCACTTGCATACATGAGTGTTGGCACTAAGATAGCAGAGTGCACCAACCTTTTAGCTGTGGTAGATATGTTTCTATTTGGAATTATTGGTCGGATTGCACCATTTACCTTATTACCAGCAACTTTTCTCCTTTCAATATCGCTTTCACACTTCCCATCTCTCGTGAACAAACTACCCAAGTACACACATTCATCAACTTGCTCTAACACTTCGTTGTCAATCTTTATCTGGCATACTGTTCTCTCACTTCCTCTTTTAAACACCATAATTTTTGTCTTTTTTGCATTCATTCTTAATCCATTCATCACGCAATTTTCATACACACACGTCATCATTCGCTGTAGATCACTTTCATTTTCAGCCATCAATACCAAATCATCGGCAAACATTAATGCTCTTGCATTCATCCCATTCAAATCAACACCTACATTCATCTCTTTCAATGGACGAATACAATGATCAATGTATAGGTTAAAAAGCCATGGCGACATAACGCACCCTTGTTTCACTCCTTTCGTCAGTGTGAACCATTCCGACAGGTTATTATTCACTCTAACACACGCAGAGCTTCCTGTATATAGGGACGCAATGGCGCAAATTAGCCGACTACCCACCCCACACATTGATAGTACTTGCCACATTTTTTCACGATCTACTCTATCATAAGCCTTTTCGAGATCAACAAACGCGCAAAAAAGCTTCTGGTGTTTCTCCAGGAACTTCTCTGAACAAATTTTAATAAATACTCGCCCAACAAAATAATTAATTGACCAGTAGAATTGTTATTTGAGCAGCAGAATTATTATTTGAGCAGCAGAATTATTATTTGACCGGCAGAAAATATTAGATAAACAATATTTTTCACACACCGATTTACCTTCGAATCCACATGAAGGTTTTGTGATTCCTTACCAAATTAATGATGACTACGAAAATAATGCCAGTTTCCGCTTTGCTATATTAACGAAATATCTAACTGAAATATCGAAAAACGTTAGTGTCGTTTATTCAGATGCTACATATAAAATCACATAAAAAGATGCTACATGCAAAGATTTATTATTTGAACAAGATTAAAAATTTACCTTTTACAAGTTTAATTAAAATTAGCTCACGGTTTGCTGCTCATTTATTTATTTTGCTGGACAAATAATCATTATGCCGGTCAAATAATAATTTTGCCAGTCAATTAAATTTAGACTTTTACAATATCATATTATTTGCAATAGAAATATAATATTCTCGCTGGGCATAAGTAGCATATCGACATGATATATTTGTCGGCAGAATAGATTTTTCTGCTGAACATAACATCAATATTATGCTGATCGTTTAAATGATAGCCATTTTATATTCTATTTTAATGTTTCACAAAAGCCAAGTTATCCTAATTCACATATCGATGGCTTATTTCTATAGGGAGACAAGTCAAAAAATATCAAAATTGAGTTAATGATGCAAATAATTTCTTAAAGATGGTCTGCACATATATCAATAGAGAAACAAGTCAAATATGCTTTTACTGAAAGCTGAAATACTTTGTCTCCATATGGAAATAATAGAAATTTTACAAAAAATCAGTTCTATAGGGTAACAAGTCTAATGTCTCCTTATAGAATTGATAAATTAGTACTGATTTGTGATATATGTAAGTTCTATAGGGAGACATCTAAGATGTATCCTAATAAATCTGTAATTTATCATGCAACTAGCTGACCCAGTGAACTTCATACCGTCTAAGAATCAATGAATGATTAATATTTTTAATCTCTTTACAAACTCCCGTAATTGTTCAAGTGTGTCATCGTATAGTGTAAAAAATAAAATTCATTTTTGTTGATCAATTATACTTAACTCAGATTTGTATACAAATTATCTGCTGTATGTAATTTATGTAGGTACTAATTTATTTTTTAGGTATAAGGTATTGTACCTATTCATTTCAAATTTATAAAAATTCTTATCCATGAATTTTTCAAAATTGAAATTTCAGAATCACAGATGTTAAATTGTATGGATTATTATTCTAATTTGAAAATGTATACAAAAAATATTCTATAAATAGGCCAATCTTTGAAAAAAACATCATCGTTGTTTTTGTGTAATTCTCCATAAGTATTACATTTTTAATTGAAATTAATTTAATTTAAAAAAAAATTCTCCATACATTTTTAATTGAAATTAAAAATGTATGGAGTAAAAAATTATCTTCGTAACTTTTCTTCCCGTGAATTTGTAAGATATTTTAATAGCCTATCGGCTATTTGGGGCGGAGAAGAATCCAACAATTCAGAGATCATTCAAATTGGTACAGTTATTCCTGAGCTATAAATGGTGTAACTAACGCGACATTCTTTTATATATATAGATATCATGAAAGTATTCAAGTAAGTAGGTACCTATAAGAGATAAGACAAAATAAACTACTTCGAAAAACTTGTATACTTTTCAATGTACATTTTGTTTTGATATGTTTGTTCCACGCTCTTGAGATGGGTGTTTCATAAGACGGCGCTGAAAAAATCATTCCTCATCATCGATTTACTCAAAGATTTATTTGAAAGCAGTATGTAACTGATATTATTGTACTGGGTAAATTGAAACTAGCGTTTTTTATACTTTGGATTAAACAGAAACGAAAAAAACGTCTTACGATTTCTTAGGTAATTATTATTGTTTCATAAAAAAAATATGAAATAAAAGTAAGTATTAATAATTCAAGAGTTTTTGTGTTTACGCTGTGGAAATCCATTTTTAATTTTAATAAATAAAATATAAAAATAAATTATTGAGCACTGTTTAATCTCCACTATGTTAGGTTAAATACCGAACGTTTTCGCCTATACTTGTCCTATACTCCCACTACCCCTCCCACTACCTGCACCCTTCTCACCACATGAATAACAGCCCTCACAATTTTTAGATTTCAGTTTCCCTGAAGATGCCTACAAGCATAGGCGAAAACGTTCGGTATTTAACCTAACATAGTGGAGATTAAACAGTGCTCAATAATATATTTTTATGTTTAATTTATTAAAATTAAAAGTAAGTATGTATATCAATCTGTATGTATGAATTCTTAACTAAATAACTAAAAAATTATAATGACCTGAGAAATCATAAGAGGTCTCTCTCGTGTTTGTTTAATCTATAGTAGAATGAATAGTAAATTGATGAATCAACAAGCCATCATTGCTCAAAAACAATGAATCTACTTGGGATGATAAGCATTATGTATAAAAAAATACTAAATTAAATATTGTATCCTCTTCAGTGTGGTTTTCTTGATCATCTCAAGCAGTGATTCCCAAAGTGGTCCAGGTGGGCCCCCAGGGTTCCACGGGAGACTCGACGGGGGTCTACGACGGCGTGACTAAAAAATTGAGGTGCACGAGTCGTAAGAGGGGGTCCACGAATCCATAGTTAAAGTATCGGATATTCGGTAAAAGAACCAGATAATGACATCAACAATAGTCGGTACAAATACCCGTTCTCGTTCAAAAAGGCTCTGTTAGAAAATATTCTGTAAGAAAAACCGAGGAGTTTTTGAAATATTTCAAATTCCTATACCATTTCGAAAATTTAGCTATGGGGGGTTAGAAATACAGGGGGTCCACCGATACCAGCAAATTTTTGAAAGTGGTCTATGAGAAAAAAAAGTTTGGGAACCTCTGATCTAAAGGTATTCCTCCATCACATTTCAAGTGCAAATTGACAGCAGGAGACAACTAAAAACATACGATTTTCTCTGTATAAAGTAGGACAAAAATCTACTTCTATACGGAGACATTTGAGATGTCTCCTTATAGAATTGAAATAATTACCAAGACGTACGATTTTATGGGGAGTTAAGTCTGAATACCTTCAAATTTTTAATTTTTATATTTTTTTTGATTATCGAAATGAATTGAAATTATGTTAGTAATAATTAGAACACTTTTTACAAATAAATTGCGAAGTTATTAGTAGGTTAGCTTTTTATTTTGGGAAGATATCATAGATTCAGTTTTGGCTAAAACTTAAAATGCGATTTGTGTAAAATCATGTTTTTCGACTTGTCTCCCTATAGAAATAAGCCATCGATATGAAACATTTAAACTCTGCAATTAGGTTTCTTTTTTTGAGTAGGTATATATTTTGTGTATTCAAAAAATAAATAGAGTCCACTTGGATATGATATGATAGTAAAGATACATAAATGAAAATTTTCTTAAACTTACTCTAATTTCAATATGTCTTCCAATCTTTCAATTTTTGTCAAATGTGACATCCTCAATCTCATCAACTTCAATTCTTCTTGCCCAACAGCTGATTCTACTTTTAACTTAAGTAGATAGAATTCCTTTATCCTTTGATTGAATCTAGTAATAGTTTCATTCACAGAGGATGACAATTTGCCATATTCTGATCTCAACATTTTGTTATACTTTTCTCTCTCTTCATTTCTGAATTCAACATTTTTCTCATATTTGTAAATTTCTTTCAAGTCATCCTCAGTATATGTAATATTCTCTTTCAGCTAGAAAATATTATTGACACCGTGAAATAAAGATACACAACACAAGCATATTGCTTAGTATAAGAGTGATTAGGGTTTATTTGGGTTTAGTTCAAACTCAAATTCATTTAAAAAAAATAGGATAAACCTAATTTTGGAAAATATTGCTTTTTCTGCATATTCAATGAGATGGAGGTGTTACAAATTGCAGTAGAAAATATATGTCTACATACCATACATTCAGGCTTGGGAATGGGTTTCTTGATTTCCTCGTGCCACAGTTTTTCCAAAACTCCATCCATCATGATTATAAGGGCTCTTTCTTTGAAATCATCTTTTGGGCCCAAATCAGGTGGGGGAATGACTATTTGACTGGGACTTATGTATGGAGTCACACCAACCTAAACATTTACAGCAAATTAAAATAATATCAATTATGAGATATATTTAATGCTACATGGCAATAGACATATGTATGGACAATATGTGTTATTTCACATACTGTGTATGAAAAATTTACCTCATCTTCTTCAACCATGATAAGTTTTTCGGGAGTCTCCTCCTGAGACCACTGAGGATCACTGATATAAATATTAATCACTTCATCACTCTGCTTCAATTGTGATAAAATGTTCAATTCTATAACAAAATTCACATAAATTAGATACCTATGCCAAGAAGTTATGTGCAGTCCTACACCTGATTGATAATTGCATTACATTTTTTTTTTGAGATTCGAATTACAAACAATATTAGTTTTCTTTTTCTTTTACAATACATGTCCTGAAAGAAACATTGTATTCAGAAAGTTAACAAAAAAGAAAAAGTATGGTATTCATGTAACATATCAAAACTCAAAAATAATTACAATTAAAATATAAATAACCTGATATGATAAAATTAAGACGTTTGTCTTTTTCTTCAATCATCAACAACTCTTTCTGTTTCAAATCCATCATATTGTCAAATTGTTTGTTGAACCATAATTTTAACATTCGAATATTATCCTATAACAAAATTCACCATTATTATATTGTATTTAAGAACTTAGATTATCTTTGTTCTACCACATAATAGGATTAATAAAAATTTACTTAATACTCACTTCAATGCAACGAGCTTGAATTCTCATTTGGAAATTAGTTTGAATCAACAATTGTAGGTATCCATAGCTAGTCGGTGTTATGTACAGATGTGATGATGTTCCTGTCATCTGATGCTGGAATTTCTCAAATGACAAACGATCATTTACAACACTACCTTCCTCCATTTCTACTTCTTCAATGGGTTGCTGTGTACTGGTAGTAGATTGTTTGGATTCAACTCTGAAATTTCCATCACCTTGAATAAATTCACATAGAAATATACCAGAGATGGGCAAAAATTAATAAGATTACAATTATAATTAGTTTTCAACTAGATTAACCATCAATCAATAAAGAAATGAATCAATAAGCGCAAGTACCAACTGTAATCAAATACAATGTAATAACTGAGTACAAATGTAATCGATTAGTGCCCATCTCTGAAATATGCCTAGAAACTGATTTGATACTTTTGTTTATTTTCTTCTTTGTTATCACTTACACAGCAACAGTTGGTTCATCTAATATATTATGGGTGAGTAACCATGGTTTAAACACATTTTCATCTTTGTCGGATTCAAACCGCCTGAATTTTTGTATTATTAATCTTTGATCTTTTATAGCAGTATCTTCTACACGTAACGGGTAGTTTTCAACAAAATCAGATCTAAATATTGCAAAAATCTTTTTCTCAAGAACATTCATTGGATCCCAACATTGAATCTTCACCCAACTGGTAACATAATCTTGAGATTTGATAACTTCTTCCAATTCCATTCTTACAGCTTCCCTTTCCAAAGCAGCCTGTAAAAAAAGTTAATGAAAACAAAGGTTAAAAAAGGAGCTTTGTAGATTTGAATATTTCATACTTATATCAGTGCTCATATACCTCTTTGGCTCTGTGCTGTTGTCCTTCTACATGTAAATTGAAGACATTCAGAGGAAGTTGGTGCAATGGAGGAGCTATTATGTTTTCTTCTAAGAGTTCCACCAACTTCATTTGAAGCTCCTCAAAATCATTTTCAATTGCTATTCTTTTAGATGCCCATTTCTTAGTTTCCTCTTCCATATTCTTTTGATCCCTTTTTTCAATCCATGTAACTAAAAATAATAATGTACTCTTCAACAATTTTATTAGAGAATTTGATAACTTTATTATAGTTGTTATAATAATTATTATTCTGTGAAAAGTACATGTGGAACGAATGAATGAGGAAAGGATGACAAAGAGGATTTACTTGTCTGAAAGAAGGGGTGTGAGGAAGCTCAGGCATCTGAGAACTATGTGGACCAAATTCTCAAAAATGGTCATGTGTTAAGGGGTATTAATGCTTGTTTACTTTCAGTGATCACTCTAGATAATCCTCCAAAATGAAAAGGTGTGAACAGACGTTTCATCAATAGTGATCACTAGCTATGAAGGAAGAAAACGATTACCACTCGACACAATTTTGATGAAACGTCATTTCACTGAAACATCCGTAAACAAGTTTTATCCTATTTTTTGTCTTATTCTCTATGAATTTGTATTGAAAGTCAGAACCATATACAAAATTATCACGCTTTGCTATTTTTCATTTATTTAATTATTTTTTACGAAAATACCTCAAACTACATACAAAATGATATGGCAATGAAAACATAGGATGAACAAGTGTGAATAGATGTGTTCACTTTGGATGAACAGCTTTGACCCTGACACTCTGGATGATCATCCAAAGTGAAACAGTCTGAATGCTACTTTAAGTAAAAGAAATTGACGTGCGTGTTGAGAAATTTTGTGAATGTAGAAAAAGCAAAAGAAGTATGTAAGGATAGATCTATGTGTTGTTCCCTTTTCTCTGCCTACCCCACTTGGGACACGACGTGAGGGTATAGTATAGTAGTAGTATAGAAAAGTATAAATTCTTTTGAATGTTTATTTGGATTATTTACTTAAATTAATTTTTTTTTTTTTTTTAAAAAGATGTATCTGGGTTTTGTTTGTTATAAACCCAAATACAACCTTGTACACCTTTCACAGTAAGCTACTAAAAGCTTGTGTCGTGAAAGGGGAGTTTGCCGGTACCTGGTATCGAACCACAGACCCCTTGTTCACGAGGCCGAGACTCTACCTCCAGGCTACCGACGAACTCAAATGTTTTGGTACTCACAAAATTTAGTGTATCTTCAATACTGTTTACACAGCAAATATTTTCAAAACAATGTAAGGATAAAAAAGAAATTTTAATATTTTTCTTGTGTTTTGATAACAAGATATATTGGAAATTATATTTCCAGTAGAAAATTTCAGATCTTTATTTATATAGGAGTAAATTTAGAAATTAGCGATCGAAACACACCAACACTGCAACAAATATTGCAGTAAAAAATGCAATATTTGCTCGTGTTTGGGGGGTCATATCTTTGGTATTTGGTGAGATAGTGTTTAGATCATGTTTATTCAATTATAAACAATACCTCAAAACAGCAACTAAGGTTGCTGGTGTCAGAGGCGTGCAGTATTACAAATCTGGTAAAACAATTCATAAATTTAAATTATTTGATATTATAGTAAAATATAAGACACCAGAGCAAAAAATCACAGAACAGCAACACTATTGAAAACAAAAAACACAAAACACTATTACAAACATTGAGAAGTAATTACTAACTCTTGAATCCTCTTTCCAAACTCCTTAGGATTTTTACATTTCTTCAATTGGTCAGGCAAACTGTTATAAATCATAACAGCAGAGTACAAGAAACCATCTCGAACTTTATTTGTTCTGGGTATAATGTTATATAATTATGAAAAAAATATTTTTAGTTAAAATCTTGCTGAATACACAATAAATACTGTTTCAAAAAATTAGATTTTACTAATTTTATGTGTTACCAAAGTTGCTGGTACGTGAACGCTCAAAAAATAGAAAATGGGTAAATTTCTTAAAACTCACAATAGGTCCTTTCAAAAGCGTCATCAATAGAAACCAAAGCAGGAGTCTGAGATTTTTGTGTAAAATCTGCATCTACTTTTGTTTTAATTAAATTATGCAATGAAAGAGTTCCTTTATGTGTAACTGATATCACAAATCTCTTGTGAGGATCAAACAAGACAAACTTGATAGTCTCTCCCAAATAACTTTTAGCCTTGACTTTATATTCTAGAAATAGACAAAATGATCGCATACACATTATATCAACAATATACACAACATATACACAACAAATAAAAATACACTTAATATGTGACTAACTTATCTGATAATTCACAACCGAAGAAAAATAAAGAATAATTCCATCCAAACCCCAAGTAACAAGATTTCCATATTCACATTTCATTGATATACAGGCTATTTCGTGGTCTATCTTCACAGTATTTTTCAATGCAATTTTAACAAAGTTACCCTAAATACAAATCAAATTAATATAAAATGTTTCCTAATTTGATAAATCATTATTAGTAGGTAGATATTACTTTTAAACGAATATTATACCTCCAGCTTCATAGTATAAATATTAACAGATTTGGAGAGAGAATTCATTGTCACTATACAATTCTCCACATAAACAACTTTTGCTACTGTCCGTTCTATATTTCCAGATACATTTATTACATCTCCACTGCTAAACTTGTAACACAATAATTGCTTGTCAAAACCTAAAATAAATTATCTGAAATATCAAATTATCAATGACAATATTTTCAAAATAGTAAAATTTTGAAAAGAATGATAAATTCACCTTTTGTTTCATCATTGTAAACTGATGTTAAAATCATGAAATATAAATTTTGTGCAACACTAAACTGGAAACAATCAAATATTGAATTTGAAACTTCAATCAAATGCATGATTTCAATATTAGAAGATTTTATCTGAAAAAAAGTTTTTTATAATGTATTTTAAAATAATATTGTGTTAAATACATATGTTAAACGATCATCTTTTAAGTTTGGGTGAGGGAGGGAATACTAAGAACACGACTGTTACTTATTATCATTTATTTTAAACACAATATGCCGACGACTCGACTATACTGCGTTCAAAACCTTACACACACCTCACACGACCGACCACATCCACGCCTTGATAACGATTCCTTTTGCTCGCCCATTCTTACACCATCAAAGCATTCTCTCTCTCACATACGACTATCATTGCATCTTTCATTCTCTTTCATACCCAAACTGTCACCTTTCATATAAATTTTTAACACATATATTTTTTGTATTTTATAAGATGATAAATACCATCAGAAAGAAAATCTGTCCAGTTTGAAATGAGCAAGTCATTATTTCATTACCACTCTCAGACCAAACTATGTGCATTAATGGATTGTGTGTGAGCAATTCTTCACACAGAGGATATACTTTGTTGGATTCCACTCCCAAAATCCATATTCCGTACCTATTAGTATCGGTTTCAACACACATTGCAATGACCTGAGAGACTGGACAGCAACTCATTGCAGTAATATCATTATCTATTTCAATCTTTGACATCTGAAAATAATAAATAAATTGATTTGATATTGTAAGATGAAAATAATTACATCTCATTGTTGTCTCAGCGATGAGGCTTGCCACCCATCATGCCGCGTCAAAGTGGGTGAAGGGCACAAAGAGGAGAGCGGAATGCAGGGTGGGAGTTTTGAATGTGAGAGGAGGGATGGTGAGAAAGACGGACGAAATTTTAGAGATGATGAATGATAAGTATTTGGATGTTTTGTGTGTCTGCGAAACGAAGAGGAAAGGGTGTGGTATTAAAGAAAGTGATGGAAGGATCGAGTTGTGGTCTGGTGTTCCAGATACACAACACGCATGTCAAGGTGTGGGTGCTTTTTTATCGGAAAGAATGAGCGAATGTATGAAAGGGTATGAATGTGTAAGTTCCAGGCTAATCTGGATACGTTTCAAAGTGGGGATGACTAGGATCTTACTCATAGTTGGGTATGGTCCTGGGAACGATGCCATAGAGACGGAAAAGGAAGAGTTCTGGAATGGCGTGAGAAAGATTGCAGAAGATAAAAAAGAAAATGAAAGATTGATCTTGGCAGGTGATTTGAATGGATGGGTGGGTGTTAGGAGGAATGAACTTGAAAGTGTTTTGGGAATGAATGGAGACAGTAGAGTGAACGATAATGGCAAAAGAATAATTGACGTGTGCTTGGAGATGGATCTCTTTGTGGCGAATACCTTTTTCGCCCACAAGGAGATCCACATGTATACTTGGGAGAGAGGGAATGAAAGATCGATGATTGACCTCGTGTGTGTGGACTCTCGTCTCAGGAAGGCGACCACGGATACTAGAGTGTATCGAGGCGCTGAGCTGGAGACGGATCATTTTCTTGTCGTCTCAAGAATAAATCTATTCTCCGGTTGGCGTTCGAGAACACAAAAGTCCATGCCATCTATGAGATTGAGAGTCGAAAAACTGAAAGATGAGAGTGTAAAGAATGAATATGTAAAAACTGTGAATGAGAAGCTGAGTGCGAACGAAAAGAATGATCTAACGATGAATGAAAGGTGGGATGTCTTAAAAAGTGTGCTTGTAGGAAGTGCAAAAGAAACATGTGGTGAAGCTAAAGTTGGACGTAAGAAAGGCGATGCATGGTGGGATAATGATGTGAAAGAAGCTGTAGATAAGAAGAAGAATGCTTGGAAAGACTTACTGAGTGTGAAACAGTGTGACACATGTGAAAAAGAGCGAAAGAAAGAAGTTTACAAGACATGCAAGAAGGAAGTGCGTAAAGTTGTGAAAATGAAGAAAAAAATGCTTGAAGATGAAGAATGTAAGAAATTGTCTACGTATGCGAGTGAAAATATGAAGATTTTTTGGAAGGAAGTGAAACGAAAGAGGACGGGTTCAAGTGTGAACAGTATGAAAGGGATTAAAGACAAGGATGGATGTGTGTTAGTGAATGATGAATGTGTGCTACAGAGATGGAAGGAATATTTCGAAGATCTGTTTGAATGTGATGGTACAAATGCAAATGAGTATGACGACAGTGAAAGCAGTGTGAATGAAAACGATATGATAGACATGAATGAGATTATGAATGCATTAAAAAAAGCGAAGTGTGGTAAAGCTGTAGGGTATGATTGTGTTGCCGTTGAGCTCATCAAGTCTGGTGGACCGGGGGCTCTCGCGTGGTGTTTGGAGCTTTTCAACGATTGTTGGAGAGAAGGTGTTACACCAGAGGATTGGAAGAGGGCTATCATCTGCCCCCTGTACAAAGGGAAAGGCTCTAGACTTGAATGCGGGAGTTATCGGGCTATTAGCTTGCTGAGCTCAATAGGGAAACTGTATGGTAGAATTTTGATTGAGAGAGTACGAAAGATAACTGAGTGTAAGATATGGGATGCGCAAGGAGCTTTTTTGAATGGCAGAGGGTGCACCGATCAGATCTTCTCCCTGCGAATGGTTATAGAGAAGTTTCTGGGTAAACACCAGAGGCTTTTTTGTGCGTTCGTGGATCTGGAGAAAGCATATGATCGAGTGGACCGTGAAAGGTTGTGGCGCGTGTTGTCGGAGTATGGGGTGAGCAGCCGGTTGATCCGCGCAATATCTTCACTTTACGTGGGAAGCTCCGCTTGCGTGAGGGTAAATAACACTCTATCGGAGTGGTTTGTCCTCACCAAAGGAGTGAAGCAAGGTTGTGTCATGTCTCCGTGGCTGTTCAACCTATTCTTCGACTACTGTATGCGACCTGTGAAAGAGATGGATGTTGGTGTCGAGCTGAATGGGTTTCGGGTGAATGCATTGATGTACGCAGACGATTTGGTGTAAATGGCTGAGAGTGAAAGGGACTTACAAGAGATTGTTACGTGTGTGTATGATAGTTGCAATTTGAATGGTTTGAAAATGAATGTTATGAAGACGAAAGTTCTTGTTTTTGAAAGAGAGAATGAAAAAACGATTTGCGAGATTAAAGTTGGTGACGAATGTTTGGAGCAAGTAAGTGAGTATGTATATTTGGGAAGTATGTTTACGAGGGATGGAAGATGCGATGGGGACATTGAAAGAAGGAAAGTGGCCGGTGCTAGAGTAAACGGTGCACTTCGACCCATTGTCAGCAATGACAATGTGTCGAACATGGCTAAAATGCTGGTGCACAATACCATTCTGGTACCGTCACTTACGTATGCAAGCGAGACATGGACGTGGTTGAAGAAGGACGAAAGTGGAGTAAATGCAGTAGAGATGCGATCGTTGAGAAGAATGGTTGGTAAAACGCTGCGTGATAGAGTGAAGAATGAGGATATTAGAAGAATGAGCGGATGCAAGAAGACTGTTGTGGACAGAATGCGCGTGAATAAACTACGGTGGTTTGGGCATGTTGAACGAATGAACGAGGTAAGAATGACAAAGAGGATATACTTATCTGAAAGAAAGGGTGTGAGGAAACGCGGGCGTCCGAGAACCACGTGGCTTGATCACGTGGATCAAATTCTCAAGGACGGCCGCGTGTTGAGTAAGAGGAACCGACGTGCGTGTATGAGGAACTGTATGAATGTGGAGGAAGCGAAGGAAGTGTGTAAAGATAGATCTGTTTGGCGTTCCGTTCTCTCTGCCTACCCCACTTGGGACATGGCGTGAGGGTATAGTATAGTATAGCTCATTGTTGTTATCTTTCGTAAACAATAAAAAGTATTTTATTATCAAATACTTTTTATTGTTAGTAAGTAATATATCAATAATTGTATCTACTTACTAAATGTCCTTGTTTATCCCATAAACAGAGGAGATTTTGATCATTCAAAGACAAGATGGTATTCCCAGATGGTTTTAAAATCTCAACAAATCTTATATTTCTACAATCAAAAATAATTCATCAATCCAAAAAATACTAATAAATTCAAAAGTCTACATTACGAGGGTGAGGTGAAAAGTTCTCGGCCTGACAATGAAAGACTGCGGCTTTCAGCTAAAAAAATAATTTAGTCCGTGGTTGCGTGGACAGGTCGCCAACACCGTGCGGCCTTAAGCGGTACATTAAGTTTCTGATCACCTACTGTGAGATGAATATTTGATATCTGTAAACCCAAACAAATATTTTATTTTACTATATAATTTCCCTTGACTTCAACACACTTGGACCAGCGTTTCTCCAACATCAGTATGCCTTCCAGGAAGTAAGAGTCTGGAAGGTTGCGAAAATATTTATCTACAGCCCTTTCAACTTTTTCATTAGATGCGAAACGCTTTCCAGAAACAAATTTCTTGAAGTTTGGGAACAGAGAAGTCTGAGGATGATAAATCAGAAGAATAGGGGGGATGGCCGAGCAAGTCGTACCCCAAATCTTGCAGTTTTCCCATCGCCAACACACACTTGTGTACAGGTGCGTTGTCTTGGTGAAAGATGATTTTTGTTTCTTCAAACCAGGCCTATTTTCACGAATTTCTCCATCCAGCTTGGTTATAAAGATTAGATTAATATTTGCCTGAAGTTGTTCTGCTTTTCGCAAGGTAATCAATCACCAGGATCCCTTTCCCATCCCAAAACACGCTAGCCATGACCTTTCCAGCAGATGCGATAGACTTCGCTTTTTTTGACGCTGAACAACCGGCTTCCACCCACTGCTTGGACTGTTGTTTTGTTTCTGAAGTGTAGTAGAGGACTCATGTCTCATCCATGGTCCCAAATCACTGCAAAAAATCGGTCAGATCCCTATTGTATTGCTCCAGAGATTGCTGCGAAAATCATTTGCGAATTTGTTTTTGATTGGCATTTAACAAATGCAGCACCCTTTTTGCACAGAGCTTTTTCATCCCTAATTCTTTGAGTAAAATGTTTAGCACCCTTTTATCGATATCCCTACAGCGTCAGCTATCTCACTCACCTTCATTTGCCTATCGTTGAACACAATATCATGCACTTTTTATGGTTTTCAGTGTGGTTGCGGTTTTTGGTCATCCTTCACGTGGGTCATCTTCGAGGATGTGTGACCACTTTTAAATTCAACTGCCCACTTTTTAACGGTTAACATTTAAGGAGTAGAGTTCCCGTAAGCTTTTATCACCTTTGGATGAATTTCCATAGGGGTTGATCCATCTAAAATGAAGAACTTTATGACCGCACAATACTCAAGTTTATTAATTTTAATAAAAAACAAGCAAGACGTTGACTGCAAAATTTCGTGTGAAGAAACTATTTAAGAGAACCAGTTGAAACTTGTCATATGGACTAATGACACATGTACCCAGGCGGCGAACATACATTTTTACTGATTGGAGTAGCACCTCTGTGTCAGGCCGAGAACTTTTCACCTTACCCTCGTACTTCAAAAGACACTTATAAATGTATTTACTGTTGCCAAAACATCACAACGGTCACTTCAGGATGTTTGTCATCACAGTCTATCTTCAATAAGCTTCCCAAAGCTGTCGCACATAGTATTTGCCCAAAACCTCCAGCAGTAACTTTAATGAGAGCAGAATCTGGAGTATACTGCCAGTTTTGAATCCAATCTTTGCCAGATTTTGTTATGTACTAAAACAAAAAATAAAATATGGGAAAATAAGAGAAGGTGAATGTAAATTCAATATATATTTCATGAATATAAGCTGACGATACATAAAAAAGACTGCACTTTTTAACCAAATTCAAGTAAAAATATGTTTTCGTCTTTCCCAATAAGGTCTTTATTCCTATGAGAAAATAAAATGTATCATGTGAAATAGTAACTGTTAGAGCGGTGTCCCGTGTTTGTCTAACATATAGTCAGTACATAATAAAATCATATCATTATAGTAAATATATTACAACCATGTATTAGAAAGGGACAGCTCTCTAATTTCAGGTGGCATGTTTTTTCAAGAAGTTGCATAGTGTTGCTATGTACAATAGGGTGGAAAGAAATTTTTTTTTCTCGAATTTTGATTTGGAATAATTGTATTTAGTTGCCTTTTGCCATCAATTGCCTGCATTAAAAATATAAATATTATCAGACAACGGTAAGAGCCCCCGACAAGACATCGAATATTTACAAAAAGGACAATTTAGGGGCTATTTGCGCGGCCTACAAAACAATACAGAACTTATTAAAAATAGGTTTATTTTATTCAAATATAGTTAACTAGCAGTTGCAATCAAATATTTCATCATTTTAATATACTTTGGTACTGGGACAGTTGAGCAAAGTGCGGGACAAAGCGGGGCAGCACGCTTCGATCTACGAATTTGCAGTGTTTCGTTTCAACTAGTGTCGATAATATTGTCTCAAGGTGGAAGGTAGCCCGTCAATTATTTTCACCAGTAGGTACTAATTGATGTACCTACGTTTTTTAAGTGTATAAATATGACTTCTACAAGACAAAAGTTAAAATGTCCGATATTTGGTGAAAGTGCAGACTTCAAGGAGAATATACTACTTACGTATGAGAATGTGATGAAATTCTTTGAATGGGTTCGACAAGGCTTAAAAATAAAGAACAACACAACAAAAGAACCTACATTTTTGGAAAAGTGCCGAAACAGTTGAAACAAAAATTGAAGAATTAGGTATGAATAAAATCTTCTATTTCAATTATTACACACAAACGAGTTTTACAGTTACTTAAAAAATATCACTCAAAATGTTTTGATTTTGTTTGAAATTTGAAAAAGTCTTTGAAGAAACTAAAGGAAAGAAAGGTAGAAGAATTCAGAGTAAAAAGTGGAATGCTTTTTGACATAGCTGCATGTAAATGTAAAGAATTTGTAAATTGTACTTATTTGAGAGAAAATAAAGTGCCAAAAGATGAACAAATATTTTTAGAAGACCAACGCACTAACAGACAAATGGTTTTAGGAAGAACGGATCTCATCTAGAGTAAAAAATTGCAGAAAAGATGATTACATGCTCTTAAACAAGAAATCAGTCATAATTCAAATACAAGAATTAAAGAAATTTCCTTTTCTTTATAAAGGCTAAATAGATCTGAAGTTAGTTCTTATGTTGACCTTCCTTCTTGTTCGTCGGCCGCAGATGGTCTTGACACCGCGAACAAAGTGGATCAAAAGCCTATAAAGCTCACGGATGCCAGTCTTCATAGTTTGACAATTGTATGCGATAGATACGAAGTATCAGACCGAGCTGCGGCGGTTATCGTATCATAAATGTTCTATATTCTGCTTCTGATGCCGACTCTGAGGCGCAGTGGACTAACGTCGTGGGCAGGATGAAACTCAGAAGAATAAGACAGAAAGTTTGCGAGCAAATTTTAACAGAAGAAAGAGTAACAGAAATTCCTGCCTTATATTTTGATGGAAGGAAAAACCAGACGGCTAAAACTGTTTTAAAAAGATCCAAGAGATTTAAAGTGATTGTACAAGAGGAACATGTTTCGATTATTAAAGAACCAGGTTCTGTTTATGTTGGGTATGTGTTTCCAACATCGGGCAGTGCAAGAAATATTGAAAGAGCTATCCACGGCTTTTTGACGACTGAAAATATATCACCAGAGAGTATAATGACTGTTGGATGTGATGGAACAACCACAAATACAGGGAATGTGGGAGGCGTGATTGGTTTTTTTGGAAAATAGACTATCTCAACCATTGCATTGGATAATTTGTCTCTTATACGCCAATGAGTTGCTATTGACGCTTTGTTTTCCTATTTGGATAGCCCTACAGCAGGATCTAAATCATTTGCAGGTCAAATTGGTATAGCATTAAAGATGGTTCAAAACATTTATGGAAGCTCATTAACAGCACTAGTTATTTATCGAACGAATTGTTAGCGATTGTGGACCCTGTTTTATTTCGGAACAGTTACTTTGCTCATCCAGAAAACTTGTTGTTGAGTATGATAACAGATACGCGTAAGCACATTAGAGAACTAGCTGCCAGACGCATTTTAAAAGCTCGTCAAGTGAATAAAAATTCTGTTTCGCGCATGTTTGTGGTGCCAAAAGTGGACTTAAATGCAAGTTCTTACATAGACTTGATAAACTGGCAACAAAATAAATACGAAACCTCAATACTGATGAATATTTCCGATAAGCAGTTACAACATCTTATTGAAAATGGAGGAGATTCGGTTTTGGAGTTAATGAGACTGCCTTACCACACCCAGGCTGTGGTAAGATCAGTAAAAGATGTGATAGAAGCAGCTCTACGTGTATGCGATAAGATAAGAAGATAGGGTTTTGTAAAATCTAAATTAGCGTCTCGAAAGCTCATGCCAAAGTTTGAGACGAAAAAGGATTTTAGTTATGAAAAATGACGTTATTCATACCGACACAACTTTCTGAAACTGTGTATATTTTTAAAATAAATGATTCTAATAACTAAAATATACTTTTATCTTATCATATAAATGCATAACATATTATATTTAGTTAATATTTTGTTAATAGGGTGTACTTAACAAAGCGTCTGTAAAAACTTAAAAATTGAAATTTCAAGTCTATGGCGGGACCTCTTGCTGTTGAGCTAGAACTTCCAAATTAGTGGGTGTTATTTACAATTATATAAGGCAACTTTTGCCTGGTATTCCAATTCGATATTCGAAAAAAAAAAAATTTCATACAAAAGTGTTCCACCCTAATGTACAATGTGTTTGAATAAAACATCTAAATTGTACAATTCAAGTTACCTGTAATATTTCAGTAGGACCATAGATGAGAAAACCTTCTTTGTGATGTATGATTCTTGGGTTGATATGATAAGATATTGGACTAGACCATTCTTTCACAGCCACGATTCCCATTCCATCATTAATTAACTAAAATATTGTTCAAATAAATGTTTACATGATTTTTATCATACAACCTATTTCAAAATTAATTTATGAAGGACAGTATTAGTATATTTACTGAATAGATGTTAGTATATTTATCCACACAGAACAAACTGCCATCGGTTGCCCAAGTGACATCTACAATCAAAGGCACTTTACCGACGACTTTGCGAGCTATGTGAGTGCATATTTTATAACACGGAACTATTTCCCATACATAGTATACACTGTCCCATCCGTGGAATATTAATGTTTGAGATAAACTCCAACTGAAAAAAACATAATGATAAATATGTATTTAAATGGCAATAAAACACTTAAAAATTTTATTATTTGATATAATCTTTGTGTAAGCTAACTGCAAGACATTTGTATTGAACATTAATAAAGTCTAGTAGACCATGAAATTCTTTAATCATCATTGTACAACCTCGGGATAAATGGTAACATTAAAATTACTAAGAGAATACCTAAAAGCCAGAAATGTATAGCCAACAACTAGAAATGAGCATTGGAGTGCCACAAGGACCAGTGCTGGGTCCCTTGTTTTATTATTATGTATCAATATCCTTGAAAATAGTAACTTAGTAACTAAATACTACATAATATATATGCAGATAATACTGTGTTGGTCATAGTGGACATCATTATTTATTTATCGTGTCGAAATCCAGAAAAAAAACCAATCAAACTGATCTCCAGTACTGTGCAAAACGCACAGCAGGTGGAGATGCGTCAAAAATATTCTCCATAGTGCAAGTGACAGGGCACAATGGGCACTCCAACAAGTGTGGCATGGTCTGTGCTGCACTACAGTCACATGCTCCGGATTCATCGTAGGAAGCCCCATCGTTCTCTATTGTCGCGGCAGTTTCCCACACCAGATCTCAGTCGATTTAGGGTAGTGGATATCATGAAAATGAATTACAAATCACAATCAATGCAGACTTGGATAAATATCTAGAATGGTTATATAACCACTCACTATGTATGGCCCCCCTGATACCAGACCTCCGCGATGTGGTTGAAGAGTACGCTTGGAAGGGGCAGAAACCCGGTCCTTCAGATGAGTGGAACACCCCTCAGGGTGGTCGATGAAGTCCGATATCTGGGTGTTGTCCTGGACAATATCAATAATAGAATTCTTGATCTTGTTATTTCTAACGTCGAGTCTTGTATTGTCTCTGCTTGCACTGACGCTCTGACGCCTAAGGATGTCTACATAGGTCCTTAGTGGTGTCAATTGAATTTGTTGATGAACTGAGAGCTCCATCCCGGACTGGATCGGTGTACGTTTTTAGTAGAGCTAACTATGACGCAATAAAGAAAGCCTTAGCTGATCATGATTGGGTGAGTGAGTTGAGAGAGCTGTGTGTCCCGGAGGCCGTGTCTTACTTTTAATTCATCTTAAATAAGCTAATTGAAGAGCATGTCCCTATTAAGCATTTATGTACAGCAAGCTATCCATTGTGGTATGCTCAGTTACTGAAAAAGATCATAAGAGAAAAACTTAAATATCATCAGCGGTGGAAAGCAACGGGAGATATGTCTGATTACTCTGCATTTTCTTTGCTTAAAGCTCGCCAAAAGCAAATTGCTAGGACTTGTTATCTGGAATTCGTAGCGAATGCGGAGAAAATGATCAAGGTTGACCCCAGGAAATTTTGGTCATACGTGAAGGTGAAGAAAATGACTCCTCCAATACAGAGTAAGTACAGTCTATTATGGGGGAAGGGTGGGTTCGGACGTGGGCTCTATAGCGTATCTATTTGGGGATTATTTCCAGTCAGTGTTTGTGGATGCTGAGGTCGACTTACCAGATGTGCATTGTGGAGCCGAGTTGGATGTTGGTAATATTGAGTTTACTGCTTCTCTTGTGTATGATTGCATCTCTTGTGTATGATTGTATTGATGTGGATGGGAGTGCTGGTCCAGATGGGATACTGCCTGAATTTATGGTCCGCTGCGGTGAGGAGTTGTCTGTACCGTTGTCATTACTTTATGAAAAATCATTCAGGGCCGGAGTATTCCCAGATGAGTGGTAAAAATCATATATTACTCCGATACACAAATCCGGGGATAAGCATAACGCTTCGAATTATAGACCCATATCCAAGTTATCTGTGATGAGTAAACTGATGGAAAAAATTGTTGTGAGTCAACTGGGAACCGCTGTGTGGTTCTTTATCATTCCCAATCAGCATAGTTTTGTGGCGGACAAGTCTGTGGAGTCAAATTTGTTAGAATTTTCGAACATTGTATTGAATGCCATGGGTCAGAGAGCGCAATTTGACGCGGTTTACATGGACTACGCAAAGGCCTTCGATAAGATCAATCACAGGATTTTGATACACAACCTGAGGGCATATGGCATTAATGGCTCTCATCTTACGTGGATCGTCGTTCTCAAGCTGTTGCAATTTGTGGAGCCGTTTCTCGATTTATTTATTTTATATCCGGTATACCACAGGGTTCCCATCTTGGACCATTGCTTTTCATATTGTATACCAACAACATAGGTTCTTGTTTCCGTAACTCGGATTTTCTCTTGTTTAAAATTCATAGAAGAGTTAACTGTTCCGGGGACTGCGAGCTTTTACAGGCAGACTTATTGCGTCTATCACAACATTGTAAAAGAATTCACTTATACTTGAACATTTCTAAATGTTGTGCTGTATCATTCACAAGGAAGCCTCACCGAATTTTGTTCTTTCTATCATCGCTGGTGTGTTGCCCACTGATTTAGAAATCTTAGATGGTGAAGCCAGGCGTAAGCTCAAGTCTGAGCATCTTGGAATATCCGTTCATGCGGAGCCTGGGACTAGAGGACTCAGTAGGGCAATCGGCATGATCCGAAAGAGAACTTTTGTGGTCTGGCAACATAGGTGGGATCGGAAGAGAACTGCTAGATTGGTATACAGTTTCTTTCCCGACATATGTGAGAAAAGTAAGAGGCGTTTCCTTTCCCCTAATCATTATTTTTCCCTTAATCATTACATTCCATTCCCTTCACATTCCATTCCATGCCACGATAATGATAATATCTACATAGTGATAATCCCGCCACCGCACATCATCACACTCTTTCCTAGGTAAACCGCTCTGTTGATTTTGTTATATGAATGATGATGTGCAAGAAGAACAAAATATAATGTAACAATAATCATTGGCCTTGAAAGGCATTTTCTTTTTTTTTAAACATATCGTCCTTAGGTCCTTATATTGCGGACACTTGGACTCGTCAAATGTAGAAAATAATAACCAATGAATATTACAAACATTATATCAAAAAACAGGTCAATCAAAATTAAGTAACGATCACACAAAGCATAAAATATATCCAACCATTTAGGATTTCGTCAAGTGAGAAAAATAATTAAATAAGTAAAATATAATATGTAGTCGCAAATGTAAAGGGTTTGGATCTACAGCGTCAAACATAGAAATAATAAAATTATAAAAAGGTACAAGGCATAAAACATAAACATTTTTATCAATTTAACATTTCGTCAATTGTGTAAAATGATTTATTAACTAGATACGATTTCACCTCTCTCCGGAAGACCAATACATCATCACATTTTATTGTGTCTGGGAGTTTGTTATACAGTCTTACACTAAGACACAAAAAGCTTCGATCTACTTTAGAGAGCCTGTGTTCAATTGGTCTAATTTTGTGTTTCGACCTGGTATTATAACTATGGAAATCTTCATTTAGTGGTGTATTATCCAGGTGTTTCTGCGCATAACATATACACTCATAAATAAAAAGTGATACCATGGTTAGGATTCCTTGCTCTCTGAATACAGTTCTGCAGGATTCCCTATAATTCATGCAAAGAAGAGTTCTCATTGCTCGCTTTTGCAGAACGAATATTCTTTTTGAGTCAGGGGCGTTTCCCCAAAACAATATACCATATGACATGATACTATGAAAGTATGCAAAATACACCAATTTTGCAGCTTCTACTCCACAGGTCTCTCTTATCTTTTTAGCATTGCGGAGAATCCATGGTGTGTTTGGGGTTTGGGGCGCAAAATGCCGAGCACATCCTGTGGGAGTACTCTGTGATGAATGATGCTAGAGATGCAATGCTAGATGATATGAGTGAGAACACTCCCAGAGCAATATGGTGGTGGGTCTCTCTTCAATAATTATTACACATCAAATCTCAGAATAACGAATACCCAAGTAACAAATTTTCCAGTATAACGTAGCTGTAATTTGTCCCCGATAATCTTTCATACAAAATGTACTAAACCAAAATTCATTACAGCGAAGCCGATCTCAGAATAACATTTTTTTTTTAGAATGATGGTTCAATTTTAGACAAAATTTCTAGGAACTAAGCTTGTTTTTGCCACTAAGCGGTAGATATAGCAAGGGGTTATAAGTTATAAGTGATTGCGTAACATATGGTTTATAAGAGATAGTCATAAGAATTTTTAATTTTAATAAATAAAATATAAAAATATATTATTGAGCACTGTTTAATCTCCACTATGTTAGGTTAACTACCGAACGTTTTCGCCTATACTTGTAGGCATCTTCCAGGGAAACCCTGAAGATGCCTACAAGTATAGGCGAAAACGTTCGGTAGTTAACCTAACATAGTGGAGATTAAACAGTGCTCAATAATATATTTTTATATTTTATTTATTAAAATTAAAAATGGATTTCCACAGCGTAAACACAAAAACTCTTGAATTATTATAAGAATTTTTGTTTTACATAGTCCAGAGCCGCTATTCTCGTTCCGTTTTTAAAAGATAAGGACAGTAGTAAGGACAGCTATCTCTAGTTAGGGATAATTGCTATTCTCGTTTAAAATTTTTGACATAAGGAATCCTTATCATAAAGATAATTGAGTGCATTGTCTTTAAAACTATCCTTAAGTTAGCGCCGGCATTTTACCCCGCGCTATCTCGTAAGGATACCATCTTTCAGTGGGAAATAACCTAATTATTACTAATTTATTCACCATAGTAACTCAATGTTACTATGGTGAATGCGATGTTGCCTATGTCAAAATCCTTAATTAGAGACACCTATCCATAAAGTGCATTGTCCTTAACTTCGATACATCGAGAATACCAATTTATCTTTCGCAAGGGACAGCTATCTTTAATTAAGGATCCTTATCTAGAGACAGTAAACCAACGAGAATAGCGGCTCTGAGCCGCTATTCTCGATCCATTTTTAAAAGATAAAGACAGTAGTAAGGACAGCTATCTCTAGTTAGGGATAATTGCTATTCTCGTTTAAAATTTTTGACATAAGGAATCCTTATCATAGAGATAATTGAGTGCATTGTCTTTAAAATTATCCTTAAGTTAGCGCCGGCATTTTACCCCGCGCTATCTCGTAAGGATACCATCTGTCAGTGGGAAATAACCTAATTATTACTAATTTATTGTTAAATTTTTTTTAAAATAAATACTTTTGCAATTACAAGTAAGTTAATAATGTTTATTAATTATTTTGTCGCTTTTTTAATAATAACGGATCCACGCGTATTTATTTTGTTAGGTTTGGTGAATTAATGTACTCTTGCACTAATGCAGTAATGAAAGTTTTGTTATTTATTAGAATTATTTATTTATTATTTATTATCACGGCACATCCCACAAGTGGGGTAGCCAGCAGATCAGCTGCATGTAAGAAACATGAAAACTGTCCTCTCCATGCCAATATAAAATCAAGACATTCAGGATGGGTGGCAAACCTCATCGCTGAATTTAAGATGTAAAATGTCTCAATTTTTTCGAACACCTGCCTTATTTATTAGAATCTTATCTAATTTGTATTTAAACTTAAAATTATACTATACTACTATACTATACCCTCACGCCGTGTCCCAAGTGGGGTAGGCAGAGAGAACGGAACGCCAAACAGATCTATCTTTACACACTTCCTTCGCTTCCTCCACATTTATACAGTTACTCATACACGCACGTCGGTTCCTCTTACTCAACACGCGGCCGTCCTTGAGAATTTGGTCCACGTGATCAAGCCACGTGGTTCTCGGACGCCCGCGCTTCCTCACACCCTTTCTTTCAGATAAGTATATCCTCTTTGTCATTCTTTCCTCTTTCATTCGTTCCACATGACCAAACCATCTCAATTTATTTACACGCATTCTGTCCACAACAGTCTTCTTGCATCCGCTCATTCTTCTAATATCCTCATTCTTCACTCTATCACGCAGCGTTTTACCAACCATTCTTCTCAACGATCGCATCTCTATTGCAATTATTCCACTATCGTCCTTCTTCAACCACGTCCATGTCTCGCTTGCATACGTAAGTGACGGTACCAGAATGGTATTGTGCACCAGCATTTTAGCCATGTTCGACACATTGTCATTGCTGGCAATGGGACGAAGTGCACCGTTTACTCTAGCACCGGCCACTTTCCTTCTTTCAATGTCCCTATCGCATCTTCCATCCCTCGTAAACATACTTCCCAAATATACATACTCACTTACTTGCTCCAAACATTTGTCACCAACTTTAATCTCGCAAATTATTATTAATTATTACTAAATATTTTCTAAAATAATTCTAGGGTTGGTGTATTCAGTGTGAAAATCCATATTAAATAAAATAATATTTTGAAAAAACGTAGTTTTATTTTCACAAAAATTAATTTGGAATTATTTTAAATATTTCCTTTAGCAAGCCTGTTAAAGTTCATTTTAGAAACTATTACAAGTTTATAAAGTCAAAATCAAGAGAGAAGAGCGGCAAACTTCACAGAGATCGCCTGCAAACAGGCAACAAAACTCCTAACAATGAATTAACAGACCTAGAGAGGAAAATTTTGCAAATAATGGGAGATAATTCTTTGGAAGGATACGAGGAAATTGAAAATATTCCTTCGTTTGATGTATATAAATTGTTACCAAAACAATGCTCTTGTCTATTAACAATGCAATTATTGTGAAAGTGCAGTGTTTGTTATTTAAGAAACCTTTTCCTTTTTAAATAATTTCTCAAATGAACTTTAACAGCCTTGCAAAAGAAAATATTATACTTTACACTTTTTTGTTATTTATTTTGCCTTAGGAAATAAAAAAAATATTTTTCTGAGTATATTCAAAAAAAGACAAGTGGAGATTTCTTTTTAATTTCCTTACTAACATAATCTTTTCCAACTCTAACCGAGACTGACTATTCCTTGCTTCTAGCAATTGGGCTTCTGCTTGCATCTGTAATTTAATGTGAGAAATTAGCTGATGTGTGATATCGTGAGAAAAGGCGAACGTCAGAGGCTGGGATCGAACCCCGGACCTTCCGATTAGAAGGCCGACGTCATATCCACTAGTCTACTAACGTCCACTATAAAGTAGCTACTGTACTCTACAAAATACTGTATGAGCTATGTCTTTATTAGCAAAGTAAACATTCGAGCGATCTATCTTATTACTAAACGGAAAAACAAAATTTATATTCTTAATAAATAAATAAAATACTCACCTCATTGTTATAAAATTAAATAATACGTGGTCGTAAACGTTTTAACCAGAGTTTTGCCACCAAATTTGCTACTATGTTACTATTATGTTTGTTTTAATAATATAATGGAGTATGGACGCTGCTTGGATTTTTGACAGCACACATTAGTGTTAGTATGTAGTTACTATGGTGAATGCGATGTTGCCTATGTCAAAATCCTTAATTAGAGATACCTATCCATAAAGTGCATTGTCCTTAACTTCGATACATCGAGAATACCAATTTATCTTTCGCAAAGGACAGCTATCTTTAATTAAGGATCCTTATCTAGAGACAGTAAACCAACGAGAATAGCGGCTCAGAACTCAATACAATGTTCCAGTACAACCAGAATGTTCACCCGAGGGGTCATGGATTTAAGTTGGATGGCTACAGGTACAAGCGAAATCCATTGAAGCACTGTTTATTTAACAGGGTGGTTAATCATTGGAATAGTTTGCCACCTGAGCCGGTTGAGTCTTTAGATTTGAACAGCTTCAAGAACTTGTATGATTCATTGAAATTGTGATAATTTTATTGGGCCTGATAGTTGTTATTGTGACAGTAGTGTTGAGATCAGACATATATCAGCTAAGCTGCCTGTCTGATAACAAACTCTAATAATAAATAGACATGAATAATAATAATAGGTACCTACTCATCTTTGGTGTTTTGTTCTCTAAAACTTTTTTTTTTAAAAATTGTTTTTACATTTTAATTGTGTTATTTTCATAGATTTTTTTACACACTCATCCTTGGTGATTCACTGTTTCTAAAACTTTTTTACATTTTTTTAAGTATATCTTGTTTACTTGATTTTTATGTACTGTACATTACTCCTCTTTAGTGTTTCCCATTCTCTTAAACTTTTTTTTCTACATCCTTTTTTTTAACAATTTTATCGTATTTACTGATAATGGACAAAACACGTCACCAATGCACCCTTAAGGAGGAATTAATTGAATCGAAGAATATTCTTCAATCCAAGAATAATTAGAAATGATTATTCACTTGGATTGAAGAATATTCGGGAGTACCTTTACAACTTTTCCAATGTTACGGAAAATGTTTTTAAGAACATTGCCAACTTGGAAAGTTCTATTTAGCAAGCCGCCAAGACAAAAATTCGATTCAGAGCAAAATATCAGTTTTTTTTTGTTAAAAAATAAAATTATTTGAGTAGGTACCTACCTACACTTTTTTATCCTTTTCCTCAATTTTATTTCATTTGAATTTCAACTTTTATAAAACTTAAAAAAAATCACAGTTTAACAATCAATGTTTCATTTCCTGTCTTACAATAAGTACATTGATTAATACAAAGGCAGTTAGCTGTTATTTTGATCAATGTATTTTTTTTAGATTCCAAGTAGGTAAATAATAATAATATAGAGACCAATAGTGAAAAGATGACCCAAGCTGTTTGTATTTGGTAAGTGTGACATGATAGTAGTATGTAGGTATAATGGTACCCAAAACAAAGTAAAAATCTAGCACACATTATAAGGAATTTTCAATATAGCGAAACATATTCTTTGGTCCCGTGAAGTTCGTTGTACTGGGATTTGTCCTGTATCTTGTAATATATTGTGATGATTATAAATAAATTAGTTTCATTAACAATATATTTACCTGAATATAAAATCAGGAGATCGCACACTAGTTTCACAAGAAATAAGTTTCTTGTTAGTTCTCCAGCACCACACACTTATTTCATAATTGGGATAGCTGGAAAGCGCCACAACTTGTTCTAAGTCTGTCAGTCCAATGGCCAAATACCCTTCCACTGCATCATCTAAAGTAGAGAAAAGAAAATGAGTATAAGAAATAAAAGGAAATACATGAACATATTGAATTACACAACAGTTTATCTAACTTTAAGAAATCTATTATATTTACCTTGCATAATTGACATCTTCTCAAAGCCTGGATATGCCAACAGAAACATTCTTGGGGTAGTAGTCATTTCCGCAAAGATAAACATATAATTTGTTTTGTGCCCTAAATAATAATAATAAAAATTAATGCGCCGTTTTGTGGAATAAATCTATCCACTAAAATTGATTATACATCACAAAGTGCCATATCTCAAGATACAACCAGCCAACAATCAATGAAGGTATTTATATGCTCATAGACAGATTTGAGAGATGATTATTTGTTTCAATGAAAATTGTGAATGTGTTGCTTCTTATTTCCAGTCAAATTTTTATTACTACATCTTTACCTGAGAAACATTGTATTCCCTGTCCATTCTCATCAGTTGTTGCATTATAAATCATTTCTGTGTTTTCAACAGTGTTATAAAAATAAATATTTAAGTTGTCATGCAAAGCAAATACATCCTTTCCTATAAAACAAATTTGCCCAATTTGTCCTGGCATATGCCAACTAAAACGAAAAATATTATAATAGATTAATATAAAAGATGCAATTTCACAAAATAGTAAAAACAAGCAAGGTGCTAATTGTAAAATGGCTCATATTTGTTGAAATTACCTTATTTTATGCTCTTCCATGCTCGGTATATTGTTTGACACTGGAGCCTAGATTCTATATACTGTATAGATTACAAAATTTTAGTGACAATAGTGAAAATGTATAAAATTCTAAACAAATCTTTAAATCGTTGTGCCCAAAATGTAACATTGAATCCACAGATTTTACAAAAATCACTTTTTTCACATTTAGTCATAATATTTTGCAATACATCACTAGTTTCATATTAACATAATTTCATTCTACATATTCAAATGTAAAAAAGTTATTATGATTAAAATAATTATGCATTTGTCCCGCTTTATATTGCGCTGCTATAAAGTAAATGACGTGAAGTAGTGAGACAAGACATGCAGAACTGTGATGTTTCTCACAAGGATGCACTCAACAAAACAAAGTGGCGAAATAAAACAAGAAAGGCAGACCCCACCACCATGGAGAACTAATAAGTGTCCAAGGAGAAGAAGAATTCGCTCTCCCGTAAAATATCAATTTTGCAGATCCAATGTTATATTTTGGGCGGGATGTTGTTCATGAAATATTTTATTTAGAAACATACAATGTTAATGAAATTTTTTATTTAGAAACATTTAAATATTGTTAATAATATGATTGAACAGCAATTAATACCTATATGCTTGTCAAATAATAAATAATCAGGTTCTTGGTTACCATAACTATCAAAATACAAAATTACCTGTTTCTATAGAAACAAGAATACAACATGTCTTTTCAGGTACTTCGCAAAGTTCAATGATGGAAAATAAAAGGAGTGGACCCTTGGGTTCAAATTCCTATACACTAATTCAAACAATAAAAAAATAGTAAAATTTGTCTATATATAATATCGACGTTTCAGTTCCACACATCAACAAGTCGAAATGTCTTACATTCGAGAAATCGCCATTTTTGTAATTATGGTATATTTATATTTTGCTTTGAAAACACAACAAAAAGTGAAGTATACCATAAAATAATCGCACTGTTAGAGGTGTTATGTTGTCTTTGTTCTGTTCAATAGTTAAATAATTTGAAATATTTATTTGTGGAATTGAAAGTAGGTATATTATTATTTTTTTCATTAACTTAATAATCAATATATAAAGGCAACCGTGTATTTTTTAAAGTTATTTGTTTGTGGAATTAATAGAGTGGAGTTGATTTTATGAATTACCAATTAAATCAAAATTTTCGGCTAGTTGATGTGTGGAACTGGACCGTGGATATATTTGATAATTTATGGAAGAAAACAAATGGTTTTAGTTTAACTACTTTTTAGTAATTAAGGTGACCTGGTTTCGACTTCTTACACGGACTATGTCTATTCTTGGTGCCTTATCAAAGATACCTTCCACATCATACATTAGCCAACTACATCAGTCAAATAACATTAGTAACTTTAATTCATTCATTATCATTGTTGTACAACAAATATGGGACACGTGACTTAGAGGAGATTTTGAGATGTTTTGATATTAACTAACTGCTTATTACAATGTCAAAATGTTAAATTAACTTAAAAAATTTCATAAATCTTCAGTTGTGCAGGTGTGAGGAATTCAGTGGGTTGCGTAAACTACATTTAACATAATGACCTTTATTGTAGACTGAAAATTCAAAGGAAAAATTGGTAATGTGACCAATATAATTTCATATTAATCTGGTTTAAATGAGCATTGGTTCAAAAAAATATGTTGGTATCTCTCCCGAGTCCCTTGTTGTCAATGAATTTGTAAAAGTATATTAGTCTTGATTCAGAATATATTGATGGTCCATATAAAAGAATAAATTGCACCTTTTTAAAAACAATCACCATTGTTTGCTTATTTTATTATTTATATGCTCATTTATTTTATTCTTCACTGTACATTGATTAAAATATTACAAAAAAGTGTTATAAAAATAACAGTATACAATTAAATGTACAGAGGGCGAGTTTATTGCTAAAATGCGATGTCTTCCAACTAACCTAGAATTTTATGTTCATATTGGTGTATATATACACGTATTTTTACATAATACACTTTGTGTTGCAGATTTATTATTATTTATCATGTCGAAACCCAGAAAAACCAATCAAACTGATCTCTAGTACTGTGCAAAATACACAGCATGTGGAGATGCGTTAAAAATATCCTCCATAGTGCATAAGACAGGGCACAATAGACACTCCAACAAGTGACATGGTCTGTGCTGCACCGCAGTCACACACTCCAGATTCGTCCCGTAAGGAGCCCCATTGTTCTCTATTCTTACGGCAGTTTCCTACACTAGATCGGTCAATCCAGGGTTTTTCATGTTCAGTTCAGTTCATCTCCTGCAGTAAGGTGTTCTTGGGCTACGAAAGGTTGCAGACTTGAGGGACATTAACCTCTTAAGTGGTATGGCCGTACCTGTACGGCGAGGAGAATCAGTGCAAATATGAGTATGGCCGTACCGGTACGTCAATCAATATTACGAAGCGACACAAAAAAAAATCAAATTTAATACTCCACTGCCGTCTATACGATATTCTTCACAGTATTTTGTACTCGTGATGTAAAATTCTCGAGTTTGGGATTTCATAGGTATGTAAAAATTTGAGCGAGGACACAGTGCCGCCATCTTGTTTTTTTTGTCGTTTCGCGAGATTGCAAACCAGTAATTTGTGTGCGTCGTATTATTTTATATGTTAGAGCATTTTTTGCATTTCATTGTGAATTTTGTTAGTTTTTTACTTTGTTTTTATTTTATATGACTTTTTTCAACAAATAAGTATTTAGAGAGTGATATTCCAACATTTTTATAGAGGCAATTTTGTATCAATTCCTACATTTTTATAAATTGGTAGTGAATTTTTTTGACATTTGCCATTATTCACACAAATAAAATCTCACTACGGTACAGGTTAATTTTTTTTATTGTAAACATAGACATACTATACTTGTGGCGCGGTACATTTTTTCGGATTTTTTGTGTTCCAACATTGATGGCCTTCAAACATTAGCAATGTATTGTCTCACAACCAACGTCAGTTTAAAACTGGATGCAAAAATTTCATCGGCTGTATGACCTTTTTTTTTGAATTACTGATCTAATATGTCTTTGATTGTAAAGATCTTTTTATTGATTTAAAAGGTATATAATATGTCAGATAGGTAAGTATGAGTAAAAAGAGATTAGTACCATCTTAATGTTATGGAGTGAAACAGCATATTACTATAATAAATTTTGTAATATTGTTTCTAAAAATATTTGTTTTAACATTTAACCCACTCAAGGTTAAGGGTCATTTAAATGGCCACTTTTTTTCATTATTTTGGATAATTGTTTTTTCATATTGATTTTTATATTGTCACACTGACAATATGAGGGAATATATATGTGAAGAGTGCAATGTTCTGTGTGTAACATGTTTTGGACCACTTCATGCCAGCAAACATTTTTCAAAGTAGTGTTATTATCGTAATAAAATAAAATATATATTATCAATAAAATAGAAAAATTGTTAAATGTTTTTATTTGCAAAATAGTATAATAAGTATTTTCTCAAATGTGTGTTTAGTATCAGCTAAAAAATGCATCGGCGCACAGTTTCACACCGCTTAACATGACACTGTGAAGGTCAGGAGATGAGTGATATTTGTATGAAGATCTATAAAAACATTTAAAACACAATATTACTATGATCAATTTGGCACGGACATTATCTTAATGTATTCCTCATACTTTTGTTATTGTTTGAAAACTGTAATATGATGACAATATGTGATAACAAAGATGTAATTCAAATAAATTTATAGACATAAAAAGTTGCCGCCACCTTGTATTTGTCAAAACTATATGATTCTGAGCCACGTACAGGTTAATAAATTTAATGTTTAAATAATAATGTAAAACAAAAACAAATAGTACAAACAATGTTTTATTGTCATAATGAATGGTTATTTTTGAGCTCATCAAAATTTTGAAAATATTACATGGCCTATATTGAATATCTGATGACGATATTACCCGCTGTGCTGTGTACTTGAAAAGTTACATAAAAAAATCAATTATTGCAATTATTTGTGGGGACCAAAGGAAATGTATGAATAATAATTATACTTTTTCAAGAACAGAAATATAATTCACAATAATTAATGAATAAAAAAATATTTGAAATAATTGTACTATTCTCACTGGTTTATAATATTTAGAATCTACTGTAAGATAAAGCCTGCAAGACAGTACATGGAGAGTTTAAAAAAAACAATGATTTTTGACATAAAACAAAAATATTGAAATAACAACTGTACAAAAATATAGGCAAAAATAGGCATACCACAAAAATATGCTTTCCATAAATAACTTTCCAGAATGGTCACACATATTTTTTTATTCACCCTGATCACTCGTAAACGAGTGGATGGCTTTTGAATATAGAATAGAAGTATTTTTGTTCACCTATTTGGTTTGAAAAAGTTTTGATGTCTGTAGGTCATTGTAACTTATGGTTTTCAATATTTTTTTTTATAATAAAAATGTCGGTGAATGAATTAATTCGTTTGAATTTCAAAACTAGACGATTCATCTGAATTGTATTTTTTGTGATCATTATTAAAAACATTGCTCGCTACATTTTATAACAAACAGAAAAAAATAGTACAATAAACAAATTTATTTTAATAGCAGTGCTAATAGAACACAAACCTTTATCATAATATACATAAAATGAAAACTAGCATGTTAAAACATCATAGAAAATGTCTAAAATTGAATAAAAATAAAAATACAAGTTTTTATTTTTTTACAATTATTAGTGACCAAGAGCTATGCCATTCATCTTTTCTGAATATTTTTAATCTTAACTGAAATTTCTCTGAAAACACATCTACCTACCTCATCATGAAAAAAAATATGTTATTGTTTCTACCTAATGTGGAATCACTCGTCCATCAGTACAGTGAACAAAAGATGATAATGATAACAGTTGACGGATGATTTCTTCATGGCATCCATCTCGAACGTGTGCGCATAAATAATTCAGTCATAACGAAAAAACAAAATATAAAAACAGTTTATAAAACCTTTCTTTTTTTAAAAAAAATAGTCTATACTCTATCAGTTGTACTCACAAATAAGGAATAACTGCTATTCCAATTGTTAGACCTGACTAAGTAACACCTCGCTCACAAACCTATATTAGTCAGGTTCCAACTTAAAGCCTGACTAAAATTATTCCTTAAGTGTCAATTTTTAATTTAACCAGGGGTAAAAAATTGTTTAATGTGTTAGATTTTTCATTTATTTAGGATTAACCTAAGACATTTATTAAGCCTAGTTTATTTATGCATTTCCACTGTGAGTACGGCTAAGTATATACAATTAATAAAAATGCAAATATGTATCTTGAATACTATCTACACACTTCATAAAGGTTACCAGATGATATACTTTAAAAGCTACATAAAATTAGACAAATGGAAGTGTTTGTTTTTTTGTATTACATTGCAGTGGGATTAATTGTTACATTGATTGTTTATCTGTATTCTGTATAGCATCTATAAAAACTTAGGCATTATGAGAAACATTGAATATGCCCATTGGAAACTTAATTGGTAAATTTTTTTTTTCTGATACTACTTAATATTGTTTACTACTTAATTATGTTTTTCCGTCCGCAGGGGTTCCGTCGGCCCGGGCGTCCCTCTTTCACAATACACCGTTCCTATGACAACGATATCAGAGCGCAAGGAATGTCGTGGAAAGAGGTGACGCAATTGGCACAGAGACGCTCTGAATGGAGAAGGCTGGTTTCTGCCCTGTGCTCCAGAGAGGAGCGTTGAGGGCGATGATGATGACTACTTAATATAAATACTAAATGACATTATAGATTCACAACAAGTATTAAATTAAATTGAATCGTGATCTGCAAAAACTACACATGTTACAAAATCAATGTTCTCCAGAAATTAAAAAAACCTTTCTATTTATTAACTTAAAGCAAATCGTTACGGGTTTTCTTGTAGGTATTTTAAAAGCCTCAATGATCCTGGTTGCAACCATGTTTATTATTATTATTTTTATATTATATTTTACTTTTTATTCGTTTTTTAACTATGGTAGATGTATGGCTTTTACAGAATAACATGGATACCGCACATTACATTATATTATTTTAATTTTTTGACAAAGACTAAATGTCTGCTGAACAAAATTAAATTATTTTATAATTTTTTATTTTATTATGATTTTTGTGTTTCATTATTATGATTTTTGATTTTATTATTATGATTTTTATATTTTTTATTTCATTATTATGATTTTTTATCATTCCGACGACAATTTTTTAATTGGTATTATGTAGTTTTTTTAAAAAATGGACATGGATGTTGATCCTAAATAATGTGAAGCGCCCTTGAAGTGATATTATCACAGTACGGCGCTATATAAATAGTCATTATTAGGAACATTTTTTGAAATAAAATGGAAAAAATGGGACGTGTGTGGTTTTTGCAGACCACGATTCAATTGAGCAAAAGTTCTAAAAAATTGTGATGCCCTACATCAGTTTAAAATAATGTTAAATGCATCCGTGCTTGTGATTTTTAGACATTTAATTCATAAGTAAACTATTTATTAGTTGAATTCAAAACCTATAATACAAATCAAATTAAACATTTTATTATTGCACACTTCTAATTCCAGTCAAATATACAATATGAATATTATAGATAAAAACAAAATAGAAAAAAAATATACTTCTAGACCCCTGTAGTTCCATGAAACATTTATCCTTTTTCATATTTTATACGGAGAGAGCGTTTTCTCTCCAGAGAGATCCGCCACCTTCTGTCATTAGGATAAATAACAGTCACTGAGAGCTGATGCGGATGTCCATCAAGGTTTTTTCACCACGTCGGTTCACTAGTCTTGTTATTTCAGTTTTTTTGTCCCGAATATTAGATCAACATCAGGTGCTCCCTTTGGATGCTGATATTTTTGTCTAGAGTGAGGTCCCCTGTTGGGATTACCAATTCCTCCACTCCCCCCTCCACTACCCCCGCCACTCCCTCCTCCATCACCACAATAGTCTTCTTCCTCTTGTCTTTCTGTTATATTCAAAGTTAACCTGTAAAATCAAAACATTTAATAAAAATAGTTGTAATTATTTACCTATAACCAGATTAGATTACTAACAACGCATAGTTGGAATAAGTATGCATTAGAAATAGAATAGGATATTCAGTCAGAGTGATAAACCTCACTATTAAGAGTTGATTGGTAGGGTCTCAGGTCTCAAGACTTTTAATAAAAATAGTTGTAATTATTTACCTATAACCAGATTAGATTACTAACAACGCATAGTTGGAATAACGTATGCATTAGAAATAGAATAGGATATTCAGTCAGAGTGATAAACCTCACTATTAAGAGTTGATTGGTAGGGTCTCAGGTCTCAAGACTTTTAATTGAGAGATCCCAAGTACCCAAGTACCAGTATTACAGAGTTTAATTTTAATGTAAAATGGAGTAAAACAAATAATAACATTATTATTATTATTATATCTACTCTTTAAACTAACTTTGCACATCATTACAGCTTTTGACTAATGTGATGTACATTATTCAACACACAATAGTAATTAAACAAACATCACTTAAATAAATATTTTAACATATGGTAAATTAATTCTGTTTAGACAAAAAAAACATTTGTGAACAAGTCGCTGCAAATAAACTACATACTGTTAAAATGCAAATTTCATTTACCGTTTGACTTTTTCCATTTCTAATTTATTAGCTAGGGCTTGTTGTTTTAAGTTGGTCGCCAATTCTGCGGGAGCATCAAATGATTTGTACATTTGTTTAGTGCCCTTTCTGACCATCAATACAAATTCAACACTGTCATTTCCTTGCTAAAATTCAACAGGTAAAATATTTTATAACTTTATTGCATGACAAGCTTCAGAGTAAAGCAATTTATTTATCTATCTAATTCCCATAAGTGGGGCAATCTGCGTATTAATGACTGAATGTAATGAATATGCCAATTATCTTTCTTCACTAATAAAACAATAAGACATTCCTCATTACCAACTCAAGATGTTAAATATCTCATACAGGATGTTTTAAAATATATGTCTATAAAAGAACACAGGAATAATAATCTGGACAATTTATTGAGCGCCGTTTTGTGGTACAAAACACCGCAAGGGCGCATTTTCAGTTTTTTTTTAATTTAATTTTTGTTATTTATCAAATTTTAATATATTTTATGAATTTAATTTAACTATTAAAAATAATTAATGTATTTCTCACTGTCACAAATTTGAAATATGAAACAATTATGTGAGTTCTAATTGTAGGTATTATTATTATTGTCACAAATTTTATCCACTAGTTCATTTGTTTTTAAATTTGTAATTTTTAATTAGTTTGAAAGTAATTTAACACTTGAAAAACAATTATCCTTATTAAACTATTGAAACTAAAAACACTGTATTAAAATTTTGTTATTTTGAATCATTATTAGACAATATTTTAATTTTTAAAAATGAGACGTCAGAGGTTTCAGGCAGCCACTACGGGCGCCATCCACCATCCACCGAGGAAAACTTACAGAAAAAAATTAAGAGACCTATTCTAAAAAATCAACTACACATTCAAACAATTTATTTTTTATATATTCTTGATAAACTTACCAGTAATTGCTCATAAGTTTTCTTTGTTTGCTGCCTACATTGTACCGGTACTGATATGTCTCTCTGCAATGCTCCTCTACCTTCCCGCTGCCTATCTGACATATTATCCAGCATCATTTTTTCTAAAGCCGACTCAAACTCCACATCTTCTACCTGAAAACAATGAAACATGAGGTTGTTGGTAGCCTGATAGTAATATCTCAAACTTTTCAATCTCTGCTGACCTACTCCACATTCACAACAAAAGCACATAGCTTATTGTGAGGATGCCTAGGAATGAATCTGGGTTGATTACAAACCCAGATTCATCTTTTTTGTATAGTACTTCCACGGTGACTTTAGTGGTTGTGAATTTATCCATTATTGGTTACCACTGACTTACAGTATCGTGACTATTATTTTTCTCAATAACTTGTAAACAAATCAATTTCTTTCACTTTATGTAAGCCTGATGACAGTGGAAGTTCCTGAAGCCAGCTCGCAACCAATAAAATCACTGTACAAGTACTATACTAGTGTTTTATTTCTATTAATTGATGAAATTTTATTGTAAATGATTTGCACAATATATTCTGTATTTAAAATGTCTTACTTGTTTCTGTGTTGGTGGTACTCTTGGAGTATCTTGTGTTTCTATTGTACCCAAGGGTGCATCATCAGTTTCTGTCATGTCTTCTTCATCTGAACTGTTGGATATGAGCTGATGATCTGAGTTTCCTTCATCATCAGTCTCCATTATAGTTTCTAGTCCCTCCTCCTCACCTTGTGCTTCGACATCCTCATCTATGTTACCTTCCTCATTCAAATGAGGGTACAAGTTCTTCTTCAAATCCTCTATAGCATCCTTACACTCCTGCCAGCTATTGTACTGAGCCAACTTGGGCCTTAAGCTCATTAAGCATTCCTGATATATATTTTTTATATATATGGGAAACGGATTATCTTCAGTCCAAATTGGATCTGTTAGTTTATACCAATAATAATTTTGAAAGAATATTAAGAAATAGTCTAATTTCTTTTTACTAGAACCACTATTAAAGTAAGCACCACAGGTTTCCAACAGAACACAAACTAATCGAATTCTAAAAGCACTATCTGGAGGATCTAGAGGAGAGTCTATAGTATGGTCCATGGAAACACCAAATGTGATAAACGAATAGAGAGCATTGAAAATGTCTCTGGAATCTACCAACTTGTAGTTATACAGTTCACCTAAATATCTTGCCATAGCGATTCTCCTTTGATTGTGTCGGGGATGGGGATGTTCTAGAGTGATTCTCAAATCTTCCAACACAGCATCTACTACTTTTGATCCAATGATTTCCTGCCAGGACGCAAGAGCAGCAACAAGTCTGGCTAAACATCTCCTTCCAGAATGTTTCACTTTCCATCCTGCAGCTAACCATTTGACCACAAGTTGGCTCAACTCTTGGTCATCCCAATCCACTTTCCTCATAAGCCTCAATGTTTTATCCTCATATGTCTTTTGTAAATCTTGATGTAATATTTTCTGAATGAACCTGTGCAAAGGAAGCTCATCTTCCCGAGTGATGGTTGTACTTTCTGGAGGATTTACGTAATAATAAGCATTTTCTATTTGTGTGATATGACGGGAATCTGAAATAGCCACAGCCTGAAACCATTAATAACAATGAATCAACTATCACCCGCTAATAAAATAATTTTTGTTTTATTCCTCATAAAGTTTACCTATTCATTAATTTTTTAATAACACAATATTACAATTGAACCATCAGTTTGAAGAAGGGAACAAACGCCAAAATATCAAAAATCGAAATATTTTGTCAAAGTGTCATTGAAATCTAAACGCACACCTCCACGTGAAAAAAAATGAGAAAACAATATTTTCTGAGGAGTTATGCACTGTCTAAATTCTCAACAGTTTGAAGAAGGAAATAACTCCGTGATTTATTCCCTTCTTAAAACTGTTTCTTGGAATTTTCCCTAAATGGTGATGTTTTTTCCTCTAATATTACACATGATGTTGATACTGGTCAGTTGGTTGTGTTTTTACTAGTGTCAAGTGTGAGTGTGTCTTTCTTTTTTAAACGAATGAGGTACATTTATTATGTCTTGTAATTAAGCTGAGGAAATTCCTAGGAAATTTATAATAGGTGTAAGATATACACATTTTTATAATCACGAAGTTGAAAAAAACAAAAGACTTCAGTATATGTTAGTACAACAACTGGGCGCAATATTCCCCCGAAAACCAATACCGATGATGTGCGGGTGTAGGATAGGTTGGTACAAGAGTGCGCAGTGTACAAGAGTACGCACTGCATATCTCTGGATCATTAGTAATGTTTTCTGATATCTTCAATGGGCATTTTATTCTAGAAGTTGAGCGCTTGTCGGTGTCCATTTTTTGCGAATTTTAGTCGATTATTAAAGATTCTAGGTAAGAAAATCATTTTTTCATCCATTTCTTAAGAATTTTAGGCTTTTTAGAGACCGTGTCAAATAAAATCAATTTATGATAAAACACATTTATTTACTTATTTCAATTTATTTGTCATTTACAATTGTACACTCACATGTTGAATGACGTCGTCATGACATATTGGCGGAAATTTTATAATATATTGATAATGTCCACTATGTACAAGAGTGCGCACTAGAATTTTGTACAAGAGTGCGCACTAGAATTTTGTACAAGAGTGCGCACGCATTCTAGTACAAAATTCTAGTCACCACAAGTTTCGGCACCATAAGTTTCTCAGATACCATCAATTCACATCAAAACAAGTAAAGATACCAGAAAAAGACGGATAAACAACCCGGGGAGAAAAAAAGAATATTCTGGGATTTCCATAACAAAAACTACATAGGATAAAATCAATTATTTCTTTACTTACGTGACTTTCAATAAATTACAATAAATTTTAACTATTTTAATTAGCTGTTCCGATTAACATTGCAATAAAGTTTGTTTTGATAACAATACAGATTCTTTATTTATCTTATTTTAGTCATAAATAACATCATATTGAACTGATTACTTATGCGCACTCTTATACACAGTCGTGCGCACTCTTGCACACACCTATAGTGTAAGAGTGCGCATTTTAGGGTGTTTTTGTTTTTATTATTTTTTGTATTAAGTACTTTCTTAGGAAATTCTACTATGAACATCTATGAGACAATATACCAAACTACTGAAATACATTATTAAGTAATTTTTTTTTAATATCTGTAAAAAATCAAATAACGTCTAAAGTGCGCACTCTTGTACCAACCTACCCTAAAAATAAGAGTGTTTTCCAAGGAGAAAAAAATAATATAAAAACAATTATTTGATCACGGTTCGAAAAATGAGCAAGACACTGTTCTAATGGGTTCAATACTACGTTCATCTATTACTAGTCGAAGGTCCAAGAGTAAAAAAAAATAATTATTGAAAAAAAGGTTTTTCAATTCTATACTCAATAAAGAATAAGGCTTTTTATCAACTTACTTCATTGGTTGCTGAAAGAAAATCGCCAGAGGATAAACGGGGGAAACACCAAAACCGCGGAAAAATTTTATCTACTCAAGTACCTAGTTTATACTATTAACAACCATATTAGATCATTTTCTACCTAAGTGTCTCACTATTCCAATAAAAAAGTAAAATATTTGACTTCCGACCTCAATTTTTAAATGGTGTTTAATAGTTGTACTATACAAAATATCCAAATTTTACAACAGTTGTAAAATACGATTTTTATAGAAAATATTTCAATGAAAAATTGAGATTGAGATTTGGTCGACCACAAGTAGATGTGTGTAAAGATTTAAACAACAAAATATAATCTTCTTCATTGAATGATACTGCTAAACGTGTTGTAAAATAAATAAAAAAATCTTTATTGTGGAATAAACAAAATAGCACATAGGCGGATTTACTGCCTTTAGGCAATTTCTACCAACCAACCAAATGTGAGAGAGATACAAGACACAATTAAAATTGATGTACATAGCCAAGTACACAAAAGAAAAAAAAAGACATAATAAAAAACAAATAAAATATATATAGGTACAGTACATACAACCAAAGTATGTTGTCGTGGCAGAAAAAAAATATTCATATTAAAAGGGCCATTTTATATAGTCAAAGGGACTTTTTATATATTGTTATATTTTTTTGCACTTATTGTTGATTTTTGTACAAGATTAGAAATAACTAATATAGCTTTATAGAACCATGTTTTAATTGTCATACATTTAACAAGCGATTGCCTCAAAGATCTTTGTAAGTTTGAAGAAGGGAACAAATCCACAAAGTTCCATCTTAAATATCTCAAAAAGTAAAGAGTACAAAAAAATTACATGTAACACATGATGTAAAACATAATTCTTTATATTTATCCCCTACAACAACATTCACGAATATTACAAATAAAAGAGTTGTGAAGTTTTTTTCAATTTTCTCAAATATGGTTTACTTGGACTTATTCCCTTCTTCAAACTGATGGTTCAATTATTACTAGAGACAAGACAATTTGATTTGTACCTTGCGTAAATATTGAAGGGTGTAGCTATAGTTGTGGACAAAGACATACCTTAATTCTCATCATTTGTTGTAGATATATAGCAGTCCTCTGATGTGTATCAGGGGAGCAGTAAAGAAATCTGCCACATGTCTCAAGTAGATTACATGCCATCTCAATATGATGATGCTTGAAATCATGCAGAAGTACTTTCAAACAATAAAGTGCTTCAATTTTCGAGTATAATCCAAATTTCACTAATTCACCGATAAATCTTACAACTTTTATCTGAAATGTAATGAGAATATACTATTTATTTATTTGTTTGTTTTCTATTTCTATATAACTATACAGAAATGTTTTTTTCTAAGGAAACATTCAATAATAATTTTAAGCATCCTGTAAATTGAATAATTAATTTTAAAATGGGTATTAATTAAGCACCCAGTTATTATATTTAAGCAACGAAAAATATATTTTCTTAGTATTTAAGTAAATAAAATATGTAATAAAAAAGTTTACCTTGGATTCAATATTAATTTGATCCTTCTTCCGGACATGGTACTTAAAATCCTGCTTTAACATTTGACTCAAATCTGTGCCTATATCGGGCAAAACAGGAAATAATATTGCAGCAAACCTTGCGTAAAATGGAAGTAAGTCTAACCTTGTCCTTGCCACACTAAATAGCACACGAGTCAATTTCTTTCTATTGTGTTTGGTGTTAAGATTCAAAATAAAATCTACAGCTGAATTGTCAATAAGCTCTCTGTTGACACAGTTTGGTAGATGGTTGAGAAATGCTTCCAGGGCATATCTGAAGTATAAAAAACACATAAAATACATCAAGAAATCGTGCAGGCAGTACATATGAATAACTGAATCAAAAATTAATTACTTGTTTGAAACATTTGTAGTTTGAGGCTCTTCCTGTTCAGGCTCTGGTAAGTTAGTTGGATCTTCTGCATCATTAAACTCTTCCTCTTGCAAATCCTGATCCAACATCTCTTCTGAAACTTCAGCATCAGGATTCACCTGTCAACAGATTAAACATTATTATCTACCAACAAAACAAAACATTATTATCAGATCAAAGTTTTCTAAAAAATAATATACTTGTTAGTGTCTATTTAATGTGTAATTACCTCTTTGGGTGGTTGATAATTAGGAAGGAAGACTTTAAGGTCTGGTAAACTAGTGTAGAAACTTTTAGTGTCTTCATCTTGCCATGGATCGTTGGCAGGAAGCTTAACTTCACCATCGCCAGCCCCCATCACCACATCTCCTCCACTACTTGTCAGGATATTACTACTGATAGCAATTGGCTCACCAACTTCCCCCAAATCTTCTCCAAGGATCTCAGAAAAGTTTTGAGCGCCAGTGAGCAGCCTATCATAACTGGTCTAAGTTATGGCATTAAAAAAAAGTAAAAACATCAATCAGACATCTCGATTGGAGCTTGAAGCTTGTTAACACAATGTAATATTGTGGAAGAAGTGATAAGTACATCCAAACGCTTAGGCTGGTTTAAGTCATCACTTTCCATTTCCATGGACAACGTCCACCAACACCGCCATTCTCACGGTCACAATATAAGGTCCATCAATCGAGAAACATTTAATGCACACCATTGAACCCTATGTGAAACGAAGAGTATATATATGGCAGTATATAGTCGTTGCATATTTAAAATGACGCATGTGTGAGTCTTTTTATTTAGGCATACAACTGTTCATTAGGGCATTAAAATTGTTGTTTGTACTTTTTATTACCACGTGATATTATTCTTAAAATATTGATTTTTAATATTTGATACTAAGAATCATTTTAAAAAACAGTTATAATGTCATAATAAAACGTAATGTCAAAAAATTTATTCACATGCGTCATTTTAAATATGTAATGAACTATCTATTATAATAACGCATTTGAAAAAGGTTTATCTTTATGAATACCTTAACCTGTCCGTGAGTGAATAAAGAAAAAATAAAAGTGTATGGCAGAGTGAATTAATTCAACTTTCACTTTTTGAATATTTTTTTATTGCATGTTGTAGAAAATGATCCCTAGAATAAATGTTTATAAGTAACCAACTCTGAAAAATTAATAATGGAGTTATATAACAAAAACAATTTAGATACGTCATGTCTGCTCCGGTATTGTCAACAATGGGTTCAACATAGGAATATTTATTATTATTAAAAATATTTATTTTTATTTGTTTCTAACAAAAACTTATGTAGGTACTAAAAACTAATTAAATTGTCCAGAATTAGCACAAAAAGTAAAAAAAAAATTACAAAACACTCCATAAAATAACACCCATAGCGCACGAACGCACGCAGCAAAATGGTTTGCAACCGCGAGTGACGGCTAGGTATTTCAAGCGGCGGTCACGTGATATTTTGTATTGGCGATAAATAAGGTCTAAACACGCCTATTTTTGATTTTTTTCCTTGTGATTGGTAAAGTACATCCGACAGATTGGACCAATGATGAAATTGACGAATTTGGCGGGAATACCTAAATATTACTGGATCAAACGCACCGGTGCGTGCGTACTCCAGATCCCATATTTGTTGCACGCACCGGTGCGTTGGTACTCCTTTACAGGTTAATAGCCACTTTTAAATTGAGTAGTTAAATTATTTAATTTAGAATAAATGCGATTCAAATTCTATGTATTTACTGGTTTACCTGTTGAGACTCCAACTGATCCTTCCGTTCCTGTGATAGCTCACCCCTGGTATGCAGAGTTCGCTGGTTGGCAATGTGCAAGGACTGCAGGTTTTGCTTTTGTGTAGCTAAATGCTTTATGAGAGAAGTATAGTAATCCATTAAGATGGTTCTCACTGTTGCCTGTTTTTCCGGAGGCAAGAAACTACTTCGAGGTATCTCAATTTTGAATTCCTATTAAGTTGTTAAAGAAATATAAACACAACTATGCGAGAATTAATACAAGTGATTAAAATAAATATATCTATATATCGGCGGTACAGTTTCACACATCAACAAGTCGAAATTTTTGAAAATTATGAATTAATTAGTAATTCATGGAATCAACTCCACTCTATAAATTCCACATTATTTAAAAAATGCACAGTCTCTTTATAAATTAATTATTAAGTTTACAAAAAAAAATAAAGAATGTTTTTAATTCCACAAATAAATTTTTAACTTTGAAATGAAACAAAGACATCATAATGCCTCTAACAGTGCAATCATCATGTGGTATATTTAATTTTTTGTTGCGTTTTTAAAGCATAACATAAATATAGCAAAATTACAAAAATGGCAATTTCTCGAATGTAAGACATTTGGACTTGTTGAGTTGTGGAACTGAACGGTCAATATATTATATCACAGTATCCCCCACTACATAAGCAGAGTACTGCAGAGGCGGCTCCTTGATAATGAGCGGCAGTTCAAACGCACCCCCAGTTTAAAACCTAACAATAAGTAATATTAAAAATAAAAAATATTTATTAATTTACCCATGAACAATATAATAATAGGTGGGGGAAAAAGTTTCTTCGCATTTTATATGAAAATTCAAGTCATTTTTTTTCAAAGTTAATTCACATTTCATTATAATATTTATATGCCGTTTTGTTCGTAGACTTTCTCCCATCTTGTAGGTAGAGACATGATCCCGTTGCTGTAGAAATTTTGGGACTTCTGATAAAAAAAACGCAACAAGTAGTTTTGGCAGTCCTTTCTTGATGTTAGCCTGACACTGCCTAAAGAATTCTTCAGAGACCTAACAGGTGGAAATCTGAAGGTGTAAGGTCAGGGCTATACTCTCTTAATTTTTGCTGAGTGACTAAAGATGTATGTGGTCTAGCGTTATCGTGATGAAAGACCACACCCTTTCTATTAATCAATTCCGGCCGCTTTCTCTCAACTTCTTGCTTTAATCTCATCAGTCGTTGGCAGTAGAGATCCGAATCGATGTTTCTGCCCGGCAGTAAAAGCTCATAATGAACAATGCCCTTCCAATGCCACCATAGACACAGCATCATTTTATTTCAACGAGTACATGGTTCATTAGGTTCCTTTCAGGAGCTCGTGTGGCACCCAAATATCGAGATTTTTTATGTACCCAGCTTTTTTCAAATGGGTCAAAACTGTTTTGTGGTCAATTCCCAGTTCTTCAGCTATGTCGTAACTGCTGATATGCCAATCTTGCTCCACTTTTTCAAAAATAGCGTCCATTTTATCCATAACAGGGTGTATAGAGCGAGGTGCATCTTTGACATCAAAATTCCCAGATTGAAAACGCTTAAACCAACTTTGTGCTACTCTTACTGACACTGCATTAGGTCCATAAACGTCACAAAAAAAATTCGCTACTTGCGTTACATTAGTTCCTTTTTTGTGATAAAATTTTCAAATGTATCTAATTTCTTCATTCGATTCGCTCATTTTGACAGGAAGAAAAACAAATGAAAAATAGCGAGAAACAAAATTTTCCTAATTTGATTCTTTTTTTGAAATGTCACCTTTTAAATGTCATCAAAATCAGCCAGATACAAATAGTACAGCCAAAGATATTTTATTACAAGTTTATACATACTATATGCGAAAAGACTTTTTCCCCGACCTAATATTATTTTTCCAGTAACCATATGAACAAAACAGTAATCGCATACATTATTGCTTTTCAACATGAAGCGCTACTGTTCATTAGAATATTTTAATGCGGATGTCGAGCGAACTAATCGGTGCAACACCAAATCTCACACACAATACCACATTTCGAATCCCTTACATACAAAATTTGTGGTGCTAAAATTGTATGAAAATATTAAAAATATATGAGATATCTTGAGCAATGAACACAACTATGCTCACACGTAAAAAGGAGTAAGAGATACGCCTTGTAACATTTTGTCGTATATTGACGAAATTTTTTTGACTATTGTGTTTTTTTTTATGTGAAGGGATTCCTGTCATTAGTTATATGTGGATGCGATGAATTAGTACCTACCAAGCATACCAAAATGCATCGCTTGACATTGTGAGGTTCAAAGGTCAGCCGTATGCACTGTTATTACTTATTACATAGTGGTGAAACTTCTGTGTCACCGCTAGTTGCGATTGTGTTATGCAGATAATTAGTTATTTTGGTTTGATATTTTGATTTCGGTGCGCTAATATCAAAATATAACATACAATTTAAAGAATCTACGATATAGATACCTAAATAAAATTTAAATATTATCGTTTTAGCTTATAGAGGACTGTTAAAATGGGTGAATTAAACGTAGAATATATTAAAAACAGGAAACACCAGAGTTTAACCGTTTAGTAACTGAAGTGTTCGCTAATGGTAAAGAGAGGAGGATAGAACTTCTTTATAAGGAATAAGGTAGGTGTTTTTTATTTTACTGATCACCCGCTAATACATATTGCTGGCCGCCTCTGGAGTACTGTATGTAATACACAAATAGATCAACAAGGAATTTGATAAAGGCAAATTATTTGTCTGCATAGGAAAATAAACATGGACATAAAGTTGATATTTTCAACCGACGGTACTTGGTGGAAATTCATGTTGAATTAATTAAAATAAAACACTTATTTGTAGTATATCCACGGTGACTTTTTATTGGACGCGAGCCGGCTTTCAAGAGCTTCCGCTCTCATCATCAGGCTGGCGAAAAGTAAAGAAATTACAGTTTGGTAACGAATATATATAGTATGTCATTGGATAGCAAAACAAAAGTGGTGATTAAGACAGTGGTAACAAACAATTGAAATAAGTACCGTTGTGGACGGATTTTAAGAAAAACATCTCCAGCATTTTAAAAACATTTTATTATTTAAAATATTTTATGTATACTATCAGAGGAAGGCTACCTCTTAAAAAAATAATGCTCATCTCTGATATGGGTTTTTGTGGTTTCCTCAATATCGTTAAAAGGCAAATGCTGGAGATGTTTTTCTTAAAATCCGTCCACAACGGTACTTATTTCAATTGTTTGTTACCACTGTCTTAATCACCACTTTTGTTTTGCTATCCAATGACATACTATATATATTCGTTACCAACCTGTAATTTCTTTACTTTTCGCCAGCCTAATGATGAGAGCGGAAGCTCTTGAAAGCCGGCTCGCATCCAATAAAAAGTCACCGTGGATATACTACAAATAAGTGTTTTATTTTAATTAATTAAACATGGACATATAAAAATGAAATCTTAATGAGATGATACTTTATAAAAATAGAATTAACCTCAGCTAAATCTTTAATTTTCTTTGGAACTAGTCCTGCATAGTCTTCACCACAGTGTCTGCAAAATGTAACGAGTATGTTGATATTGTTGTGCTCCTCCTTATCCATGTTTATGAGAACAGTGAGCACATTACCCAACAAAGGAAGTCCCATTTTGTTAGTGAAGATTCCACATGTAATCAGCTCTCCGTAGAACCTCAAGTCTACTCTCAATTTAGAAGGATTGGCAATTTTATCTGAAACTTTAAACGACAAAATCTTCTGCCAGTTTTCAAATAAACTTTGCGCGAAATCAGTATACAATTGATGAAAAGTAGAACACAATTTAACCATAGGTTGAATATCAGAAAGTTTCAGTTTTGCTTCAGTTATTGCTGAGGCCACTTCAGATATATACTTGGTTAAATTCAAAGAACCAAAATCTTTTAAAAGAGCATCAAGTTGTGAAGCTGAAAATGTTTTCAGTTTCTTGACAAACGTTGTATTTTTTTTCAACGAAGAATCTAGTTTTGAGAAATGACTATCAGGTGGTCTGACACATTGTACATTTTGCTGTCTCAATTCAGACTTGTATTTTAAACGTGCCTGCAATTCATTTACATAGTCCTTCAATATTTTCTTTTGCTCCTCTTTATTATTTGCTTCCACGTCTTCTGCAGAGGCTTCAGTAGCAACTTTCTGATCAACTGGTTCCATTTTAAGCTTCACTGTAAGTAAATATATTTTATTATAATTATTATTCCGGGTTAGTTGGAAGACATCGCATTTTAGCGATAAACTCGCCCTCTGTGCATTGAATTGTATAAATGATGTTTTCTATGTTGATTTGTATTATTGTAAACAATGTACAGTGAAGAATAAAATAAATAAATAAATAAAACAGAGTACTCGTAATTTACACTTCTGAATATTGTACAGCAGTCTTTCCATCCTCAATTCTCATATGTAAAATATTTCTATCATGATTAAAGTTTTACAACTAGACAGCATAAAAAAGTAAATAATGTGATGTCAATAACACCACGATGCAGTAAACGTGCATTACCTTGCAATAGAAAAGAAAACGATCACTTGCGTCAACGAAACGTAGATTTGATAAGCTCATTAAACCCTTTTCGATACTTTTGAGTATAATTTCCTTAGACTACGACAATTTACCGAAAACGACCACATTCTTATCAAAATTATCACATTTTTACCCAATATCGGCAATGTCAACCTGTCAAAGTTGTTCATAGACAATTGGCGAGTTGTGAAATCGTAGGCCAAAACAGTGTTACCAATTCGGATTTTGAAAAAGACATTGCTCAACTAAAAAAATACGTAAATTTTGGAAAAAAGTTCGACGATTATTGAAAAATTCTATCTGGGATTTGAAAAGTGAGGACCTTTTTTAACATGGACCTAAATAGAGTAATGGACAGACACTTTGGTAAACATTTTGTAGCTGCGCGGGGAGGGGAATGACGACCATTTTGTAAGAAATAAATTTTGTTCGGTGCGTCGCATTTGGGCTGCGTTCAGACAGTCACCGAGTGATCAGTCGACGACGCGTATTTTGAAAGTACCTATACAATGCCAGTAGGTAGTAGGTACGTATTCATAGTGTTCTTGTACTGTATGTTACTATGTTTTCAAAATGTGTAACAAAATAAGAATTATAGTCTCAGAAAATATACTCGATTTCTGCGTAATTGTCATTTATAATTTCTGACGCTGATTCAGTGAATTCGTTTGGATAAATTTAGGATATAAACTTGTAACAAGTATTTGGGAAGTATACAAGCTCAGAAAGTTAAATAATGGAATAATTAAAAAAAAAAGTATAAAGCAATTAGTTATAAACTAATCAAGTAGTTATTACTTTAACTGTTAATTTTAAAGATACCTATTAAAATAATTTATTCCTTCGTTAGAGACAAAAATATTTTTATCATTTAAAAGAAACACAAAAGTACTTGAATGCTTCTATTAAAAGGCGCCAGTCAAATAATAATAAAAATATTAATTATTTAAATATATTCATAATTTACGTCTTTTACACGTCGGCGAATTTAAGAAATTATAACAAAAAGTAAATCCAAAAAAAAAAAATTTAAAAGTTATAAAAGCAATAAAAAAATAAATAAAAAGACGTAAAAAATAATGGCGCCATTACGATAACATTGGGTCATAAAACGCTCTAAGTTATTCACGATTATCCGGATTACATTCACCACTCACTGCAACTTCATGGTCGTTCAGGTCAAACGACGCCGAGTGACATTTATGCTCCCGTGAACCAACCCTTGTATGTTTAGTTGTTTTAAAAATGTTTCAAGTTTTTGCACATCAGTTGAATTTTTCATATCGGTTTTTGTTTTTATATCTAGAAGAATAGGAATCATCTTATGATTAACATGGTGATGTGCGCTATAAATGGTTGTGGTTATAAATCCAATCCAACTTTCGCAGGAAACAGGATTGTCATATTTTCGGTAAGTTGTTTTGTATTGTAGTTTTTATCTTAATATATTGCGATTTTAAAGTCGTTTATATTATAATTCGTATACTTATAAATGATCATAATAATGTTATAAACGTTCTATATAATTATCTGTCCTTATTCTCCTATATCTACACATGTAACTTGTTTTCCATTCTGTCATCTGACAATACAAAGAACCTACAATCTGATGTTTGGTTTGTTTACCCGTTAGAATGAAATGTTTCATGCATACAAATCTGATCAGGTTAATGATATTATCGCATGTTTATAAACAAAATCATTTTTTGTAGTTTTCCAAAGGATCCAGAAAGGAGAAACTGGACATTATCCAATATTTGACACCAAGTAAACGTAGTGTTTTGTGTTCAAAAACATCTCGTTTTTCTGCGAGGTTGGAGAAAAACGTCATTCTTACGAAATATCCTGAGTTTCCCGCTCATTTGCAAGTTCGTGTGTTTTATATTATTCATTTTAGATATATCCTTCAATTGTCATTCATTCTCTCCATATTGTGTGTATATGAAAACAAAGTTTAAAAATAAATACTGAATGATTTAGAAATGACTCCATTTTATTAACTCATCCTATTCCCTATTTCATCAAATATATGAAAACATTAAGTTATGTGGCATTGTAATTATTTTAAGAAGTAAATATAATGTTTTCTGATACTGTGTGAATAATTTCCATACATTGCCCATACAAATGTTAAATAAAGTATTTCCTACAAAATGGCCACCGTCGATTTCCCTTCCTCACTTTTTGGCTTCGCTGTCATTCATACAAATTACTATAAATGTTCCATCCCCTACCTACATACATCCATGTTTTTTAAAGGTCTCAGCTTCCACAATTCGAAATATTTCGCGATCTCCTCAGAATTGTTAAGTAAACGTTAAAGTGTTAAAAGAGCGGTATACATTCGAAAACAAAAATTCTTAAATTTGACAAAAACCGAAAAGTACGTAGATTTGGATCAAAAAGTATATAAATTAACCCAAAAATATGCAAATCTACATAACCACACTAGCAAAGCAATAGACCATTAAAGGATGACGTCACAGAGAAATCATTGAGGGGCATCAGGCATCTCAACACAACAGACGATTACGGTGTAATATTAGGTGGAACGCCTAAAGAATACCTACTAATCAAAAAAACTGTCAGTGTCGATTTTGATATTATTTTGTCGTCTGACTTTTCTTTTTTTTCTCTTATGGCATAACATCCTACAAGGATGATTTGCGCAATCTGATTGCCCCCCAAGCAAAAGCAAATCCATAGACAAGACCACGTGACCTTTAATGGTCTATATTATTTAGAAAGTTAGAGGTCATCTGATGTGCATTATTTAAATTGAATGAATTGAAAAATATATATAAAAAAATAAAATGTTAATTTAATAAAAATATTTAAAAAAAAGTTTTACAAAAATTGATTGATTATGTTATTGTGTAACCAATTATGTGCAAAATTGAATAGAAAAATAAATAATACACCAATTCTTCTCATAAACGTGAAGCCTGAACACAGTTTTGTACAAAATTTGCTTGCGTAAAAAGTGCCGGTGCCGTTAAAAGGTGAATTTATGCATAAACTGATATTGTTCACCAGTATTTTTGACTTGTTGGACACATTGAAATTGGTTGAAATTCTTTCCAATAATAATGTCGTGTTTACTAATCTCTTTCTTCCGTCATCGCTAGTGATCACTAGAGTTGGGAATAACGGCTCTTTGAAAATAATGGAACGTAAGCGACTGTTATTTATTTATATTCTGTTATTAGAAAAGCTACCGTTATCACCCCCACCCATAAAAAAAAATGGATATGTTCAAAAATATTTTTTATCTGGCGACGAACAATAATAAAATACGCAATATTAAACGCGCAAATAAAAAAGGAAAGTTCGAAAAAATAAAGTCATTTTAGATCTTCAACTCAGCGATGAGGTTTGTCCCCCATCCTGACTGATTTATATTTTTGTCTGTCAACTTAACTAATAATAATATAAATAGTTATAATTAAAAGATTAAAATGATCTCTTTTAAATTACATCAATCATAAAATTAATATAGTAAAAGATTTTTTACTATATTAATTAAATTAAAAGTTTTTAATTTAATTTTATGAAAAATAAACATGTAAAATCATGTGGAGATCGTCCTTTGACCACTCAGGTGATAAAAGGGTTATGAATAATATTATCTACTCGTATCTGGAACTCATTCTACTTTCGTGTCAATCAACAGATGTCCGTAGTAGTACCATTTGAGGCTAAAAAAAGAACGCGTTCCTTTTCAAATAATACCTAAATATTATTTTCCATACTAAAATGTATCGCCGCGTGATTTGTAACGTCATCGGGAATACCTAAATGATCGTCCATAGTAAAATGTATGGCGGCGTGATAAGTAACACTCATAGACTTTAATACTATATACCTAGACAGAGTACATCGGTAACTTTTCATAGCGGTGAAGTGAGGCAAACAAAGATTGTCTCTTTCGCACAGTTGGTTGGCAAGAACTATGGCAATTTGTATGGGAAATGTGAAGTATGCTGTGAAATTTTCGCATTTATTTAACTAAAATACTTAGACGTAACAGTTGAAAAATTAAAATGAATCGATTAAGAAAGCAATTGAGATGTCTAGTAATATAAAAAATACCAACATGGTTTTTGTTTATTTTTCCAATGTTTATGAGGTGATTCTTACATTGTTGATATGTTTGGCTCATGTACTCAAACTACCAAAATAAAACCCCCAGAGTAGAATGTTATTTTACTTGATTTAATAACACAATAATACGTCTTTACAGGACAATAAGAGTTTGGAGCTTCTATTTTCGAGTGTCCTGTAAAAGGCAGATGTTCGAAAAAATTAAGACATTGTACATCTTAAATTCAGCGATGAGGTTTGCCACCCTACCTGAATGTCTTGATTTTATATTGGCACGAAGGGGGCAGCTTGCATGTTTCTTACATGCAGCTGGTCCGCTGGTTACCTCACTTGTGGGATATGCCGTGATGGTATAGTAATAGTAGTAGCTTCTATTTGAGCCAATATCTCAAATATATGTACATATTAACTTTTATGTCACATAGAGGATGATCTCTGAATTCATTACACAGTAGATCCACTGGCTATCTTTTTCATAGGAGATAAATAGATGAAAATATTTACAGAGAAATTCTCGATCTTTACCACAGGTGAACTAGAATTGGTTTGATTAACATTTTTAGTCATTCAACGGAGATGAAATTTAGATCCAACCCTGGCTCCTGGGTCACCTCTTGCTTTCAAAAATATAGAAAACAATATTAAAGATGTTTGTGGAGTAAATGTGGTTTGTAAAATAATTAAAGAAAGAAATAATTGTAATAAATAAACTTTATTGAAATTATTTTAAATGTACACTTTTGAGGGATAGTACGCCGTCTAGGTATATAGTATAAAAGTCTATGGTAACACTATTATTAATGCGAGATTTTAAAATGTAAAAAAACGGATTGTACTCCAAGTTCAGAAATTGGACACTCGTAGCGTTAGTAGTTCTCTCATTTCTATGACCAAATACGGCTTATAAAACTAATTAGACGATATTCATTACACTTTTTAGGGTGTTGCTTCTTGGGCAGTGTGACTTATGTTGACATTAACCAATCGTGAGGAATAATCCCTGTGTCATAGATAGTATTAAATAACCTTAGCAGGTAGTCAATGTTTTGGTCATCGATGAGTTTCAATATTTCAGTAGGGATTTCGTCTGGTCCACAAGCCTTCCTATTCACAGATGCTGATATAGCATGAAGAACTTCTGATTTTAAGATTGATGGTCCATATAGTACATCATCAATAGTGGAGTCAGGTCGGTTCGGTCAGAGTTTATTTAAAAGAAATAAATAAGATGAATACATTCAAGTGAACGAATAAACAAGAATAAGTTAATTAAATAGAATTAAAAATTAATTAAACGTAATAAATTATGAATAAAATGTATATGTAAAGTAATGCAAAATTTATTTAATGGTTAAGGGTTTGAATATTTACCTGTTTTCTTGTTGTTTTCACAGTCATACTACCTTCAATAAGATCCAATTCACCAACTACAAAGTATTCAGCAAGAGCTTTCTGTAGCAGAGGCCAACATTGCTTCAAATATTTTTCACGATAACTAGGAAATAATGTGGCGAATGCACTTATTTTCCATAGCCCACGCATTATCAATTGGGCCAGATGGCTGAGTTTCTGCTTCATCATTTGAATCACTCATTTCTAATGTGAGAAATAAAATTACCGTAAAATAACAACTTCAATAACAAATTGAGATTACACCACGATTATACACCGTATTTGACAGATATTCTTGAAGGATGTTTGACATTTCGATACCAACCGTATGGCAAGCATCGCTGATGTCGTATATTCTATTTCTATGGGAACGACCGGAGAAAATAAGGAATCGTCAATCTCCTAAAGGGTCGTTCACATACGTTCACTTTCAGTGATCACTCCGGATGATCCTCCAAGATGAACAGGTGTGAACGGGCGTTTCATCGCTAGTGATCACTAGCGATGACGGAGGAAAGAGATTACCACTCGTCATAATTTTGATAAAAGGCTTTCACTGAAACGACCATAAACAAGTTTCATCTTATTATTTGTTTTATTCTCTATGAATTTGTATTGAATGTCAGAATCATGTACAAAATTATTATGCAGTCGAGAGCTATATTAATTTATTTTAAGTGTTATTTTTCATTTTTGAATTTGTTTTATTATTTTTATACGGAAATACGTCAAACTACATACAACATGAGTGAGAAAGTAGACATGACAGTGAAAGCATAGGATGAACAAATGTGAACGGACGTGTTCACTTTCGATGAACAGGTTTGACCCTGACACTCTGGATGATCATCCAAAGTGAAGCAATGTGAATGCTACTTTAGCTTGGAGACCAGGGTTGCCAGACGTACGGTAATTACCGTACTTGTACGGTAATTTCATTCCCCGTACGGTAGTAAATTACCGTACGACAAAAGTACGGTAATTTCAAATCAAAACTAATATACAGAAAATGTACGGTAATTTGGCACACAAGTCATTTTTTTTGTATCCATCAAGCTCAAGGACGTTTATCACGTGTACATAGCATGAGAGCACGGGGGGGGACGAAAACGACTGTACTCGGGAAAAGGCCTTCTTAACACGAGAAGATAGTGGCTAACGGCGCACTTTAGTGATGTACGGTAATTGTACGGAAATTTTTCCCTAGAAGTACGGTAATTTTGGATTCACAATCTGGCAACCCTGTTGGAGACTAATAATCATATTATGATACCTATGTGAAAGTAAACATCAAATCAAATTTTTATGTATCATAATAATTTGTATGGAAAAAAAGAAAGGGTTACATAGTTAAATGAGTTAATTTTCATCCCGTGGAGCACCCAATAAAGAATTCGTCTCCCACTCTTCTCCGTAAGTTTTCGAGTGTCCTGTAAAGGTGTTCGAAAAAATAAAGACATTTTATTTCTTAAATTCAACGATAAGGTTTGCCACCCATCCTGAATGTTTTGATTTTATATTGGTACGAAGAGGACAGCTTGCGTGTTTATTATATGGGGATTTTTTAGTTCAGGTGAATGCAACAAAACTTCGATTATTTTTATGATGATGTTCACGTCGTATACCACAAGTGGGGAAGCCAGCAGACTAACCGCATGTACCTAATAAACATATAGATTGTCCTCTCCGTGTCAATAAAAGTATAAGGCATTCAGAATGGGTGGCAAACCTCATCGCTGAATTATAGATGTAAAAGTTTTTATTTTTTGGAACATCCGCCTTTTACAAGACATTTATTAATGAAAAATTAAATAAATAATAATTAAGTATAGGTACTAGTACCTACTACTACACATGCACGTCGTATTCCTCAAGTGGGGTAGCCAGCAGACAAACCGCATGTAATAAACATATAGATTGTCCTCTCCGTGTCATTACAAGTACCTATAAGACATTCAGAATTTAAGATGTAAAATACCTGCTTTTTACAGAACACTGGAAAATTTACGAAAAAGATAGGGAAACCAATTCTTCGCTAGGCGCTACACAGAAAATTATTACTAAGGTTAAATGGAAGTCCCCAGACTACTGCGGTATTCGGAATTGATGATGAATCTCTTTCAATAAAGGTGTAACGATAATTTTGAATATTCGTTATAACTAATAGTGGAAATTTGCACCATGTACATTTTATACAACTATTTCTTGTACATTTTGTAGTTCAATACATTGTATCTTATTAAATATGTGTAATGTAAGATGTATAAAATAAAGGCAAAGGCTATTAATTTTTTGTCCGTAATTACATAGAAAAAAGAAAGAAATTATAAAATTTATCTATGGTAAACTTTTCCATAGAGAAATTGCAAAATATGTTTATGGTTAACTATTACTATTACACACTTTTTTTAATAAATGTCGGTATAAGTACCCGATACTTTTTTGAAAGAGGTATTTTGACAAAATACTCTAAAAGAAAACCGTGGAGTTTTGAAACACATTAAATTCCTATACCATTTTGAAAATTTAGCGACGAGGGGGGAGGGGGGGGGGTAGAATATTTTAGGTTAAGAAGTTAAGTTATCAAATGTTCCATATTTGGAGTATATTGTTGTGCGGCCCGGTAGGAAATATCATTCTGAAATTTGGCCCGGCTGCTGAAAAGGTTGGCCACCCATGTTCTAATCGATTTATCACACTTTATCAGGTTATGGAAATTACTTTGTTCTTACACAAAATATACGAGCTTAATACTCTTTATACGGGAACATACCTATAAAACATGAAATATACAAGATGACAAATGTTTAAATGATATTGCACTATTCAAGCATTGAAAGTTTGCTTTCTCATAAATCAAACTAAGCGAAAACGTAATAAGAAATGTCATCGGACATTACGACTGCCAATCAGTGTGACCAGATTTTATTTTCAAAAACTACTAAATGGGGAAGTCAAAAACTACTAAATGGTATAGGAATTTGAAGTATTTCAAGAACTCCTCGGTTTTGTTAAACAATATTTTAAAATAGTACCTTTTTATCGGGTATTTGTACCAACTGTTGTTACTTTTCGGATACTTTCATACCGACTATTGAAAAAAAGTTACTCGCTTAAATTTCTACCTTCCCCGTCGCCGAATTTTCAAAATGGTATAGGAATTTGAAGTATTTCAAAAACTCCTCGGTTTTCTTCAACAATATTTTCTCGCAGTACCTTTTTCTAAAATGTGTCCGGAATTTGTACCGACAATTATTTTCGATCAGTAAGTATCGGGTACTTTTCCAAGTACCCGATAATTTGCCGACTAAATACAAAAACTGCCAAAAATCTACTAAAAACTACTAAACATTCTTGCAAATGCCTCAAAAACTATTAAAAAAGTAGGAAACTACCAAATCTGGTCACACTGCTGCCAATATTGACAGACGACAAAACAGCATGGCTTTGTTTATCTTTACATAAAATTCCTTACGAATAGCCATTGAATTGACAGACGTCAAAACCATGCCGTTTTGTTTACATAATTTACTGTAAAATACTTCAAGGTCAAAACTGTCATTATTTGACAGTGACAGTAATTTCTGTTACTGACAAATAGCCGATGCGTAAAATAAATATTAAAATATACAAAATGTATTATGTTGCAAATATTTGTTTTATTATCTTCAAATTGTTTTGTGGGTTCGCTGTCGACAAAGGAACGGACTACTAACGCTACGAGTGTCCAATTTTTGAACTTGGAGTACAATCCATTTTTTTACATTTTAAAATCTCGCGTTGACGAGTGTTTTGAAAGTATTAATAATATTGTTCATCGGATGATGTATCAACATTATTATGAAGATAATTATCCAGTTTTGGTCAATATAATATAATTATTATTATACCTAACACAATATTCTCAAACCAAAATGACAAACTATGTAACTGTCAAATTGATGACATATATAGCACCATCTACAGACGAAAAAAATATTCATTCTCAAAGTTAACTCGTGGATTCGATAGTTAACTCATGAAAATCGGGTGGTTATAAATAACCACTTGTTATCTCCGTAACCAACATTGGATATCACCATTTCTTGAGTTAACTTATGGTTTACTCTTGACAACTAGTTAACTGCTTGGTTAACGTTTTGGATATCGCGGGCCTTAAAATATGGATTTTTGGGTCGAAGGGGTGTCATTATTTTAATTATAAAAAAAATAGCGATACTTTTAGACATTCCATATTTCTTTATCTGGGATTACTATAAAGTATTTATTCAGAGAAAAAAAACCAATGGTGATTTTTACTTTTTTATATTTAAAAATTTCGTTTAAAAATCCCCTTTTTTCATAAAAAATATAATGACCTTGAGATGAATTTTTGGTATTTATTAAATATATAATAGAATATCAATATACACCAAAATATAGTCTCATTATTACTCAATATAATGTTTTTTTTAAATTATTTCGCTACGGTTACAAACAAAGAAAATATTACGAATTTTGTATTGATTTCTTTTTACAAAAACAGCCCGCGCGAAAAACTCTGTATCCCAAAAACTGCTCCGATATCACTCATATAATTCCTGCCACTTATCAATAAGAATACGATTAATGTTTAATTAAATTTTCAAATGAAAACATTCAGTCCCTTTTCAGATATTTGGTTTCAAAATTTGCATTTTTTCACGTAAGTTCAAAGTTCGACTAGTTATAGAAAAAGAAGGAATATCTTAAATTCATCTGCATTGCTTCTGAGGATAGTGATCTAAAATATCTCTGTAAATAAAAAATATCAATGATGATATTTTTAGTTTTCATTCTGAAATAATGAGAAATTTTCAATTTTAGAATTGTAAATTTGAAGCAAAATTTAGTCATTTTTTCGATAGATATCGATGGTTAAAAATATTTTTTAAACTAGAAAATTTTGTATTCAAAATATATTTTTTTAAATTACCTCGATATGTTAATAAATAAAAAAGATACAATAATTTTTCTAAAGATCTATTTTCATTAAAAATCACCCACGGCACGTTACAAAAATGGCCTCCAAAAAAAAAAATTTCGAGAGTTAAAAAAAAAATAATACTTGTTTGAAAGTCTCAACATATCAAGCAATTTAACAGGCAAAGTATAAAAAAATCTAAGACATTGAGCAACATGGTCTGGTTGTTTTGAACAGGAATTAGCCATACCTACCATGGTTTGTTCCATAATTTGCATCGAATGTTTGGGCACTTCTTTTTCTATTTATTAAATGATAATTTATTTATGTAACCACTCTGTTGGCATTAAAGCTTTACAACCTTATCACCAGCATTTTGTGCAAAACAACAATGTTTCAGTAAAAATAATTACGGTGCATTTTAATTTTAAGTCTTAAGCAATAAACAGTTTGAATAGAACTGGTATGAATGCATAGTTTTCTAAGCCAAGACAATTTTTGAACGCTGTTTCATAATATCACCACACATTATGTCTAAAATGCTTAATGTAACATTGTTTTGTAACGTTTGGAAGCGAATTCGAAACGTCGTTTCTTTATTCATTTTAGCCGCTCTGTGTTGAATCAGTTTCGAGTCGGAATTACCAAAGTGCAGATAGTTTGCTTTGTGTAGAAATGTGTCGAAAATGCGATTAAATGTTACTACTTTATGAATGGCCTCGAATCAAAGTTACTAGCATGTGCTACTTGGGTTCCCCGACACATTCGAAGAAAATAAATTTTATGTTATTAATTAACGGTATGTACCAACCAAAGATCAATTATTACTTATACTCTATGGTACCAACACACTCTTTTCAGTGCGTACTGTACGTAACTTGTGTTAACAAAAATATTTAAACTAGACATTAAAGTCGTGTATAAAATTTTGACCTTAAACGAGTATTAAAAGCACAAAATGGGTGCACGAATTTCGCACCATCATTACCAATAGTTAATGGATGAAGTTAATATTGAGACAGAATAGATTAAATGTTTTTCGCCATTTCACAATTTTATTTTGAAATCTGGTCACACTGATTGCTCTCAAAGTCCAAGGGTTTCCCCTAGTTTTTGTAAATTATAACCATTAAACGTAGGTACACCAATGCATTCACAGCGCACCAATACTTCCACAGTACGTATATATGTACACATTACCGATGATTTGAAGGTCGGTATTACCGAGTAATTCGGCAGGTACATAGTACCGATCGGTAGAAAGTAGCCTGAAATCGCTAATAACGAATACACAAGTATCCATCGGTAATACCCGGAAATGGCTAGTACAGAATACATAGTACCGATCGGTAGATAATACGGTAGTACCGATCGGTATTATCTACCCGCGGATCCCATCACCTATTAGGTGATGCGGATCCTGAGCATTACCCGCTCGCGGTATACTGAAAAAACAAAGTAACGAGTAGATAATAACAGATATACCTATGCCAAATTGACATCACTATTATACTCTGGTTTAGTATTGGTAAATCCAGTTCTTTCTCAGGAATCGGTACTTGAGACATCGTTCTTCAAAACAATTCGTTCTTAACATTCGTTCTCGTTCGTGGAATTTGTCACGCGATTTTCACCTTAGTCTCTTTGAAAATAAAGTATTTTAAAGGCCTTTTTCCCAAAAGACGACACGAAGATTTAAATCCTTAAATCTCGGTTGTGATATATGTCACGCGATTTTAAACCTTAGTCTCTTTGAAAATAGAGTATTCTAATGGTATTTTTACCAAAACAACTTCACAAAGATTTAAATCTTTGAATCATGTTTGTTACATTTGACACGCGATATAAAACCTTAATTCCTTTGAAAATAGAATACTCCAATGGCGTTTTTTCCAAAATAATAACACGTAGATTTAAATCCAAGAATCTCGTTCTCAACGTTTGACACGCAATATGAAACCTTAGTATCTTTGAAAATAGAGTATCTTAAGGTTTTTTTTCCAAAAAAAACACACACACGAAGATTTAAATCTCGTTCGTGTTTATTTGCCACGCGATGTTAAACCTTAGTTTCTTTGAAAATATAGTACTTTAATGTAATTTTTCCCAAAAGAACGAAAAAGACCGAACAGATTTGGCATTGAGGATTTAGTTCTTCGAGTTAAGTTGAAGAACGAATACATAAGAACGAATAGTCAGATTCTGAACAATACTACTCTGGTTTCCATAGTGACGAAGTAATCAAAACAATAATGATTATCAAAATTTTGCTTTTTATATTCTTGGTTTTATAAAAGCAACATTTTATGCAAACTTTTTATACCTATAGAAAATCAATATGAGTCCAACATCTGTTACTAACGCGTTGAGTTACGAAAAGCAAGCAAAATTCATTCAAGACAGAATATCAAATGTTGAGAAAAACTTCGGTGAGTTATGCTCAGCATTTGGCATTTATGCAAGAAAACTAGCCAGGTTTGTTATTTTACATAAATTTTATGGCACCTGAAGAATGAGCCATATGTTCATTACATGCATTGATTCCACTTGCCACTCGTGTCAGATACTGGGATTTATTTTTGAAATCCTATTTATTTACATAATACTAATCTCAAGATTTACACGATACAATCAGAAAAAATCTCAATACAACCAATCTCATCAATAATAATAAACCAGCAAAGTACCAAGTGTTAATACCATTAAATTTATTGTGAATGTAGCAGCTCAAAAACAACTTATTATGTAGGTACATACAGACTGTAATGCTTCTTAATTATACAAATGGGGGATGGATTGATTCACCAGCGTATGCACCTGTGGAATGACACAAACTATCGACCATCTGGTAAACAAGTGTCCCACGTACAAATTCCAGGTAGGACTTACATGCTCTTACAGAGGATGCAATCCAGTTACTGTGGGATTTATAGGTCAAGTTGTCAGTCACCATAAGGAAGAATGATTGAATATTCACAAATTAATTGTATTTATGTAATAATATAGGTAAATAATAAGTGATGCTATAGATACAAGAAGAAATTTGATATTTTTATCATTTGTTGTTTCTAAGGATATTATTATATTATATTATTAATCATCCTACACTTTGGAAAACCCTCACATATTGCGCAGGTTTACAGAAATAGAAGAGAAAGATATTCAAAAACTCATTCTATCACAGCCGAACAAGCAGTGTGACCTGGATCCTGTTTCTACCTGGCTCCTAAAAACGTGTGTCATCGAGCTGACTCCAGTGATCGCAAAAATAATAAACTTATCATTGTGTAACAGTGCAGTTCCAAGTGATTTCAAAAAATCGATTGTAACTCCTGCTTTAAAAAAGCCCAACCTAGACCCTGATTGCCCTGATAATTACTGTCCCATTTCTAACCTATCCTTCTGTTCCAAACTCCTAGAGAAAATAGTATCCTCTCAGATCACACATTTTCTGACCTCCACAGATGTTCTTGCAAAAAATCAGTCTGCCTACAGGAAGTTTCATTCCACGAAATCGACTTTATTGAGAATGACTTCTGATCTCATCTCAAGCATTGAATCTGGTAGCCTGGTACTAGTGTCATTCCTGGACATGAGTGCTGCTTTTGATACAGTTGACCATGGTATCCTACTACGAAAGCTGGAAAAGGAATTCGGCTTAAGAGATGAGGTCCAGGAGTGGATTGCATCTTACCTAGCAGAGCGTGAATGTGAACTCAAGTTCAATAACACGCCGCCTAAAAAAAGCTCATGCATATACGGGGTTCCTCAGGGTTCGGTGCTTGGCCCTTTACTCTTCAATTTATATACGAATGAGCTTGAATTTCTAATCCAACAACTTGGTTTCCAAACGTATTCTTATGCTGATGATCGACTTTTCTTCAAATCGTGCTCCTCTGATTCACAAGATCAACTAAAACAAGATGTTATTTGTGTCGCTGAGTTTCGAAATCCGCTATAACACATACATTTGAATGTGTTATAGCGGATTTCGAAACTCAGCGACACATTTCATGTATCTCTAAAATTTCGCACTGGATGTCAGTGAATAAATTAAAAATAAATCCTACTAAGACCGAATTCCTTTGGGTTGCTTCACCGAGACGACAACACCTTATAAACTACGACCCTATATCCATTCAAAACATCAACATCATTCCATCTAAACATGTTAAGTTTCTTGGAGCCTACATTGACAGTTCCTTATCAATGGATAAACACGTCTCATCAACCGTCAGTAAATGTTTCTTTTCACTAAGGCAATTAACTCCCATTAGAAGATGTCTGACATCCCAGGATGCTAGAACATTGATAAATTCCTTTGTGGTATCTCGGGTAGATTACTGTAACGGTATTCTGGCCAATTTACCGCAATACCAGCTTCAGAGAATCCAATCTGTGCTCAACGCCGCTGCCCGCTTAATTTTCAAAATGGACCAACGCTCCCATATAACTAGTACCCTCAAAAATCTGCACTGGCTCAAGTGCGCTGAAAGGATCGCTTTCAAGGTTTGCCTCACAGTTTTCAAATCCATTCATAATATGGCTCCATCATACATCTCCGAACTCTGTAGACAGCAAGTTCCAAATCAAAGACAAAGCACTCTTAGGTCAGGTTCTGATACGGGTGTCAGCTTGACGGAAATCGGTGTAAGAGGGAGACCTAAGTATTCCTTTCGAGCCTTCAGCTCGGCCGGACCATCCATGTGGAATGATCTTCCTGAACAAGTGCGTAAGACACAGTCTCTTGATCTGTTCAAGAGTCGATTGAAAACACACTTGTTTGGTATATCATATAAATGATAGAAATTGTACAACTTATTGTTATTTATATATGTATAGTTTTTATAATATGCTTATTAATATATGTATTATATGTATCAGGCTTGAATCACAGGTATAAACACGCTATTTTAGGATGCGCCCTTGAAATGAATATATTCCACAAAACGGTGCACTATAAATTGTCTAGTTATTATTATTATTATTGTCACTACTTAAGTATACTGTATTTATTATTCCATGATTACCACAAAAATGCAGATGCGATATCTCTCATTATATGTATGTCTATAAATTACATTTTATAATAGTTATTTCTTTGGCTTGGTTGTGGGAATCGCGCATCCATGATAAACTCGCCCTATGTATATTGATAATATGATTGTATTTTTATGTAAAATTGCTTGTAATCAATGTACAGTAAAGAAAAAATTAATAAATAGAAATGTTTTTCATCTTGGTTTATAACTAATAGAGATTATCTCATTGGAAATCCACTAACCATACCAACTACACATAAAAATTCTTGTGAGATATTTAAAATTATGTTAATTGTAACAAAGTGGCACTCGATCCTTTCTAACTACCCCGCGAGGGAAGCGGCGTGATGGCATGTATGTATGTATAATTCTGCCATTTCAGGCTTCGTGATGTGGGAGATGAGCTGTCCAAAGCAGTTCAGTCATATTCCAGTGTAGAAACAGTTAACAAATCTTTAAGCAACGGACTCGCTAATCTTGCCACAACACTTTCAGCCATAGAAGATTACAGGAATGCCTTTGTACAAAGAATGGAAATTAAGGTGACAATTTTTAAAATATTTGAGAAATTATTCCATCAGTTTTAGAACAATGAACTGTTGATTTAGATATAATTTCTTCTTATAATGCTACAACCCAATTTTTTTTTTATCTCTTAGGAGACTTTCCTTGTCATCATATGTCTAATAATGTGAATAGTTAATGAAATAATATTATATTTATTTACACAGGTTATAACTGAACTTTCACAATATGAAGGTATATGTCGACATGCTCGTGGTGAAGTGAAGCATACTCTATCTGTAAGAGATGGTGAGATTGTTCGTAAGAGAACATTAGATCGGTTAAAAGAAAAGAATCCTCTCAATAAGCAACAAATTGTAAGTTTGTTTATCTATTTACAAAGATATATTATATAAATAGCTAAGAGATACCTACAGTAGAGAGTAAATTTTAACACATGAAATTATAATTTTCTTTCTTTGTATAATATACATTATATTATACATATATTATATTATGAGAATTTCTCACAAATTATGTTTATTTACAAGCATTCATTTACATTACATACCTACTTCTTTTTACTGGTGATTTAATTTTATTGAAATTTTAAAATACCTACACCAATATACTGAACTTAAATTTAAAAATATACCAATATGCTGAAATGATTTAAACCAAAAATATGTACTATAGATGCAAGCTGAAGCGGAATTGTTAAAAGCCACTACAGATATGAACCGCACAAGTAAAGAGCTTGAAGAACAAACAGATCTATTTGAGAAACACAAACTAGACGACATAAAAGGTGTAATGATGAACTTCATACAAATGGGAATGGTATTTCATGCAAAGAGTTTAGAGCTGCTAACCATGGCACACCAACATACAAACAATATTGACACCCAATCTGATTTAAAAGTAAGTTATTGGTATCACCAATCAAAATTATTTATCAAAATCATTTTGAAGATGATTTTAAGTTCATCTATTTATTCATTTGTACATGGTGAAGTAAGACCTGGGGCCATAAACAAACCGCACTTAACGATCGACTATTCGTTTGTAGTCGATCGCCAAGTGCGGTTTGTCTAGGGCAGTGGTTCTTAACCTTTTTAGGTGTTCGCACCCCCGTGTATCTTCAAGTATGATTTGGCACCCCCAAATATCTGGGAGAAAAATATGAAAGGAAATAACATGGTTTAATGCAATTTTGAAGTAATTTCTTTTATTTATTTATTTATTCATTCTTTACTGTACATTGATAAAAAACAATTACATAAAAGGTTTTATTAAAATAATTATTTATGTTTAGTCCAATAAAAGAATATTTATTTATTACAAATATTTTTGTATGAAGTACAGATACAAACAAAGGAATTAATGACTTCGTTGCTGTTGCTTACTTTCAATTATCTTTTGAAATCGGGGTTCTTTGGTTGAAAGAGCTACACGATTTCTGGTTTTCGTTTTTATATTTAAAAGTGATGAAAATCCTAACTCACACAAATATGTGAGTTGCTGTTGGTTAGCATTAGAAAATATAAATAATATTCAATATTATTTTGGTTTTTCAAAATTTAATTTATATTTCAAAAATACATAAAAATTATTATATAAATTTTTGTACAAAAATTAGCAATGTAATATTATAAAAATAATTAATGTAGGTAACTTAATTTTTCCATTTATTTATTTATTTAGCCGAGAGGTCTGTCTCGCACCCCTATGAGCAGCTTTCCGCACCCCCTGGGGGTGCGGGCACCCCTGGTTAAGAACCACTGGTCTAGGGGGTCAGCCAAGTGAGACATTGCACATTTAATAATATATTTCTGTCATAAATATTTTTTTGTCTGTCATTATTATAAAAACAAAAAATTGTGTCTTAAATATTAATATAGCAGTAAATAAATAGTAACATGATATAATAGTAATGTTTTTATCTATATAATTTACTAATGAGGGAATCTTAAATAAATTAATGAGATGATCACCTAACAGGCAATCGGAATAATAAAGATTATTCCGATTGCCTGTTAGGTGATCATCTCATGTACCAGATATTTTATGTACAATATTATGAATTGAACTTCTACTAACAGGTCTTTCAAGACAGTAGGGGGACATTCGATGTGGTAATTTTTTATACTTTATATTATGACCTACACATTATTAACACATTTACCACCAAGCTATATTTTAGCATTTTCCAAAGATTTAGCAGATAAACACTCTAGGACTGTGCTAACAGTACATAAATTTTATATTGACAAACTACCCAACAATCTTAGAAACAAACTCCAAGATGAATATAGGGTAGTGAACACAATTCATTTGAGAAACTGGTGCCAAACACATCCGAATATTGCATTAGTCAATATGTTCACTCACTCATTCTGTACTCTTTATTACTATTTGTGTTAAAATTTTCTTAATTATTTTAGGATTTTCGAGGTGAACTTGCATCAGTTAGTAATCAAAAACCCAGCAATCCACATGGATCTTTGCTGTCTCTTTTAGCCACAAAAGACAAAGCTCAATCAAAAAGTACTAACTCTATTGTAAGTAATACATTTTATTCATAATTAGCTATTTTGTTTTATTTGACAGTGATTAGGGATCATCTTAATTAATTTATACACCCAATAGAATGCCAAATGAAATCATGGATTACGATTATTGGAATAGTCACTGTAGTGATCAAGAACATTCCGTTTTGGGAACATACTGTTTTATCTAATGTATAGTTTGATCTGAGAAATTGTGCGATTAAATTTAAACATCATCAAACAGCTGCCTTCCTTCTTGGAAACATCTTTGTTAGTGATGAGCAAATCGTTATTTTAGCAAATCGGACAAACCTATCTATTGCTAGATATTGAGTAGAATTTTCATAATTTCTTTGCTTTGTTTTAATATATTTAAATTAACATGACATTTTCCATAGGATTCTGTACCCACTGATAATGAATCTGAAGATGAAGAAAGCGAGGAGGAGGAAGGAAGCAGCCCTGTTGTACAGAAAAGAAACAGACCTTATGTTTAATTAGAAATCATTAAATAATATAAAGCAACAAATAGCTTTCAAATTTAATTTAGATACAACGGTGGTGAAAGGAGTACACTCTTTAAATTTCCATGCACTTATTCAGCCAACCATAAATAATGATTTATATCTTTTATTGCACCTTTGTCACACTTAAAAAAAATCTTTTCTGTAATTATGTATTATCTAACAAACTTATGATGAAGTTTAATTTATCGACTGACGGTTCTTGGTGGAAGTTCATATTAATATTTTTTTTAAATGAAACACAATATATAGTTATTCCACTATTGACTTTATTTATTTTTGAAAGCCGTCTCGCAAAAATAAATGAAGTCAATAGTGGAATAACTATATATTGTGTTTCATGTAAAAAAATATTAAACTTATGATGTTTACATACATACATACATATCAGGTATTTTACATTGGTGCATGGGATTTTGAACTGAAGTGATCTTCTTTTGATTCAAACGCATTTATGAGTTCATCTGTAGCCTGGAGGAAGAGTCTCGGCCTTGTGTACACGAGGTCCATGGTTTGATCCCAGATGCCGGCAAACTCCCCTTTCAAGACACAAGCTTTTAGCTTACTGTGAAAGGTGTATAAGGTTGTATTTGGGTTATGACCATCTAGTCTAATTCCATAAAGCCACTAGTCGCTTTGTATACACTTTCATTATAGGTATATTTAATAAATTTTATATTTCACTACGAGTTTTCTCAGTAATTCTCTACTATGTGTGGGCAAATAAATAATAAGACAAGTTAATATTAAATATCTAACATAATTTTATTTAATACGTAAATAATATCACAATATACATAAAATAGTGTTAGTAGAAAGGTTCATAGTGCAAAGGTTCATAGTTCATGGACTCCCCTTTCACGACACAAGCTTTCAGTAGCTTACTGAGAAAGGTGTATAAGGTTGTATTTGGGTTTATAACAAAAACCCAGATATATCTATTTTTAAAAAATTACATAATTTGGTATTGATTATTATTCGGATAATGTAGATATTGTTATTGCAATTTGAACATTAATAACATAACGGACTATAATATGATAAGTCTTTTGAATTTCTTTGGCCGCAAATATGCAAGATTGGTTTTATTTATTCTTCTTTACAAAACAAAAAAAATATATATATTTGTACCTTCAATTGGCAAAGCAACTGCGAACACTTGTATAAATAATTCAATACCATAAATAGTATGTAAGAAGTTTACAATAGTTTTATAACAGCTAAAAGATATATATGGCGCCAACCTGAATATTATTAGTATTCTGTATTTTCTATTTTAGCTTTGAAATTGATACCAACATTTTGTATTACAGTGATAGTAGTTAACATCTCTCCCTTTTGGACCTTGGACCACGACTGAGATAACCAGTAGTACAGAGATAGTGGTAACATTTCTTCCTTTTGTACTACAGTTGAGTGTAATATATCCAGATCTCTAACTCACAAAATATCTACACTAACTTTTCTATTGCAAACACCGATGACATAAAAAGACTTGAAATTAAAAATTATACATCTTGGATATTAACGGACATTAGTTACCACACAATTGTTAAAGGAAAATCTTGACCTCTTGCCACTAATTTTACGTATATTCAATCTTTCTTTGACGCGTGGAACTGTGCCGTCACTTTGGAAAGTGTCGCATGTCATTCCTTTACTCAAAAAAAGAACACTTGATGCCGACGACGCAACCAACTACCGACCAATCTCTAATCTTCCATTTCTATCCAAGGTGCTTGAGCGTGTTATAGCGTCCCAGCTTACAGCCTACCTTGAGAGTAACGATTTGTATCAAAAGCACCAATTCGCATACAGAAAACACCACTCCACCGAATCCGCCCTCACAAGACTGACATCTGACTTGATTGCGGGCGTTGCATCAGGAAACATCGGTCTGGTAACGGTCCTTGACATGAGCGCTGCCTTCGACACCGTAGAACATGAAATGCTCCTTCAATGTCTGGAGATCGAATACAATCTTAACGGCACCGTCTTAGAATGGCTACTCTCCCACCTGACCAATAGAAGGTGGTCTGTAAGAGTCGAATCTGGCTCAACTAATGAAGACATCGTAACTCAAGGAGTTCCACAAGGATCGGTTCTGGGTCCAGTACTTTTCATATTATACATAGGTTGCATTGACCGCCTGCTAGAAGAGTGTGGCCTGCGAAACTATGCATACGCTGACGATCGTGTCCTCGTAGGCTTCTGTAGCCCGGATCAAAGAGACAACTTGGTAGCTACCACTGTCCAGTGTGTGGCAAAACTCTCGAACTTAATGGCCCAGAGACGTCTTAAATTGAATCCAACTAAGACGGAATTTATGTGGGTCGCCTCTCCTGGACGGCAACATCTCTTATACACCAAACCGATCTCTGTCTCCGGCACTGATATAACACCATCGCGCACCATATCTGTTCTCGGCGTCCTTCTGGATGGAGCCCTCTCTATGGAGGCTCAAGTGTCAAAGACAGTGAGCACAGCTTTTTTTCATATTCGCCAACTGTACCTAGTATCAAGACACTTATCTGTAGACGCGGTTAAGAGTCTAGTCGCCGCCTTCGTCGTCTCCCGTCTAGACTATTGTAACATCATATGTACAGGACTGCCCCAGATCCTTCTGAATCGTCTCCAAATGGCCTTTAATGCTGCTGCCAGGACCATCTATAGAGAGAACAAGCGCTGCCACATCACACCACTGCTTAAGGAGCTACACTGGCTTAGAGTCCCAGAGAGAGTAGAGTTCAAGCTGTGCCTCACGGTCCACAAAGCCTTGAACGGCACAGCACCTCTATGCCTCGCTGAGCTATGTCCCCTCGACGAAACTCTGAGGCGACCACTGCGATCAGCTTCCACCGCTGTAAACAAGCTTGTGGAGCCCAACAGGGCAAACACTTCCAAATTCGCAGAGAGGAGCTTTAGCGTTGCGGGGCCAACTGCCTGGAACCGATTACCAGCGGATTTAAGAAAGAACCAGCCCACTGCAACGTTCAGGAGTAAGCTGAAAACACTGCTTTTCAAGAAAAGTCATGGCGCCCTTGAGATGGTCACGGATCATTAAACGGCGCCAAATATAAATTGTCTTTATTATTATTATTATTAGAAATCATAGCTATTGATACTCTTCTTGTTGTTTTATTTTATGGCATCGCACCTGCAAACAAGTTGATACTCACACAAAATAAAAACTTATTATTAATGTAGCTTTAATTATTGTATAATACAGGTCAAATCTCGGTGTAACGAATACCGAAGTAACGAAATTTCCAGTATAACGAATCTATAATTTGTCCCCGAGAAATTTCGATACAAAATGTACTGCACCAAAATTCATTATAACGAAGACCGATCTCAGTATAACGAAGTTTTTGTCTGAGTGCTTTAGAATTTACTTCTAAATTAACTCAAAATTTTTGTGAAATTGGCTTATTCTTGACTTCTGGTGACATAACACGTGTTTGTAAGTGATTGCATCACATATGGTTTACAAGTGTTCCTCTTTTTATTTCGTTTTATCGTCTATTGCCCATCTTTATTTCGCTGATTCTAAAACTTTACATTGCACTGTATCCTGTTGTGTTTGTTCTACATTTCGGTGATTTTAAACTTTTTTTAAAAAACATTTTACGTTACATCATTTTTGTGTGTTTTTTGTCTTTATTAAAATGGAGCAAAAACGATGACAATTCACTCTGAAGGAAAAAGTAAGCATTTTGGAGGAGATAGAAGATGCTTTTTAAAATTTTTCAAAGTTGGAGGAATACATTTTTAAAGCCGCTACAGAAAATTCTAATCAACTATAATTTCAAATTTTTTTGTCAAAAATTAATAATCTTCTGCTGTTTTTGTACACTTTTTATATTTACATATTTTTTTTTGAGTGTTGAGTATGTGTGCATTAAATATACTTTTTAAATAAATCTATGTATCACAGTTTGAAGATCGCTGTTTTATTTGTTTTCTGTCCAGTAACAAAGATTTTTTTATGATAGGAACACGACACCCTCAGCAGGTACAAAGGGTGTTCTATACTTCAGCATTAGTAGGAAAGAGACCATTATCATCTTAATGATGTGGAGTGAGACAGCATAATATTATTATTGTTGCAATTATTAATGTTGCGCAAAAAATGTACCGCTCTAAAGTCTAGTATGTATTTGTCCTGCTATAGGTACCTATATATTATTCAAGCTGGAATATCGGACATCCTGTTACCGTTATTTTGACTCAGGAGTACACTTGTGTATGTTTGGGTGTCAAAATTCTATGAATTCGGTATAACGAAATGTTTTGTTCGGTCCCGTGAGCTTCGTTATATCGAGATTTGACCTGTATACAGGTTGTCAAAGATTGGATACATAATGAAGATTCATTGTCTTAACACAAAAATATTTACTCTTATATTATGGAATAAATTCCATAATTTTTATTGAATGACAAATAACTTTAAAAAATGTATTATAACTGCTTATCAGTACCTCTTATACAATGTTTTATTCAAACTAAATTTCATATCATTTTCTAAATTAATCAAATTGTAATAAACATTTAAAAATTACGACAAAATAAAATAAAAAAATATTGATATTATATGGTTGTTTCATAAACTATTGCATGATTTTGTTTAAGCATTTATCACTAAAATAATATTTAATACCACCGTTACCTTGCTAAGACATAACATAATGAAAGACAGGGAAAAATATTTCTACATGTATCTAACTTACTCATAATCATATACCTATTCCGTTGTAAAAATATGAAGGGAAATGAAAACTCTTTAAAGTACATCAACAAAAAAAATTGATTCAACCAAGAAAACATATTTGATGTGAGTATAAAATAAGTTTGTAAATTGTTTTAGTTAGAAAACATATTGTTTGCCTCTTAGGTATATAAATTGACTGACAGGATGACTTAAAAATAATTATCATCATTTCTGTCGGTCCCTCAATCCTGAGGATTGTGACCATCATGCCTCGTTCTGTAGACCATCTGTCTCCATGTTGAGCGATCCTCCGCTCTGTGTGGCCTCCTTAATTATATATGTGGATAGAAAATGTACTTGAATACTAATTTATGAGGCGAAAGATGACAACAAATTATTGATCCATCTGCAATATTCGCTTGGTGACTCATATTACGTACCAACTTAACTTGTATGAATGTGACAAACTACTACTAGAAAATGAGAACTTCATTGTGGTGGTACTAGATTAAATTTAATATGAAGTGTTTGATCAATACAGGTTGTACCAGTGGAAGCACGGCACCAAGTATTGACCTGCAGTGTTTTTAATATTAACTTGTAATATTAAAATCCCCCCTATATTATTTTTCTGCACCATCTACTCCCGCCTGTGTCATCAAATCAGCAATGTTCTTCTCCAAATCATCAATTCTATTCCCCATCTCATCAATTCTGGTAATGATTTGGTCTGACATGGATTGAAATTTATCTTGCATATTCTGAAGCAAGGCTTGTACCTTAAAAATTATTAAAGATATAAATAATGTACAATGTCAAAAAAAAAACAATTGGTCAGGTGCAAGTGCAAACTACTCACATAATGTGTTAATTCCTGCATATTCTTAGGATCATTAGTACTCACAGCATAATTTTTATCTGCATCATTACTAATTTCATTTGGTACGTCTGCCATTGTAGGATTTATTGGTCACAAATGACTGTTTATAATAATTTCTTCAAATAAATAAAATAGCAATAATTAATCACGATCAAAACAAACCGAGAACGACAGCATAAAACAATATAATCGTCAGAAATCAGACACAAAATATTTGACCGAGCAATACAATTTTTAATATACTATTATTATACTCTATGAATACAATGTATGTCATAAACCTTTAATTTCTACTAGTGAAGTCAACTTGGTATCTACCCGTTATTAAAATCTTGTTACTTTTTATTACTGGAATTCAGGTTCGCTAAAAATTTATAAACGTCGGTAATAATCACAGAATTCCATACAAAACCTAGAACCCTGACTCGTTTAAAAAAGTGAGGCAAAAAATCGGACAGATGAGTGAGACTCAGACTTGGAATTTTGACGTTTCACAGTTCGTGCTCTATCAATTCTCGGTAGATTGAGTGTTTTTTTTGTCATTTGCACACATTTGTTTCTTTCAATCGATATATTGACATGGGGGAGGTGGAGCTGGTAAAATTTTATTAGTATATACATATTCCTCATTATATTAATACTGTTATAGGTTAGGGTACACACGTGTACTTTGTCTGGTGAGTTGTGTAGAATATGGGGGACAAACCCCCAGATAGGCCGTCCCGGCCTCCAGATGGGCCGTCCCGGCCTCCAGATGGGTCCGAAGCTGAGACAGATGGATCTATGCTTTCAGTGTCTGAAGGAGATTGGCCTACATCACCTGCGGAATTTATTACCGTGAGGTCTCATAGGCGTAAGCGTAAGAAGGCGGTAAATACGTCTGACGATGACTCGCTAACAACAACAATACCGCCTAGTCAGTCCAACCTGAACCCAAGTAATATACAAAACCCAACAAACGCTATCGCGCCTACTAATTCCTCTGTTCCCTATTCCTCCTCTCCCGGTAATGGGCACTCGGCCACTTCTGCCAACCTGGTTCATGTCGAACATCCGGAGAGTCCTTAACGCTCCCTGTATTCGGAATTTTCTGCTGCTCCCTACATTGTGCACATTGTAAATAAAAATGAGTCTCCTCTACACCCTCTTTATTTCGGACGATTGCTCATTAATTACCAAATTAATGGCTTGGAAGCTGGTGGAGTAATGAGGGTGGGAAGGAACAAAATCCAACTCACCTTCACCTCAGCTGCGACAGCCAATACCTTTGTCAACGGAAACTTTGCCTCCTCAAATAACCTGGAAGCCTATATCCCGACATATAAGACTTCCAAGATGGGTATCGTCAGAGGTACCTATTGCCACTGACGTGTCAGATAAGGAAATCATACAATACCTACTCCCAAATCCCTAGACACTGCGGACGTATAATCAAAGTGAGAAGACTGAACAGGAAAGTGGTGTCTGCAGGTGTTGCTTCTTGGGTTCCCTCGCAGACGGTGGTCTTGACCTTTGAGGGTCAGTTCCTCCCCAAGAATATTTACTTATTTCACAACTCCTTGCCAATAGATCTGTACACATACCCTACTACACAATGCTTTCGTTGCTGTAGATTTGGACACCAATTAAAAAATTGCCGCTCTACGGCCAGATGTTTTAAATGTGGTGGTGAAGACCACGTGGGGTATTCATGTAACAAGGAAAATGTAGAAAAGTGCATAAACTGTTCGGGTGACCATTCTGCTGTTAGTGCGTCGTGTCCTCAGAGAAAAGAAGGTTAAAGTAACTATGGCAAAGGAAAACAAGTCCTATTTTGAGGCATCCAGAAGAGTACCCCCAGCTACTAAACCTTTCGCCAGTGTGATTAGTGCGGAACATACCCCTGCTAATGTCACCCAGTCCCAACGGTCGATTCTATACAAAACGCGTCTAATCCCTGAAAAAAGACCCCATCCTGCTCTCTCAGTAGACAGGGAAAATATAACCCCCCTACTATCGTACACCAATGGTCAACCGATGAATTTTCGTAATGGTTGTGCACTCAACGGGCCTTCTTACTCTGAAGAGTCGTTGTCTACGGACCCTAATAATATCATAGCTACCATCACATCTTTACTTATGTCTTTAATTTCTTTAATCCCAAATATACCGTCCAACGTTGCCTCCACTATTACCCTGCTCACTCAAGCTCTGAACAATGGCTTCGCTAACCCCAATGCTGCAATGGAATTGCCGTAGTGTTCTTCCAAAGAAAACAGACATTATATATCTCATTAACAAATTCAAGCCCTACATTGTGGCCCTCTCGGAGACGTGGTTGAGGCCCGAGTTTCGTTTTGAGATTGGGGGTTACAAGTGTCTCCGGGAGGACAGGGCGGATGGTAGGGGCGGTTTGGCCCTTCTGGTCAACTCGTCGTTGCCTTTCGTCCCTTTATCGCTAAATTCCTTCGATGAATTTAATGTAGTCAGAATTAAGATTAATAAATTGTCTATCCTCTCTATTTACATCCCTCCTAGTAGCAGAGTCAATAGTTCAACTCTTCGCTCGTTGTTTTCAAGTTTATCACCTCCCTACTTAGTGCTAGGCGACTTTAACGCTCACCATCAACTTTGGGGCTCCGAACTCGGCGATCGCCGCGGAAGGGACCTCGTCGATTTGATGGATGAGTTTAATGTATGTGTCCTGAACAATGGATCTCCCACGAGAATTGATACTCCACTCCACAGACATAATGCAGTGGACCTCAGTCTGGCCTCTGCGGAATTAGCCGCCAGGTTTGACTAGCAGGTTCTGGAGTGCCCTTGTGGAAGTGACCACTTCCCTGTTTTAATCAATGGTTCTATAGGTTCCTATGTAGAGGAACAGAGAACTTTTGGGGACCGACGAAAACGAATTCGCTTCAATACCTCCCAGGCCGACTGGCCGCATTACTCCAAAAACCTAGAAACACGAGTTCAGTCGTTACCCTCTCCCTCTCATGATAACCTCTCACTCTGCTACTCCAAATTCTCAGAGGCGTTGATAGAAACTAGAAAGTCCCATGTACCTCAGATAAAAAAACAGTCAAAAAAAGCAATTCCACAGCCCCCATGGTGGGATAAAGATTGTCAAGAAGTGGTTGACAAGCGTAAAGCCGCCTGCAAAATTTACAAAACTAATATGAGCATGGAAAGTTACATGAATTATCTAAATGTGGCCGCAAGCGCCAAAAGAACTCTTAAAAACAAGAAGCGTGCGGGATGGAGACGCTTTTGCTCATCTCTATCGCCAGAGGTACCTATGTCCTCAGTATGGAAAACAATCAAACTGTTCTATAACCCTAAATATTCTCATAACCAGCATAGAGCAGATGGAGAGTGGAGACAAGAGTTCGTTAATAGATTGGCTCCTCCATCTGTGCCTAACAAGAACGAGGTACCGTTTGCGTATGCATTCAGTGAACGCAATTGGATGGATTCACCATTCAGCATGGACGAACTGGACTGGGTACTGTCAACAGTTCACGACAAATCCCCGGGGGTAGACGATATCCCGTATAGTTTTGTTAAGAGGTGTGATACAGGGACAAAGGAGTACTTACTCTCCTTGATAAATTGCGCTCTTCAGTGTGGTCGAATCCCTTCTGATTGGAAAACCCAATTGGTTATTCCTATACCCAAGAAAAATTGTGATCCTAGTTCTGCGTCCTCGTATAGACCTATAGCAATCTCCTCATCATTGGTTAAGGTAGTGGAGCGTCTAATCAAGAGGAGATTAGAATGGTTTTTTGAACACAACAATATCCTCTCGAATTCTCAGTTTGGTTTCCGTAGGATGCGAAGCATTGTGGACGTTCTATCGGTTTTGGTCACTGACATTAATGTGGCTTTCTCAGAGAAGCATTCTTTGGTGGCGGTATTCCTGGACGTCAAATCTGCGTATGACAGAGTAAAGATCGACATACTGGAGCGAAAATTATTGGAAACAGGGGTTCCCCTGATGTTAAGCAGTTTCATTGTTAATCTACTGGTAGATAGGACTATTCTTGTGGGGTCGGAGTCTCGTCAGGTCCACAGGGGCCTTCCTCAAGACTCCGTGATCAGCCCTATTCTTTATAGTCTTTATACATACGACTTGGATCACTCAATTAGGGAGCCATGTAAAATTCTTCAGTACGCAGATGACTTTTTTATATACATGCAATGTCAAGATGTATCACAGGCAGAATCAATATTGAACGCTAATTTACAGCGGCCTTCGGTATGGTTTGACACTAATGAACTGGAAATCTCTGCTGATAAGTGTGAGGTAGTCGTCTTTTCAAAGAAAACTAGTATGCCGAGAATAAATATATTGTGTTGCGATATTCCGTTACCTGTTAAGTCTTCTGTCAGTGTGCTGGGGGTGATCTTGGATTCCAAGTTATCCTGGAACACCTTCATTGATTATATTTGTAGCAAAGCCTTGGGAGGGCTTAATGCGATGAGATCAGTGTCACGAGTCTGGTGGGGCTGCCACCCATTTGTCCAAAGAATCTTTTATAATGCTTACGTTAGGAGTCATCTGGACATGGCTAGTTTTCTTATTGAGCCGACATCCAAAAATAATCTCTTGAAGTTGGATAGAATTCATGCTCAGGGTCTTCGTATTATTCTGGGTACAATGAGATCTTCTATGCAAGTGGAGGCCGGTGAGCCGCCACTCGCATTGCGTAGACAGCTCCTTGCCGACAAGTTTTATCTGGGTCGTTGTAGGTTCAGTAACCACCCGTTACATAGAGGGTTACAGGTACTAGATTCGTTGTATGATTCTTCCCAATTCTGGAGGAACAAACCTGCCCCACTGCTTGTCAATAGTCATCGTCATTATCGAACGGTTGTCACTAAAGCTCCTAGTGCAAGGGAGTTACCTATTTACCGGGTGGAGTATCGGACTCTTTCGGGTCGACCAAATATTCTTCTGTCTTTAGGCATCCAAAAAAGTCCTTTTGCAGCGAATGAATTTCATTCCTTGATTGACTCTGAATGGAAAGGGTACCACTTAATCTATACAGATGGTTCAAAAGCTCCGGATGTCCCGTTTGTTGGTGCAGCCTTTTTTTCCGAGACCAACAATTTCTTCAAATTGCTTCAATTGCCTGGAGAGGTATCTGTCTTCACGACTGAATGCATTGCAATCCTGGAGGCGCTTCGGTATATCCTGGGGTCTTCTGCTGGTATCAAATATCTCATTCTCAGCGATTGTTTGAGCGCACTAGAAAAACTCAAGTCTGATCCATTTCATTTCCCCGGTGGCGGTATCGCTATCGAAATTGTAAAGCTATTGAGCGACTGTAGGGATAGGGATCTGAATGTCACTCTGGCCTGGATTCCCAGCCACTGTGGCATCCGGGGCAATGAACTTGCTGACCAATTCGCAAAAATGGCTCTGGAGGGTGGTAGTAGGGCTCATTTTACAGTCCCCGTCTCCGATTTGGTAACGGTGGCTCAGGACAGGCTTTGGAGAGAGTGGACCCAACATTGGGAGAGCTCTTCGGCCACTAAGGGCAAATTTTTTGCAGCTATCCAACCCAATCTCTTGAGGAAACCATGGTTCTCAAGCTTGAGACTAAACAAGTTTGAAACTTCATCAATCTGTCGGATGCGTATTGGGCATGTATGTCTCAGATCCCATCTATATAAGGTCCACGTGGTGGCGAGTCCGATATGCGATTGCGAAATGGCGGAGGAAGATCTGAACCATATTTTCTTCGAATGTCCAATAAATGACCAATACCCTAGCTTCCTCCGGGATCTTGGTAAGTTGGATATTCAATTTCCTGTCAGCGTCCCATACCTCCTGTCCCTTAATTGTAAACCGGTGTTCAAATTGATGACAAGATTTCTAGCGCAGAATGGAATAAACTTATAAAAATAAGTGATCGATTATATATACTTGTTGTGTTGTGTTTTTGATTTAGCGTCCTAACTTTCAGCTTTTCTAACTTCAAGAATAATTGGAAAGTATCTAGTGCGGTTTCTTGGCGGAATCACTCTGATTACCGGGTGAAAAGCCAATCCATCGAGAAGAAGAAGAAGAAGAGGCAAAAAATCTATGAATTTTTGACACGGTTGGCGAAAGCGTGTGGTGTTTCCTACATTTTATGGACTATTTCTCGCATTTTTATAAAAATATATCTTTTTTACATTTCTATAAACGTAATTGGACATTTTTTGAAGTTCTTGTCGACGTTTTTAGCGATTTACCACACTTCTTTTCGCCAACCGTTCTGTCAAAAGTGCCGAAAAAGGTGCCTCACTTTATTACAATGAAAATACATACGAGTTAGGCTTGTGTAGTACATGTACTAGGTACTATTAGGAACTAATTCCCAGTACTGTACTAGAATGAACTATTCCGTATCTTATTCGCTCTTAGTTCTTTTAGTTCATTCATTCCCAATCGGACAGAACTAAAGTAATGCCAGTGACGTTCGGCATCTCCGCTCGGCGCCACTCGGTTTATGTCGGAACTTTAAACGAGTGCGAGTGAGATAGTTGATGTGATGATTCTATGAAGGATATAGTGCCTTCTCTTTTGCTTCTATTTAGTTCTTTTCGTTCTTTTAGTTCAGTGACGTCAATGAACTAATAAGAAGCACCAAGTACTGTACAAGTACATTCTAGTAGGTAGTATTCTAATACAGAGTGGTAGATAAATAGATTGGTGTTAGACCTTTTTAGTGTTTTGTTTTGCTATGAACATTGAAAATGGCGCCAATAAGGACGAAAAAGTATCATTACATATAACTTATATAACGGTGTTGTAATTTAGTAGACATAAGTTAAAATATTATCCCTTATGAACGTCTCATAAACATATAAAATAATAATGTAGTAGGTACCTACTGTCGATAGCAAAATTATTAAAATTTATTGAAATGAAAATCCAAAGCCTGCAAATTATGAAGGAAAATAAAATATTCTCTGAATTTTCTCTTTGTTAGTTACTAAGTATTGATTTTCATAATCACAAAATTACATAAATGTGCATTTCCTATGTATGTACTCTGTATGCATCCTAAATTCTTATTAGAACATGTACTAATTAGTATAATATGCATCCTGTATTATTATTAGTACATGTACTACATTCATGACTGAATAATTTTGACATGGAAATATTCAGTGAACTAATAGTACTAGAAGAGCGTACTAGTTCCGTAGGACAATTGTACTAGATCAGATCGCTCCCAAAAATGACCGAGCAAGAACAAGCCTAATACGAGTACTCCATCTAGGTATTATATATAAAAATCTATGGTAATAATACTCTTTATTATTGTTAAGACCAGTATATTGTTCGTCGATCGGTAGCCGGTTAAGTACCCGTTACTTGTTAGAAATTGGTATATTGTCTGTTGGTTGGTAATCGATTGGTAAATTGTCACTGGTAAGCAAAGCTGTGAAATTTTGAAGATTGAAACCTAATGAAACAAAGGTTCACACTATTTGGTATCGGTTATATTTCTGATATTCGATTACGGGTATTTTGCTTGGGCTATCTTTCGGAACTCGGTATGAAAAATTCTACATTTGATGAGTTGTGTTGCCTGTTACATAAATATTCGAAAATTTTCTTATGCTATCAAAAACAGAAAAATTGAATAAATCAAGAATTTTGGAAAATGGGTAAAAGTTTAAAGTAAGAGTAAATTATTGTATAAATATATTTTATTAATACACTTCTATCTTGTGAATGTTCAAAATTACCGATATAATTATAGCGTACACGCGTAAAACTTGTCTACGATTATTTTGTAATGTAGCATTCACATTGCATCGCTTTGGATATTAGGAAACAACCTGTTTATGGTCGTTTCAGTGAAAGGACCTTTAATCAAAATTATGTCGGGTAGCAATCGCTTTCATCCTTCGCCACTATTGATGAACCGCCTGTTGTTCACACCGTTTCATTTTTGAGGATCATCCATAGTGATCACTTAAAGTGATTCAAGTGTGAACGCCCCTTAAGACATATACAAGTTTAATTATAAATTTAGCAGGTGTTTCTTTAAGTCTTTAATAAGTTGGCAACACTTAGTTATTATGAGTAATTTGTGAATATGGCTGCTGCCAAAAAGAAAAACGAAGATAAGAGTTTAACAATATTACGCGAATTAATTACGCACAATGGCAATAAATATTGCTTTGATTGTTCACAAAGAGGTCCCACATATGTTAATATGACAATTGGATCCTTCATCTGTTCCAAATGTTCGGGTATGCTGTAAGTAAACATCCTTTGCACTTTCCACTGGGTGAAAGTTCCATTCAGTTTTGTTAATATATTTCATTTTATGACAGGATATTGCCATTTAATTACATTGTAGTCAATCAATTATATGAATATCAATTAGTATATACAGTTTCCTTTTGAATTCCGGAGTTGGCATAAAATTTGATCTTTTTGATCCCTAATTTTCAACTGGATCATTCAACCACAAGACATTTTTAGATTCAAAAATTTGTAAACACAAACTTAAAACTATAAATTCTATTGTACTATAATGTATTTTAGTGCATTGATTTACATTTTTTAGACTTCCAAGTAAGTATTAAATGTATCCTTATCAATAAGTATTAAATGTATCCTTACCAACTTTACAAAAAACCTGGGACCTTGGGAAAATGTGGGACATGAATGGTAACACAAAAAATCCATGATCAAATTTATTAATACCAAGAATTTGAGGGAACACCTTACCACTTAATTTTTTAATTTAATATAGGAATTTGAAATATTACACAATTTCATCGTTTTAGTTCTGGAATATTTCAGAAAACTTCTGATTTCAAAATTCTCATTTGATTTGTATTCACAGTGAGCAATCATCCACTTGTTTATTAAAATAGAATATGCATATTTATTAAATGCTTTGCTTTCAGACGGGGTTTAACACCACCTCACAGAGTGAAGTCAATATCTATGGCCACATTTACACCTGAGGAAATAGAGCAGATTAAAAACCAAGGCAATGATTATTGCAGAAGTATTTGGTTAGGTCTTTACGAAGGGACAGCGCCCACACCCAAAGATGAACAAAGCATCAGGGATCACATGTCTGAAAAATATGAAAAAAAGAGGTATTACTTAGATCCGAGCTTTACAAAGAAACAACCTAAAGCTGCAGCAAAACCAGTAACACATGTTAACAATAATGGTAATAAAATAAATTGTAAAGATAATGGAATATGGAACAGTACTAGCCTCAACTCTAGTAACATAACAAAACCATCAGTTGTGAGACCTTCCGCATCACAGAATGTTAATAAATTCAATTCTGTCCAACTCTTGTCATCTGCCATAGTCAACACAAACAATCAAACTGCTACATTGCCGTGTCCGGAGTAAGTATTTTCATTACATAGCTGAAATAAAATTCTCACACTTCATAAATGTCAATTCAAAAATATGTATTCACTTGAAATTATTATTTAGTTCCCAGAGTGTTATTAGTTTGTTTATTTGTGTCATTATTTTTATAGCTTTTAAAATAGTTTGTATATATTAATTTATATCCCTTCGTGTCTCATATTAGTTTATATAGACGTACATGTTTTTGTTTTTTAGGTTTCCTGTTGATTTTTCTTCGGCCAATATATTCAATTCTAGTCACATGAACAATAATTTTATTCCAACAATAACATCGCCTCCAGTGACACAATTTGATAGGAAGAATTCAAATACTGTCACACGTAAGTTGTTTCACCAGTTATATCTTAATGTATCTGTTTTCCTTCATGCCAACAAAGTAATTGACAGAACAGACTTATCCTTGCACATCACTTTTTGTTTCCTTGATATTAATTTCTCCTAATTAACATGTTGCTATTTTTATAGTTTAACTATATATTTTCTGTTACTTATGTTTGTAAGATGCGCGATCAAATTCGCCCACCACTAGCATTGACAAGCAAAACAATAATACCTAGTATTGTTTTACAAGTTACAGAAAAAATCTTGAAAATATTTTTGAAATTATAAAAATGGTTTCCAAGTATTGCGTAGCTAATCCTTCCATAAATAAGTGAAAATATGTTGCTGTTTTTTGAAATTTCTTATGTACACAATACAACATACCTTGTGACACATACATTCTTCAACATTTTATATCTTTCATTTCTTTTGTATATCCAAACAATCTTAATATTTTCAGCACCCTCTCATTTTATTTCTCTCAATAGCATTTATTCTACTTTCAACCCTCTTTGACTATATCCAAGTCTCACTTGTATACATCTGAATTAGCACCAGGATTAAATTGAATTCCAATAGACATTTTTCAGTAATTTCAGGTTGATTATTATTACTACATTGATAATAATTGTAGCATACCCATAACTCTAGGAATGAATACCTATACAAGTATTACCCCCATACCTTGCATTCCTCTCAAACAAATCGCCTGAATATAACATCTAAATTCTAAATAAATGAAAATTTATTACCCCTCTTGAATTGATTCATAGTATTGAAAATCTTTTAAATAATAATATAATTTAGATCAATCCAGTTCCAAACTAATATATGTATCCTGTATTATTTATTTATTCTTATTGCACATCATCATTCATATAACAAATTAAATAAAGCAGTATACAAAAAAAAATGTGATGATGTACTAATGCGACTATACATATTTTTTTAGATGACCGGTATGCTGCATTGGCTGACTTAGATTTAGCTTTAAGACAACAATGCCAAAGTCAAGCACCAGGTTTGTAATTTACATTATTATTTGTACATTTTATCATTCTATATAAATTTTATGTACTTGAAATTTTGTATTCTGTGACATAAAAATATTTTGGCTCTGTTATTGATGTGTTAATTTATTTATTGATTTTCAGTTGAAAACAAACCAAATCCTGCCAACCCATTCAATATTACTTCAGCACCAGAGACTTCTAAAAATCCGTTCTGTACAAATGCTGCCGTCAATGGGAACAATTATTTCTCAAATCCATTTTGTGTAAGTGTTGCTTTATTGACAGTCTAGTACTAACTATCCTAATTAATGTTTTTTATTTGTTCATCAGAATCAGAACTTGTAAGATCAAAGCGACTAAAGAAAGTGTATCAGTGTGCATAGCTCTGTTAGTCAGATACCATTTTCTTAAAAGTTGAAAGAAGTAAACAAAAAATAGGTTTTCTATCCTATTCTATGTTCAAAGACATCCATTTGTGGAGTGACCAAGCATTACAGGTCTTCATAAGCATACATTGAAGGACCCACTGACCACCCGAATAGCGCAGAAGTCTGAAGATTTCCATTTATCCGAATTCGGAAAGTCTTCATAAACAATTCATAATGTTACTACTGTTGAATTTTCAGATGGGGTTCAATGTAACTCAACCAGGACAATCGAAGAATCCATTTTTGTGATGAGCCTTATAATGGATGTTGTCTTAAGATCTTATTCCAAAGTGCCCTTTACAAAGACTATGGTTTGCCTTAAAGTATACACATAAAGATTAATCAAACTTAATCAGAATTGTTGTATTATACCCTTTTACAATCATTCTATCTTACGACATAAATTTTATGAATCTTAATGTTACTGATTATTCTTATTTTTACTATACATAGTTATATATGTAAAACTTATTAAATATATTATACTTTTTGTGTTGGGACTCAGTACTATTGTTGTTGCATATATTCTATTTACGAGAATATTAGGATTCCCAGCCCACTGGCAAAACAATGACACACGACATTGCAACAGTTGAAATTTTTTTGATTTACAGTTTTTATGTTTATTTATCATACTCATTTGCAAAAAAATACAGTTGGTCCAAACATTGTTATTCCGTAACTTTTCAAATAGCACAGTCTGTCTGTCGGACCTACTGTAATGATATACTCTATTAATGCATATGATAAAACTGACATTGCACTCTCACATCTATACTTTCATGTTAAGTGTATTGTGGAAAGCCATCTCATAGATTTTAGCTCTCTTTAAACAATGAACAACAGTATTTTATAATTTTATGACGATGATGCAGAAATTCCTTGTTTTTTGTACCTATATTTATTGATAATATTATTTTAGTTTTTACTAATTTTGTACAAGTTATTATTTATTTACATATTTTGTGCACAATCTTTTAATAACTCATGTATTAAAATTTATTATGATAATTGATAATTCATATATTTGATTTGTTGTCCAAATATATTTTGACGTTAAATTTTCCTCAAATTGAGTAGATACTTATCAATCTCCAGTATGTCCACCAGGTACAAAATTTCACTTTATTATATGGGCGCATAGAGAATCGTTTTTACTTTGATTTAGTTTTGATCTTACTCACGTACGTCCACAGATTTATTAGGAAAATACTGTCTAAAAAATCAAATTCAAATGTCGCGTGTGCTGTCTTGTTCTGACATTTTATTAAAAAATTAATACTTATAGCAGTTAAAATGGATACAATCGTTAAAATTGTTGATCCTGAGAAAGCAAGGAAAAGAAGTAAAATAAAAAGCCAGCAAAAAAATTAAGATTGTCCGTCGATGTACTTCTAAATCCAATATGTCCATACCATATTTCACAAAAAATGTCCATGGGTTAGTTGGAAGATACTCCGCTTCAGCGATAAACTCGCCCATTGCACAAAATTATGTATTCAGTGGTAATGTTGTCATGTTTTTTTTTTTATTCTTTGTATACTAATTTTGTGTAATAAAGATTATTATTATTATTATCTCATTTTCACTTATGATGGACATATTGGTGTATGATAAGTATCTACTCAATTAGTCAATCAATTTACAATTCCATTTCATTTTAATTAATAAGTATTTATTGGAAAATTTCGTGATTTTTAAAATAAAATAAGTTTTGAAATTTATTGTTCATTTTTATGATGTTAAAATAAATGCTTGCCACAGCATAAAGATTACTTATTTACACAGATTATTCAAACGTACTAGACGCAACAAATTGTGTCTTATGGTGACCGGCATAACGGTTTTACACTCGCTTCTCATACAAATTTCTCTATATAGGTAATGTTTATTGCATCTTATTATTATTAGCAATGTCTCAGTTCTAGACGATAATTTTTAAACGCTTCATCCTCGCTGACAGGCCCTGTTCCCTCTGAACGTCTACGCAGGTGGTAGGAGGATCCACAAACAAGGGAACCTTTCCTGGCCCAAGAAAACCTTGCTGCAGGAGACGATCTAGACCAGGGTTGTAACGGATGTCTACATCCGTATCCGCATAACATCCGCATGAATTTTGACATCCGCATCCGCAACTTTTGTTTTAAGAGATCCGCATCCTCATAAATTTTTGAGGATGTCAATTTTTTCGTCGTCCATATTAAAAAAACTTCTTCGTCAGAGAATACATTTCTTAAATAAAAGTATCAAAACTATATTTTACTAATTCCATCCTGGTAGATATAGCAGGTATGCCAATTCAAACATGTGTAACACATTTGCGCAATATTCTGGAGTAAGAGATTTTAAATGTTTGTTAAAAGATAGACTGAACCAGATGATATACAGTATTGGGGTGTTGAATATACTGGGAACTTAGGATCTATTGTACCTACTCCTTACCAGATGTAGTAAAACTTTACATTATATTATGACTGGACATATTGTACCCGAAATCCTTTTGTTTTCAAGGAATTCTCTTGTTTTTTTTTTGAGATAGGAAGACTTAAGTGTTAGAACAATAAACAATCTGGTAATAATTTTGAATTCGGAAATAATCATGAACATACTTACATATAGTATTGTAGTTCAGTTATTATAATACATACTATTTTTCTCACTTCCGATTACATTTTGCACAATGTTATACTGTATTGGGTAAACATAATAATAATATAAATATTTATTGCACAAAAAACAAACATTATTAAAATATAAACATTGTAGAACCAAGCAAATAAATTTGTGCAATGGGCGAGTTTATCGCAGAAGCGCGATATCTTCCAACTAACCCATATGGTTCTCATGGTTCTCCAATCGAGATATCTGTTTGGTTATGTCATCTGCACCCAAGTCCGGTTAAACAATAAAATAATTAGTAAGTATTCTAAACATTTGTTACCTATGTACTCTCACTTATTTCTGTAAGAGTTGCTTGTACACCTTTGAAAGTACAGAAGAAATAATATAACTCCTACTAGTATTTGGTGTAGCCAGCGGACCAAATGATATGATCAATTCTTTATAATGTTCGTTTTACGAATTTCATTAGTAATGTTTTAAATTTATAATACCTGAAGTATACCTGATTCAATATAAATTAAAATGAAGTACCCAGTAAAGAATAGGTACTTATGCCACTTCTTTCTGTAAATTTTTCTAATGAAGTCAAATGAAGTCGATTGTGTGATTAGACAAGAAGATCTACTATTCTGTGACGAGATACCCATTATGAATATCTTATTTTTTATTGTCACAGATCACAGAGAAGACAATCTGCATGTTTATTACTTGCAATTAGTCCGCTGGCTACCCCACTTGTGGAATATACCATGGTGGCCTGTTAGTAGTATAATGAAATACTCAATTGTATATAGCTTTTTGAATTTAGTATAAACCCAGACTAATTTGTATGTGAACTTAATAAAATCATTATTATCGTTACACTACTAAGATTCTAATTTGTCTCTAATAAGATCCTAACAAAGAATTTTTCATATTTTGCTATTATTTGTTCGATATACCTATTGTGACTTTCAAATAAGTTTTATATTTTGTTATTTATTTTTATATTTTGTTATTTATTTTCATATTTTGACATTATTTGTTCGATATATTGTGACTTTCAAATGAGTTATATTTTTTCCAATTTTTTTCGGCAGTCATTTTTTATCACGCTACAGTTTATCATGAAATCAAATCCTTTTAACTTTTAGTATAAAAAAATTAAGTAAACACATCGGAATACTGTAATTGGTTGTATTTGGATTTATATCAAAAACCAAGATATATCTTTATAAAAAAATAAATTGAAAAATGTTGCATGGAGTAAGTGATGTTCTAAGTTATGATATTTTTTAAGCCATAGATATCTATTTGAGTAATGACAAATTTAAGCTTTACCCAAGATTTTTAGAAGAAAAACAGTATCAAGTATTGAAAAAATGCTCATTATTTTTTCATATTTAAAATTAATATATATCAACCTCAAAATCCGCATCCGCATCCTCATAACAGTATCACTTTAGATCCGCATCCGTATCCGCAAAGTGACATCCGTTACAACACTAATCTAGACTATAGGACATGGAAAATCCTGAATCGACTAAGATCTAGTGTAGGAAACTGCCGTGACAATAGAGAATGAAGACCATGTCACGCCCGTTGGAATGTCGATTGTGTCCTGTCACATGCACTATGGAGGATATTTTTGACGCATCTCCACCTACTGGAGATCTGTTGGATTGGTTTTTTCTGGGTTTCGACATGATAAATATGTAATAATTGGCAATAGGACAATGCAAGGTTCATTAAAGCTGAAGGCCAATGCCATCTCAAAAGATTTATATATATGGGTAAAGCCACGAATTTTGCCAAAAATCGACGGTGACGTAAAGTGACGAAAAATTTAACGCTACCGTCGCGAGAAAGTGACGAAAAATGGTAGCAAAAATTCATAAAGTTCGGGTTACATCAAATGCAATATTTAATTATTTTTAATAAAAGCGAGAAAGTATTTATTTAATTAGTTGTCCACAAACTACACCTATTTAATTATAAATTAGGAAATGTGAAAAGGGTGAAGCTCTGTAGCATTATAATAACAAATCAGTTTTTAGAACAAAATGTTTTTTTCTAAGACACTTTTGAATTTACTTTTGTCTTCATTGGATGACGTCTTATATCTAATTTTCAATGCTTCAGTCAGTACGTTATGTTCCAAAATAACTCTTTTAACACTTTGCTTTTTTGACGTTTCAATATCTGGCATATTTGCCATAACAAATTGCTCAGACATCTTAAGGGGAGTCAATTCGAGGACAGTTTTAGTAGACGCTGGTTCTTTTGTTAGATGTTTTGTTAAAACATTTAGTTTTTTGTTTATGTTAGATATTTCTTGTCTTTGATTTTGTACCTTCTGATAAAGATTGTTGTACCCCTTTTTCAACAACTGCACAGTCTTATTTAATTTTCCATTTTCATGTTTTAAATTGCGTTCAACGCGTCTTTGTATGTTTCTTTCAATTATTTTATTTGAGGTAGTAGCATTCTCAGAGGTTTGAGATGTCTCAATCTGAGGGCGACCTTCTTGTAAATTACCACCACAATTGTGTGCTGATGTTTTGTATTTATTATTTTGTTTTCTCCATCCTTCCCGCAAATTTTCTTTCTGCTCTTCAGTCAAATTAGCCGTTTTTTCTTTATATCGTTGCACTCCTCTTTCTGAACTTTTCTTGAGCATTTGCCTATATCTTTCTGGATCTGTTAGTTTTAGCTTGTCTCTGTACCTTTTCGATTTTTCAGCTGATGTTAAAGGCATCTGTAAATAAATCCATTTATTATAGCAATATCTTATAAGGTAAGGTCGTTGCCTCACATGTGTGAGGTCGACGGTTCGAATCCGGGCGGGGCACGCACCTCTGGATTTTTAAAAAATCTATGTGCGGATTTATATCACTAGCTATGTGTAGCCATGATCCAATTTGTCTGGTTCCCCTTTCTAAGGGTTGCGAAGGTCAGATGGCAGTCGCTTCAATGTAATAACCAGACTCGCCAATTCCAGGATCATGGTCAAAGCGTACCCCGATAGAAACGGGACAAAAGGGAAAGAAAGAAAGATTATAGCAATATCTTATATAAGTACAGTAATTTGGGTAGTTGCAGTCCTGCGCCAAAATGATTGTACTCAAACAAATTGAAAACTTTCGCCAAAAAATTGGTCGATACGTAAAATCGATTTCCACAAAAATTAACTGGCACATACTTGAGCAGGAAATTCTATTATAAATAAAATGGCACTAGGTAGTTGATTCCCGCGACTTCGGGGGTTTGAACCTAAAAGTTATGTCGCGGTACAGTATCAAATAGTATATACATTTTAAAATAACAAATTTTACCGATCAAGCGGCTCAGCTGCAGTGAACTAATGACTAGACACATTTTTGCATTTATAAGGAAGGATGAGGTAGATAATATTACCTACATTTCGATGTTTTTTTAAGAAACGAGTATCTAGGTACATATAACTTGGCCTTTACATGGTGTCGGTGAGGAGGTGACGAAAACAATCATGCAACCGGTGTCGATAAAGTGTCGAAAAAGTAGCAAAAAAGTAACGGTGATGGTGTTGTAAACAAAGATTTTTCGCAAACGCGTTGTATTTAAGTAAACGTAATTTATAATTTTCAACAGCCTACGTTTTTGGCACCGAGAGCAATAAAGATCTTAGTAAAAATTTAACACTTACCTATGTAAATTTCACAAAAACTTGTCTATCGAGGCACTGACCGTTTTCTCTCAGGACTGAAATTACAGACTACTGACGCAAAATGACCGTTAACGTACAGATCTTCTTTTTTAAATAATCGTGGAGTGTTGCCTGTCGAACGGAATATAAAAATAACACATTTTACTCACAAAGTGGCGAAGAAAACGGTCGCGTTTCTGTAGTGTCGAAAAAGTAGAAAATCATACACATTTTTCGAGCACCGAAAAAATTAGGGTAGAGTGCCAATATTCTTATGCAGCAAACATAAAAAAAGACTAGCAAATTATGGTAATGCCGAAAAAAAAAATTTTACCATATAAAGTACCTAGAAGTTTACGAAAATTTTGTTCAAATTTAACTCTTCCCAAATATTACCTGCTTTTTTACCCAAATATCGCCCGATTTTGAGGAAAAACTTGGAATTACTCTGTTATAGAATGATATACTTAAACTTTTACTGCATGCCATTTAAGAGGATAAACTACTTAATTCGATACAAATATTGGAAAAACTGCACTACTTATATTTTTTGAGAAATTTTAGTTTTAATTTCTGAGTAGTGCAAATGTGGCAAAATTGGTGGCTTTACCCATATCAAAAAAAAATTTGGAAATCTTAATAATAACTTTTTCAATATATATAATGGCACAAACACAATAACTTCACATGTACTTAAAATATAATTAATCATTTTTTTATATAACACATAATAAACATAATTTAGTTTCATCTGGGAAAACCAGAGAAATGACAATTTATGTTATTTCTTCTTCTTCTTCTTCCTTTCACTTGTTTTGGCTTCCACCGTTTTCAGTGATTTCGCCACCGACTGTCAATCTTGGGCACGTTTAGTTAATAAATCTTAAAATAAGGAAAAGGAAATAAGAGGAATAGGAAAAATTATATTTTTATATCTGACTCGTTTATGAAACGCGCAACACAACGAAGGACATTCATATTGGCACTAATCAAGACACTGTGGACAGATGCAGGAAGAGGAACACCCAGGAAGGATAGATGGAAGTAAAAATATCGGCCGTTGTAAAGAGGACATTCGAAAAAGATGTGATCGAGGGTTCCTTCGTTACCACCACAATCGCATATGGGATCGTTCCTAACTCCTATTCTGTTCAGATGTACCGGGGAACAGTTATGGCCCAGTCGAAGGCGACATATTATTGATGTACACCTTTTACTGAAGCCTGCATTAACGAACCAGGGGCTGGGAGGAATATCGGGTTGTATTGTTGCATATCGGGATCCCTTTACCATTGACGATTCTTTCCAGCTCTTTTCCCACGATTTTCTCATTTTCATTTTTAGTAGGGGAATGAGGTCTTCTGCATGAGTCCAAGGATGGACATTTTCACCCTCTGTAGCAGCCTCCTTGGCACCACGATCAGCCAGTTCATTACCGACTATACCACTGTGCCCCGGAATCCACGCCAATACGATCTCACAGTCCCGTAGGGCCAAATCAACTATATTGTGTTTAATCTGTAACGCAACCACACTGTTTAAAAGATGTTTTGGGTTGGAGTCCATTTTATGGATGGTGGAAAGTGAATCCGAAAGAATAATACTTTGTGAAAAGCTGTGTTCCTGGATAAATTTAAGAGCTTCCAATACAGCCACTCCCTCTGCAGTGAAAACTGATGTTCCCGAGGGTAGTTTAATCTTTTTTGTCACGTTGAGAGATGGGCAGACAAATGCCGCTCCGACTGGGGAATCATTGTTCGTCTTAGATCCATCAGTGTATATAGCTGTATGGTTTGGGAAATGGGTTTGTACAATTTCTGAAAATATGAGATTGGCTTTTGAATGATGTCTCGGGATATCAAGAACCTCTGTTCGGGGAAAAAATGTAGCAGCCTCAAATGCACATGAGAAAAAGGGGAACTTTGTGTCTTGATAAATGGGAGCTTGATTTTGAAAGATGTTGATGGATCTAAGTCCAATCACTAAAGGGGGAAGCGGCTTGGGTCTTCGGGATCTATTTTCCTGGACATACTCTGAAAGAAGCTGGGTCTTATTGATGATAGGGTGAGTAGAAATCCGTGAGGATTTGAGTATGTATGTTTCCGCTAGGAGTTGCCTCCTCAGTGATAAGGGGGGGTCTCCACTTTCCACCAGCAAGGCATTTGTTGGTGTAGATCTCATCGCACCTATAATAATGCGTAAGGCCTTGTATTGAATTCTATCAAGGGAGACTTCAAGGTATTTTGGGAGAGGATGAAGCAAGAAAGAGGCGTAGTCAAGGTGAGATCTCACCAGAGCAAAGTACATGGATCTGAGGGTCTTTGGGTGTGCCCCCCACCATACTCTAGACACTGCTCTTAGTATGTTAATGGATTTCTCACATTTGGAAATCACATAGTCTATGTGGGGTTTCCATGACAAACCAGAGTCGATTAATAAACCAAGGAATCTAATTTGTTCGACCTGAGAAATTGGGTTGTTATCACACCTTAGGTTTAATGTTTTCGGTCGTCCGCGACCCTTAAACAACATAGAGAAACATTTGCTTGGAGCGAGGGACAGACCATGCGCTATGAGCCATTGAGATACAGATTCAAGAGCCGAATTTAAGGAACTTTCTACATCTGGCACAGATTTTTTTGTTGTATATATTGCTATATCGTCAGCGTATTGGAGTATTTGGATTTCATTCTGGACAACTTTTTCGAGGTCTGATGTGTATATGTTATAAAGTAAAGGGCTCAGCACAGATCCTTGCGGTAAACCCTTCCATACCATCCTATTGAATTGTTCTTTTGTGGATTTAACATACGAGATGCGTCTTCCACATAGGAGGTTGTGAATGAAATTTGCTGTTTTCGGAGGGACACCAATCTGCACTAATTTGGAATGAAGGGTATGCAATGATATATTATCATAAGCAGAAGTTACATCCAAGAAGACTGCACCCACGATCTCACCTCTAGCACGAGCTAGATGAACATCAGTGATTAGGATTGAGAGATTATCACACGTACTCTTGCCCTTACGGAATCCATATTGGGAATCACCTAAGAGGTTATTTGACTCTACATAATGCTCTAATCTGTTATTTAGCAGGTGTTCAACAGTTTTCCCTAGAACAGATGATAAAGCAATTGGTCTATAAGAGTCACTTTTATTGTGATCTTTGCCCGGTTTGAGGATTGGGATAATTCTTTGTGTTTTCCAGTCTTCCGGAATTTCCCCTGAAGTAAAGGCTGCATTGATTAAGTCAATAAAATATCTGACTGATTTCTCATCAATCATATGTAAAAATGCGTATGGAAAGCCATCCGGTCCGGGAGCTGAGTCCCTTACATGTTTGCGTACAGTCAGTAAGTCTTGATATGTAAAAGGGGCGTCAAGAGAGTGTGAGAAATGAGGAATGTAATATAGTGAGGGCATTTCTTCTTTGGTTGGGCAAGTTGTAGGAGCAAGTTTATTGAGGAAGTTGGTCAAAGTGGAGTCCGAGAAGGAAAAATGTCTAGGGGAGAAAACTCGTCTAAACTGTCTAATTTTACTCCATATGTCAGATGTCGGGTGTTCGGGTGACAGAGAGTTGCAGAATTCCATCCATCCTTTCCTTTTCTTGTCTTTGAGAGTTCTTTTTGTTTTAGCTTTACATTTCAGGTATTTCAATATATTGTTCTCTGTTTTATTTGATCTATAGAGTTTGAGGAGATTTTTTCTTTCTTTCACCGCTGCTGTACATTCGGGATCCCACCAAGGAGGAGAAGGAGGAAATTTGCCAGATTTTAGTTTCTTCCGGGGGATTGAATCTTTTGAAGCATCCCTCAGTATTTTCGTGAATTCAGAGTAACAGGTGAGGACATTGTGAGGAGAGGGTTTAGGGAGATTGTCGATATGATTTTCCATGTGACTTGAGAATAAGCCCCAGTCTGCATTCGACGTACTATATATGCGAGTTGATGCACTTGTACACCCAAGAGAGGGAGATTTATAGATGGATGTAACAATGGGAAGATGATCACTGCCCAAAGCATCATCATGAATATACCAGTCGGAGATAGAGGCTAATGAGGAAGAGCAGAGTGTCAGGTCAACACAACTTCTCTTTTGTTGAGGCAGAGAAATACGGGTTGGAGAGCCATTGTTCAGGACACACATGCCCACTGAATCTAACACGTTCACTAATGACCAACCTGCACTCGAGTTTGTTTCAGAACCCCAAAGGTTGTGGTGGCAGTTGAAGTCACCCACTATAACTATAGGATCATTTAGAGAAGACAAAATATCCTTCACCGAGTGAATTATTGATGGATTTGGGTGTGGAATGTATACTGAAAGAAAGGAAATATTCTCAATTATTGCTCCAACGATGTTGAAAGTGGGAGGGTTTGGGAGTGCATTAATTGGGGTAAATAAAATGGGGTATTTGATGAAAAGTGCGCATCCGCCCTTTCCATCAGAGCGATCATTACGTAGGCAAGAGAATCCTGGAATAGAGAATAAACTATCAGGTTTAAGCCACGTCTCTGAGAGTGCTATGATATCTGGTTGAAATTTTTGTATAAGATAGAGGATATCTGATTTGTTTGGAATAGCGCTACGGCTATTCCATTGAAGTATTATTAGATTGTTTGGGTTGAATATTAAAGATATGTTGAAGTGTTTTTAAAGAGTCAGCTACGTTGGACGGTAATGGATGGGAGTTAGAGATTGTAGTTGTAATAAAAGTTAACAAAGTTTGTACTATTTGAGAGAGGTTTGGAATATCTGTAACATTTGAGTTACCCAGCCCACAACCATTGGTTGGGACCAAGTGTGTTCCATTGGGAAAAAAGATTAACTCATCAGCTTCTTTTTTGTTATTTAAATTTGTTTGTTGAGTTAATTTTGGGGAGGGGGTGGGCTTAATTCTGTTGTAGAAAGTCATTGTTTGACGGTGGGAAGATGGTGGATTTGTAGTCGTTTTTGAAGAGTATGTGTTTTTAGTTGATGGGATACATCTTGATGCCTCTGCGAACGATATGTTCTGTTCAGTCATTGTTGTTTTTATCGATTTTTGTCTAGACAATTCAGGGCATACCATACTTGTTGCCACATGAGGGCCTGAACAATTGCAGCAAGTTATATTTGTGTTAGTGCAATTTTCTCCGGGGTGTTGTTCAGAGCATTTGAAGCACCGGGGTTGAGATCGGCATTGAGTTTTCGTGTGTCCATATCTACAGCAGTTCCAGCATTGTATCGTTGGGAATTCGTATTTTTCGACGCGTATGGAGGTATAAGCCAGAAAAATTCTTTCGGGAAGTTTCTGACCATCAAATGTGACCACGACTGTCCTTGAGGGTTTCCAAGATGGAGGATCAGAAGTTTTGTCTTTAAAATTCAACCTTCTGCATTTTAATACTCTACCAAATCCATTAGGGCTTTCCAAGATGTTAGTAAGGTTTTCATTTGAATATTCATCTCCCACTGGAATTCCACGGATTAGACCCATTCGAGAGATGCTGTGTGTGGGGATGAAGCACTTGTATCCTTTAGACTGGAGGATGGAGTTTTTTAGGAGGGAGTTTGCGAAAAATGCAGAATTAAATTCCACAGAGATTTTGTTCCTGCCCAGTCCCTTCAGGGATCCCATCACTATACCCTTAATAGATATTTTTTTCAACTCGTTCCCGAAATCTATCGGGTGTAGGAAAGTTTTTAGGTCTTGTGATTCCTTCTGTGCGTGAACAATGTACGGGCCAGGGTCTGAAATTTCGTAATATTGCCTTGTTGCAGATACGTGAATAGGGGCAGTCTGGGTCTGTTCAGCCATTAGGTTGTTGTTGAGGTGGTGAGTTGTAGGGAGGGATGTTTTCTTGGTGGGCTGGGAAGGAATCATAGGCTCATCTTCAGTAAAAGAGATCATTTGTCCCTTTCTCTTAAGCTTTCTCACGGTAGAAATGGAGACATATTCAGCTGGAGAAGATGGAATTTCAAAGTCTGGAACCGTTATCAGTGAATCATTATCCGAATCGGGGTCATCGGGTGCTTTTCCTTCGTCCGGCGGTTTGTCTTTCATTTTGGATTTAAGGAATGGTGTGACTTACCAAGATAAGTACAGAAAGATTTCACACACTGATTGGATTAATATAGGAAAACAAAAATGTTATTTACGGTTGAGAATTAGTATAAAACTAATTATTTTTTGGGTTATATTAACACACGTGCCACAGGTTCAAAGATGGCGGCCAAAATCCTTATGTTATTTAATTTTGTCTTTCTCTACATCTTGTCAAAAGCCATCCTTTTATAAAAATTCTCAATTTTAAAACAAAACAATCAAATGGAATAAATTCAAAATAAAAATAATCTAACTACTAAGGGAAGTGCCTAGGTACTTATTTTAAAATAAAAATAATCTAACAAAGTAATAACTAAGGTAAGTACCTAGGCACTTTTTTACATATATACAAAAGATTTGTGACTTGAAATCAGGTTGATATCTCTATTGAATGAAATTAAAAAAAAAAACAAATGTTATTCCTATTAGTTAGAAAAATCCTGTGTAATGATAAGGATCAATCACTATGCACGGTTTGTATATTAGATTGTGTCAAAAGTATTGTATAAGTGATTGCTCGCTGATGTCACATTTTTATAGATTTTAGTTTTTAATCTTGTACTTTTTAAAATTATATATTTTACGATATTATTGTAAAATATCTATAATGTCTAAGAGATAATTACGAGAAGACGAAATTCTTGTTACTGTTATCAACATGGCCATGAATAAGGATAAATTTGATATTGCCGATTTTTAAGAAATGGTTCTATTACTTCTGCATGTATAGATACATATGTTCTTTCAACTAATAATGCAAGTAGAACAACAATACTTAAACATTTAGCATCCTGGGCATCAGGACCATTTGTACCAGTTATATATAATTTCAATGACTCCTTATCGGGTATTTCTCCTCCTGAACTGTCAGAAAATTCAGCTGAATTTGATTTTTTTCATGTTCTTTTGGAGTAAAGGAAAAGATAAGAGATGGAAAGTAATATTTATATGTACAAATCCTAAACATAACACTCAAAATTATCTCATACATAAGTGGTGTGACACACGATTCATTATTTTCGAGACCGTTCCCCGACATTAGCGATATCTGGCGGCCGTGGATAGAACTGATTTTGATTGTTATTCTATGACTCAAAACAAAGTTGAACTGTCAAAACAAATTGAAACTTGCATGCGACGTTTGAAGAAGTGCCCGGTATAAAACTTGCAAATAATCGTGTATTTTTATATAATCGAGATATCAGTGTATCTGGAGATAGCGCAAAAAAAAGTTTCTCATGAAAACCTGTCGTTTTCGGCAAAAATAAAATCTAGTTCTAATTATAGCACACGACTTACTATTCTTTCTTACTTAATGTGAGGTACCGCTAATTTCATTATAATATCTTTTCAGAATCAAAAGTGAGTTATAGTGTCAATAATTTTTCAGAATTTATTGTTATCATATACAAGTCACTTTGTCGTGTTAATCTATTTAACAAAATGACTTCTTTGGCAGATGGTGGTCATATGAATATTACAATGTAGGTGACTTGACCCAAGGATTAAATATATATAGGAAGGCACATTAAGGGTTACACCCTCCCACACCCATGAATGTCAGTTCCTGTGTCATCCATACTCTTCTAGCAAATTCTTAGTATATAGACTCCCCCTGACGTAATCCTTCCTGAAATATAGGAAGGCAGTGGGACATCATCGGAATTGAGAAAATGCTAATGGTCTTTTCTCAATTTTCAACTCTTACTAATACTTATTAATTTAATGTTCCAGAGCAAGTTTAAAACAAATAAATTACAAACAAAAACAGTTTTAAAGCAAACAAGGCGACTGCACCAAAAACATAGATGCTTGTCAAAATTCTTTACAAATATCTATACACCAATCACTTACAAGTGTAGTATATTGTAGCGCGCATAGGGAGTTCAAAGTAGCACCTATGTAAAGTTTCAAATCAAATATTTATTTAAATTGTCTTAAGCAGTATTCAATTTTGTGAAACGTCTTTAACCATTTTTATTTGATGATAGATGTAGAAAAAAATTGTTTATATTTTCTTTTGTCCATAACACTAATTAAATGATTATTCTTAATAAATAAATATCAATAGCATTGAAGTGTTTTTATGATAAATCTCCACCACCAACAGTCACCTCTAAAGATTATTTTAAAATATATATAACTACAATACTCTGTAAAATGACCGACTATTAAATTTGTCTAATTCATTGTATAAGCATTCTTATGGGTACTATTCTATCAATGACTAGGAGCATTAAATTAATCAAACTGTAAAGTATATCACTATCTTCTCAAAGAGCTCATGGTGATCGTAAATAAATCATCATTGATGCCTTGTCTTACCCCAATGTATTAGTACTTACTTTGTTTTCTATTTTGTGTATAGAATTGTAGCTATGTCAGACAGTTAGGCAGAGTTATATAAAATTGTATTCAGGTCAGACACTTTTTTCAGCTAAATACACATTTGCTAATTCATTTATTGATTACACTGACAGTATCTGAATAACTTTAAACAATATGGTAATGTATAGTAATTTAATGATTCCATTGTAGCCTGGCGGTACAGTCTCGGCCTCAAGCACAAGAGGTGCGTAATTCGATTCCAGGTGCCAGCAATACCCCATTTCACGACACAAGCTTTTAAACTATTAATTTTTTCGGTAGTCACTTGGTGAAAGTTCATTTTTAATAAATTTTGTTATAAAAATAAAATCAAAAACAGTTTACTTTCACTTGTTATTTATTTTAAATATTTTAGCAAAGATCTTTCGTTATATTAACATCATCAGTGCTCACTTACAACTAAACACAAAACAAAATCTGCTGGTATACATAAGCATTATACATTTGTATGGGGATTTCCCATTTCTAAGAAATAATAATTATGTGGTTGGTTTACAAGGTGGATCGGAATATACAAAAGGATAGATAAGAGGTGAGGACAATGGAGGGATCTGTTTATTTATAACAGTACAACTATTATTTATCACATGCCTATTAATTTCAATATTTTCTAAGATATTTAAATTATATCCTTTGGATGATTTATGTAGAATATCAATGTTATCCAGATCTATTGAGTGTCCCGTATCACGACAATGGTCAGCCATTTCTGAGTTTATTGAAATATTTTTTACAGCCTTTTTGTGTTCCTCAATCCTTTGTCTGATTTTTCTTCCTGTTTGTCCAATATATGATGTGGCACAATTCTTACAGTTTAACTTGTATACTCCCGAGTAATCCAATTTGTTGATTGTCCTTTTTTTACGATTAAAAATTAGTTTGCCTATATTATTTTTAGTATAGTATGCTGGTTTGAAATCTGCTTTCTTGCATTTTGTACTACATTCATCCGTAGCATTACCCACATACAGTAATTTTCTCCAGTGCTTGATATCTGTGTCTGTTGTTTTTGGATATATAAATTTATGTATTAACTGTTGTTTGATTTTTTTATTTAATAGTGAATGTATTAACATGCTATTGTATCCATTATTGTTTGCAATGTCAATTATAGTGTTCAATTCTTTATTGTAATTATCTTGATTAAGTGGTATGGATAACAGTCGGTGAATCATCGAATGGAATGCCGCCATCTTATGCGTTATTGGATGGTTTGATTTTGAATGAATTATTGTGTCAGTGTATGTAGATTTACGGTATATTTGAAACTCGTATTTATTATCAGTTCTTAATATAGTCAGATCTAGGAAGTTTATTGCGTTATTTTCTTCTAGTTCCATGGTAAATTTAATGTTTTTATTCATACTATTTAAAAAAGTGAAAAATGTATCCAGCTGTCTTCTCGTTCCACTGAATGTGCAAAAAATGTCATCCACGTATCTTGCGTAATTATTAATGAGTTTTAGTAGTGGATGTCCTGACTCAAAGAGGTTTTCTTCAAAATGGTTCATGTAGATGTCCGCTAGTAGAGGTGATAATGGATTATTCATAGGAAGACCATTTATTTGATGGTATATGCAGTCGTTGAAACAGAGATAATTTTGATTAATGCATTCGTTGAGAGTATCATTTATACCTTGAATTATTTTAGGGTCGGTGCAGTTCTTGGTCAAAATATCATTAACGATTTTCATTGTCTCATTTACAGGAATGTTTGTAAACAAACTCTTTACATCGAAAGACACCATTATGCAGTTTTTAAGGGGTACACTATTTTTTAACTTATTACTGAATTCGATCGAATTTTTAATGGAATATTTAGGTTTAAAATTTGTGGTATTTAGAAATAACGTATTAATATATTTGGATAGATGTGATGCTGGAGCTTGTGTGTATGAACAAACTGGTCTAATCGGATTACCTTCTTTGTGTATCTTGACTAATCCATATAATTGTGGAGGCATTGGGTTCATAACCGATAGTTTATATTTTTGAATATTATCAAAAATATATCCATGTTTATTAACAACACTTTTTACATTTCGTTGATATTTTTCCGTCGGATCCTTTTCAATTTTCTTGAAGACATTGGTATCCATCAGCAGTTCATCCATTTTATTTATGTAATCACTATCATTTAAAATTACAATTGAGTTTCCCTTATCGGCGCGGGTAACTGTCAGACTATTATTTTTAGTGAATTTGCTAAACTCTTTTAATATCACATTTTCATTTTCTTTTAATTTTGGTGTGTTTAAATTTTTTCGAATGATTTTAGTACACTGATATTTTTTGTCACTATCTTTTTTGTTATCTAACGCGATCTCCAGATCTATTGCCAGCTGTCTTAAATTATTGTTATTAACTGAATTTAAATTATATTTATAACCTTTATCCAAAATTTTCACATATTTATTATCAATGTTCTCTGTACTAAGATTTATAACTCTATTGTGAAAAGTTGTTTTCTTTTGTTGATTATTCGAAATGTCGTTTTTATTTTGACTTTTGTTTACATTTACAGAAATTAAATGACGCAATTTCTTATCTAACACTTTTTTCTTATTGAATGCAATTTTACTAACATTTTCGTACACTTTATCTTCAATCAGATCCCATTCTACTCGGTGTAATTCACTAGTCAAACACGAATGTAAAAGTTTAACAAATATTTGTATATTATTTTGAATCACAAAACACTTTTTAATTTCACTTTTTATCCACATTAATTTAGCTTTTCTAGTTAAATCAATTGCTGTAGGTGATTTATTATTACATTTAATACTGCCCGTGTAGTTAGGAAAGACATTATTTTTAATACACTTTTGGTTAAAATATATCTTTAAACCCAACAGTCTTTGTTTTGTCTTGAGCTGCAAGTATTTTACTACCTTTTGGCCTGTACTGGCTGTAATTAAACTATTAATTTTTTCGGTAGTCACTTGGTGAAAGTTCATTTTTAATAAATTTTGTTATAAAAATAAAATCAAAAACACTGTTTACTTTCACTTGTTATTTATTTTAAATATTTTAGCAAAGATCTTTCGTTATATTAACATCATCAGTGCTCACTTACAACTAAACACAAAACAAAATCTGCTGGTATACATAAGCATTATACATTTGTATGGGGATTTCCCATTTCTAAGAAATAATAATTATGTGGTTGGTTTACAAGGTGGATCGGAATATACAAAAGGATAGATAAGAGGTGAGGACAATGGAGGGATCTGTTTATTTATAACAGTACAACTATTATTTATCACATGCCTATTAATTTCAATATTTTCTAAGATATTTAAATTATATCCTTTGGATGATTTATGTAGAATATCAATGTTATCCAGATCTATTGAGTGTCCCGTATCACGACAATGGTCAGCCATTTCTGAGTTTATTGAAATATTTTTTACAGCCTTTTTGTGTTCCTCAATCCTTTGTCTGATTTTTCTTCCTGTTTGTCCAATATATGATGTGGCACAATTCTTACAGTTTAACTTGTATACTCCCGAGTAATCCAATTTGTTGATTGTCCTTTTTTACGATTAAAAATTAGTTTGCCTATATTATTTTTAGTATAGTATGCTGGTTTGAAATCTGCTTTCTTGCATTTTGTACTACATTCATCCGTAGCATTACCCACATACAGTAATTTTCTCCAGTGCTTGATATCTGTGTCTGTTGTTTTTGGATATATAAATTTATGTATTAACTGTTGTTTGATTTTTTTATTTAATAGTGAATGTATTAACATGCTATTGTATCCATTATTGTTTGCAATGTCAATTATAGTGTTCAATTCTTTATTGTAATTATCTTGATTAAGTGGTATGGATAACAGTCGGTGAATCATCGAATGGAATGCCGCCATCTTATGCGTTATTGGATGGTTTGATTTTGAATGAATTATTGTGTCAGTGTATGTAGATTTACGGTATATTTGAAACTCGTATTTATTATCAGTTCTTAATATAGTCAGATCTAGGAAGTTTATTGCGTTATTTTCTTCTAGTTCCATGGTAAATTTAATGTTTTTATTCATACTATTTAAAAAAGTGAAAAATGTATCCAGCTGTCTTCTCGTTCCACTGAATGTGCAAAAAATGTCATCCACGTATCTTGCGTAATTATTAATGAGTTTTAGTAGTGGATGTCCTGACTCAAAGAGGTTTTCTTCAAAATGGTTCATGTAGATGTCCGCTAGTAGAGGTGATAATGGATTATTCATAGGAAGACCATTTATTTGATGGTATATGCAGTCGTTGAAACAGAGATAATTTTGATTAATGCATTCGTTGAGAGTATCATTTATACCTTGAATTATTTTAGGGTCGGTGCAGTTCTTGGTCAAAATATCATTAACGATTTTCATTGTCTCATTTACAGGAATGTTTGTAAACAAACTCTTTACATCGAAAGACACCATTATGCAGTTTTTAAGGGGTACACTATTTTTTAACTTATTACTGAATTCGATCGAATTTTTAATGGAATATTTAGGTTTAAAATTTGTGGTATTTAGAAATAACGTATTAATATATTTGGATAGATGTGATGCTGGAGCTTGTGTGTATGAACAAACTGGTCTAATCGGATTACCTTCTTTGTGTATCTTGACTAATCCATATAATTGTGGAGGCATTGGGTTCATAACCGATAGTTTATATTTTTGAATATTATCAAAAATATATCCATGTTTATTAACAACACTTTTTACATTTCGTTGATATTTTTCCGTCGGATCCTTTTCAATTTTCTTGAAGACATTGGTATCCATCAGCAGTTCATCCATTTTATTTATGTAATCACTATCATTTAAAATTACAATTGAGTTTCCCTTATCGGCGCGGGTAACTGTCAGACTATTATTTTTAGTGAATTTGCTAAACTCTTTTAATATCACATTTTCATTTTCTTTTAATTTTGGTGTGTTTAAATTTTTTCGAATGATTTTAGTACACTGATATTTTTTGTCACTATCTTTTTTGTTATCTAACGCGATCTCCAGATCTATTGCCAGCTGTCTTAAATTATTGTTATTAACTGAATTTAAATTATATTTATAACCTTTATCCAAAATTTTCACATATTTATTATCAATGTTCTCTGTACTAAGATTTATAACTCTATTGTGAAAAGTTGTTTTCTTTTGTTGATTATTCGAAATGTCGTTTTTATTTTGACTTTTGTTTACATTTACAGAAATTAAATGACGCAATTTCTTATCTAACACTTTTTTCTTATTGAATGCAATTTTACTAACATTTTCGTACACTTTATCTTCAATCAGATCCCATTCTACTCGGTGTAATTCACTAGTCAAACACGAATGTAAAAGTTTAACAAATATTTGTATATTATTTTGAATCACAAAACACTTTTTAATTTCACTTTTTATCCACATTAATTTAGCTTTTCTAGTTAAATCAATTGCTGTAGGTGATTTATTATTACATTTAATACTGCCCGTGTAGTTAGGAAAGACATTATTTTTAATACACTTTTGGTTAAAATATATCTTTAAACCCAACAGTCTTTGTTTTGTCTTGAGCTGCAAGTATTTTACTACCTTTTGGCCTGTACTGGCTGTAATTAAACTATTAATTTTTTCGGTAGTCACTTGGTGAAAGTTCATTTTTAATAAATTTTGTTATAAAAATAAAATCAAAAACACTGTTTACTTTCACTTGTTATTTATTTTAAATATTTTAGCAAAGATCTTTCGTTATATTAACATCATCAGTGCTCACTTACAACTAAACACAAAACAAAATCTGCTGGTATACATAAGCATTATACATTTGTATGGGGATTTCCCATTTCTAAGAAATAATAATTATGTGGTTGGTTTACAAGGTGGATCGGAATATACAAAAGGATAGATAAGAGGTGAGGACAATGGAGGGATCTGTTTATTTATAACAGTACAACTATTATTTATCACATGCCTATTAATTTCAATATTTTCTAAGATATTTAAATTATATCCTTTGGATGATTTATGTAGAATATCAATGTTATCCAGATCTATTGAGTGTCCCGTATCACGACAATGGTCAGCCATTTCTGAGTTTATTGAAATATTTTTTACAGCCTTTTTGTGTTCCTCAATCTGTTTAGTTGTAAGTGAGCACTGATGATGTTAATATAACGAAAGATCTTTGCTAAAATATTTAAAATAAATAACAAGTGAAAGTAAACAGTGTTTTTGATTTTATTTTTATAACAAAATTTATTACAAGCTTTTAGCTTATGGTGAAAGGTGTATAATAAGGGTGGCCAACACGCAGGCCACATACGGCCTGTTGGGTGTCTACGTGCGGCCCGCGAAGCATTCCTCACTATTTTTTTTGATAACAGTCGGTATAAGTATCCGTTACTTTTTTGAAAGAGTCACTATTTTGAGAAAATATTCTTAAAGAAAACCGAGGAGTTTTGAAACATTTCAAATTCCTATACCATTTTGAAAACTTGGCGACGGGGGGGTAGAAATTTTAAGGTGAAGTAAAATTATAAAATGTTCCATATATGGAGTAAATTGTTGTATGGCCCGGTAGAAAATCTAAATTCTGAAATTTGGCCCAGCTGCTGAAAAGGTTGGCCACCTATGGTGTATGAGATTGTATTTTGGTTTATAACAAAAACCTAGATATATCTAATCTAAAAAAATCTAATATTTTTTTTAATTTTATTAACTTATAACATCCTTAAATAATTTAATCACACATCTGAAGTAAAAACAGTTTATTACATATCTTAACAGTCTGTACGGGATATTCTCACTCAATTTTTAAGAGAAAACGCCAAAACAAACAACATCTAGGTTAATAATAGGTCATACTAGATATAATAATGTACAAATTGGAAGAAAAAAAAACATTATAATCATATGAGCATTTATTTTAAACAGTAAATAGCTTATAAAAAATTTACATAAAATTATACTATGACAATTTAAAAATATAACTATTCAAAATATAACAATTTAAAAATATAACTATTAAAAACCAGTGCCCCGTTCCACCATTATACTTTCCAACTCTGCATTTTGCACTATGCAATTCATCGGCTTGTTTCCGTTCCACCATTACATCTTTTTGCAAAGTAGGAATTGCAAAGCGCAAAGTGAAAAGAAGACGCCATTCGCAAAGTAAATAGGCAGTTCTGTTCCACCATTACTACTTTTCATAAAAAACTTTGCCAACATAGCAAACGAATATTTTGACATTTCAAATATGCGATTCGTCGTGTTGTGAAAGTAGACGTTGGTTTATATTATAGGTGTTTTAAGTAAATTTGTTATACAATGTGGCGAAAAATATTATTACAAAGGGATGTGGAAGACGGAGTTGTGAGATTTTATAAAAAAAAGGATTAATTTCCAAGATATTTTGCCCACGCAGTTCCTGGAATATTTTAGAATAAGTAGCACTCAGTGTGAATATGTTTTGAGAAAGTACACGAATTTGGAATGTATACGTCTTATTTGTCTTAATAATTTTAATTATGACTGGAAATTGTTATGGAGATTATTTTGTGATAAAAGTATTGAGTTGGTTATATGCCAGTCTTTCAGTGACCTTGGAAAAGAAGGGGAGAATTGAAATTGGACGAAAGGAAATTGGAATATAAGTGTGTATAAAAAAGTTTTTTTTTAAAATATATCCACAGTGACTGTAGATATACTTAACATAAGTGTTTTATTTTAAGTTATCCTAAAAATGTTTATAATTATGTAAAAAATATAAAATATATCCTTTCCTTTATGCGCAAAGCTATGTCTCAATCATAAAATAGATCTCATGAATAGTATGTTATATGATAACATAATATCATGTAATAACTATAATCTCATCGACGTTCGTAACCTAGAAAATAATATCTAGAATTCATAATATTTTTTAATTTAGTCGACACTAAGTGAACTCTATCTGCTGTTACAAACATTAAATTATACGGCTTACTTGGCTGACAATGTTGGACTACTTTATAGTAAACATATTCCACTAATACTGAGACTCCCAACAACATCGGAAGTGGCAAAATCACTACATTAGTAGTAAAAACATTGGTTAACACAATGTCAACAGAAAATTTAAAGGTATGTATTCAAGATCTTAGGTATTTTTTTTTAATAATAGATCAGTAGTAGATTTGCTATTACGATGCCCGTCTACCATTTGGGAGGTCTTGGGCTTGGTTCCCGGCAAATGTAAAAAATTTCACCAGTAATTTCTATATTAATTAAGATAACATCCATACATACATACCATCACGTCGCTTCCCTTGCAGGGTAGGCAGAAAGGATCGAGCGCCACTTCTATCCTTACATACATCTTTCGCTTCCGTCACTGTCATACAATTCCTCATGCATGCTCTCCTGTTCAATGTGCTCAACACGTGACCGTCCTGTAGGATTTGATTTAAATGATCTTGCCATTTAATTCTCGGACGTCCACGTCTCCGAGCACCATTCCTCTCAGCCCAATGTATCTTCTTGGTCATTCTGTCCTCATTCATTCTTTCCACGTGCCCAAACCATCTTAACTTATTTACATTCATCCTTGTAACCACACCAACTTTCATTCCACATTCCTTTCGTATATCACTGTTACGCACACAATCTCTCAGACTTTTACCACACATCCTTCTCAACGATCTCATTTCTACTGCATTTATGCCACTTTCATCCTTCTTTAACCATGTCGGACAACAGAGGCTAACGCACTTGCCTTTGAGTTACGAGGTCCCGGGTTCGATTCCCGGCCAGGGCAAAATGAAGAATGACCTTTTTCAAATTGTCCAGGGCCTGGGTGTTACATGTATATGTGTTCAGTGCATTGTATATATGTATATCGTCGCGTTAGTACCCATAATACAAGATTCATATCTTAGTTTGGGACTAGCTAGATCTGTGTGAATTGTCTATGCATGTTATGTTATGTTAATCATTCATGCCAATATTATGTCGCTATTTTTTTTTATCTATAAAAGTGTTATAAAATGAAATTTTTATAAAATCTTACCTATTAATAGTATTGGATTGCAATATTTTGTTTTTCATGTTTTGGTAATCTCATTTTTGACAAGTCTATTGAATGGTCATAATGTTCTCTTTGGAAATCCACAATAATTTTACCATCAGATTGTTGAGATAATTTTGTAATTTTTTTGTAGTCCTCCTGATGATGCCAAGTAGAAGCCTTGGCGAAAACGTTTGAGGTGAATAAATTTAATTTGGAAATTATACAGTGTTTCATTTTAATTTTGTAATTACGTTTATAAATTTGATTTGAGTCTCTTCCATCGTGACCTGTAAATTTATAAGATAGTTACAGATTTGACCTCAATGGTTTTAAATTGGAATGTTTCAGTGGAAAATTCTCTCCCTCCATATTATATGGCTGTTAAGTAGATGTAATGCAAATACAGTTTTCTATGTATTTTTACTTGCTTTTTTACTTTTATAATATTCACAGGATCAGACAGTCAATTGTAGAACATGACAACAAAATGTGAATTCAATAAGCGGACCAGCAAAGATCCTTAATTTACCTGGAAGTCTTAAAAAAACATCAAAGTTAAATGAATCATTATCAAACAACACTAATAACCAAAGATCAAGTATGCTAATAACAGTACCAAATTGCTAACAATTTTCTTATTCGATTAACCAAAAGATCAATTAAAAGTACTAAATTATGATTAAAATGTATAAAAAACAAGATGAATAGATTCAAATGAATTTATAAAATAATTATAAATTAATAAAACAAGATTAAAAATCAAATAAAAATAATTAATCATGATTAAATGTATTTAAAACAAATGATATATGATGAATAGATTCAAATGAATGAATAAAATCAAGTCAAAGTAATAAATCTTGATGAAAATGTTTTTAACACATAAATTAAGATGAATACATTTAGATGAATGAATATAGTAAGATGAAAATCAATTAAAAGTTAAAAAAAAAAATGATAAGGTGTATTTAAAAGAAATAAATAAGATGAATACATTCAAGTGAATGAATAAACAGAATAAGTGAATAAAAATTAATTAAACGTAATAGATTATGAATAAAACGTATATGTATAGTAATGCAAAATTTATTTAATGGTTAAGGGTTTGAATATTTACCTGTTTTCTTGTTATTTTCACAGTCATACTACCTTCAATGAGATCCAATTTAGCAACTACAAAGTATTCAGCAAGAGCTTTCTGTACCAGAGGCCAACATTGTTTCAAATGTTTTTCATGATAACTAGGAAATAATGTGGCGAATGCACTTTCATCCAATAGTCTATTGGGTTTATCTTCGGGTTTAAACTTAGAATCACTCATTTCTAATGTGAGAAATAAAATTACCGTAAAATAATAACTTCAATAACAAATCGAGATTGTACTACGCTTATACACCGTATTTGACAGATATTCTTGAAGGATGTTTGACATTTCGATACATGACATGATACATATTGTATACCAATGCTAATAGAGCTACTATATCTATGGGTTCCATCTATTTTAGATCTATTTCTATGGGAACGGGTCTCGAAAATAATGAATCGTGGTGTGACACTATCATTCCAGAAATACATATATATTTCCATGGACCTAAATAGAGTAATGGACAGACACTTTGGTAAACATTTTGTAGCTGCGCGGGGAGGGGAATGACGACCATTTTGTAAGAAATAAATTTTGTTCGGTGCGTCGCATTTGGGCTGCGTTCAGACAGTCACCGAGTGATCAGTCGACGACGCATATTTTGAAAGTACCTATACAATGCCAGTACGCATTCATAGTGTTCATGTACTGTATGTTAATATGTTTTCAAAATGTGTAACAAAATAAGAATTATAGTCTCAGAAAATATACTCGATTTCTGCGTAATTGTCATTTATAATTTCTGACGCTGATTCAGTGAATTCGTTTGGATAAATTTAGGATATAAACTTGTAACAAGTATTTGGGAAGTATACAAGCTCAGAAAGTTAGATAATGGAATAATTTAAAAAAAAAGTATAAAGCAATTAGTTATAAACTAATCAAGTAGTTATTACTTTAACTGTTAATTTTAAAGATACCTATTAAAATAATTTATTCCTTCGTTAGAGACAAAAATATTTTTATCATTTAAAAGAAACACAAAAGTACTTGAATGCTACTAAAAAAAGGCGCCAGTCAAATAATAATAAAAATATTAATTATTTAAATATATTCATAATTTACGTCTTTTACACGTCGGCGAATTTAAGAAATTATAACAAAAAGTAAATCCAAAAAAAAAAATTTTTTAAAAGTTATAAAAGCAATAAAAAAAATAATAAAAAGACGTAAAAAATAATGGCGCCATTACGATAACATTGGGTCATAAAACGCTCTAAGTTATTCACGATTATCCGGATTACATTCACCACTCACTGCAACTTCATGGTCGTTCAGGTCAAACGACGCCGAGTGACATTTATGCTCCCATGAACCAACCCTTGTATTTGTATGTTTAGTTGTTTTAAAAATGTTTCAAGTTTTTGCACATCAGTTGAATTTTTCATATCGGTTTTTGTTTTTATATCTAGAAGAATAGGAATCATCTTATGATTAACATGGTGATGTGCGCTATAAATGGTTGTGGTTATAAATCCAATCCAACTTTCGCAGGAAACAGGATTGTCATATTTTCGGTAAGTTGTTTTGTATTGTAGTTTTTATCTTAATATATTGCGATTTTAAAGTCGTTTATATTATAATTCGTATACTTATAAATGATCATAATAATGTTATAAACGTTCTATATAATTATCTGTCCTTATTCTCCTATATCTACACATGTAACTTGTTTTCCATTCTGTCATATGACAATACAAAGAACCAACAATCTGATGTTTGGTTTGTTTACCCGTTAGAATGAAATGTTTCATGCATACAAATCTGATCAGGTTAATGATATTTTATCGCATGTTTATAAACAAAATCATTTTTTGTAGTTTTCCAAAGGATCCAGAAAGGAGAAACTGGACATTATCCAATATTTGACACCAAGTAAACGTAGTGTTTTGTGTTCAAAAACATCTCGTTTTTCTGCGAGGTTGGAGAAAAACGTCATTCTTACGAAATATCCTGAGTTTCCCGCTCATTTGCAAGTTCGTGTGTTTTATATTATTCATTTAGATATATCCTTCAATTGTCATTCATTCTCTCCATAGTCCATATTGTGTGTATATGAAAACAAAGTTTAAAAATAAATAATGATTTTGAAATGAAATACTCAATTTTATTTACTCATCCTATTCCCTATTTCATCAAGTATATGAAAACATTAAGTTATGTGGCATTGTAATTATTTTAAGAAGTAAATATAATGTTTTCTGATACTGTGTGAATAATTTCCATACATTGCCCATACAAATGTTAAATAAAGTATTTCCTACAAAATGGCCACCGTCGATTTCCCTTCCTCACTTTTTGGCTTCGCTGTCATTCATACAAATTACTATAAACGTTCCATCCCCTACCTACATACATCCATGTATATTTCGGATCGGCTATTCGTCAGTAACAGAAATTACTGTCACTGTCAAAATAATAATGACAGTTGTGACCTTGAAGTATTTTACAGTAAATTATGTACTTAAACAAAACGCATCGGCTATTCGTCAGTAACAGAAATTACTGTCACTGTCAAAATAATAATGACAGTTGTGACCTTGAAGTATTTTACAGTAAATTATGTACTTAAACAAAACGGCATGACTTTGACGTCTGTCAATTCAGTAGCTATTCGTAAGGAATTTTATGTAAAGATAAACAAAGCCACGCTGTTTTGAAGTCTGTCAATATTGGCAGCAGTGTGACCAGATTTGGTAGTTTCCTACTTTTTTGGTAGTTTTTGAGGCATTTGCAAGAATGTTTAGTAGTTTTTAATAGTTTTTTGTCAGTTTTTGTATTTAGTCGGCAAATTATCGGGTACTTGGGAAAAGTACCCGATACTTACTGATCAAAAATAATTGTCGGTACAAATACGGGATACATTTTAGAAAAAGGTACTGCGAGAAAATATTGTTGAAGAAAACCGAGGAATTTTTTAAATACTTCAAATTCCTATACCATTTTGAAAATTCGGTGACGGGGGGGGGGGGTAAAAATTTAAGCGAGTAACTTTTTTTCAATAGTCGGTATGAAAGTATCCGAAAAGTAACAACTGTCGGTACAAATACCCGGTAAAAAGGTACTATGTTAAAATATTGTTTAACTAAACCGAGGAGTTCTTGAAATACTTCAAATTCCTATATCATTTTAAGAATTTAGTAGTTTTTGACTTCCCCATTTAGTAGTTTTTGAAAATAAAATCTGGTCACACTGATTGGCAGTCGTAATGTGAGCCCGGCCGCACAACAATATACTCCAAATATGGAACATTTGATAACTTAACTTCACCTTAAAACTTCTACCCCCCCCCCCTCGTCGCTAAATTTTCAAAATGGTATAGGAATTTGAAATGTTTCAAAACTCCTCGGTTTTCTTTTAGAGTTTTTTCTCAAATACCTCTTTCAAAAAAGTATCGGATACTTATACCGACTTTTATTAAAAAAAGTGTGTAATAGTTAACCATAAACATATTTTACAATTTCTCTATGGAAAAGTTCACCATAGACAAATTTTATAATTTCTTTCTTTTTTCTATGTAATTACGGACAAATAGCCTTTGCCAAATTTTAAATTAATATACAAATATACTAAAGTGAGTTTTAGTTTGCGGGTGTTGCGTGTTTTGAACTTGAATATCGTAAATTTGATCTATTTCAAATTGGAAACACAACTACAAATGGTCGACAAAATTATAATATCTAGCACCCATTTACAAGAATATAAAATTTGTCGATTTTGTATGAATGTCCATAATCTAACCAATATATTTACATCAAATGAGAACGCCAGATTGCATCAGAAGATTAACTTTTGTAATCTGTCGGTAAGTAGTAATATCTGTAATTTGAAGTTCGCAATACAGTATTAATTTTTCTAAGGTCAAATTATACAGAGTTCCTCGAATTTTTTTTTTGCTTTTAATCATTGAAGTGTGTCCATGATTATGAACTTAGTGAATACCAGGATCCTTAATTCTTCTGAACATTCTGACAAATTTTTGCATCACTAAATCTGTTATTATCAAGTATAGATCAAGCGCCTTTTGATTTTCTAATTAGTTTTTACTCCATGTCTTTAAAATGCAACACCTTTTGTTTAAAATATTTTTAAATAATCTTTTAAGGTATGTCAAGACGATGAATTGCCTAAATATGTTTGTGAAGATTGTGAGAACCAAATAAACAATTTTTATAAATTCAAACTGAGCTGTGAGTATGTTGAGAAGAAATTAAGAAATCAAATTAGAATTAAAAATACCCAGAGAGATATAGACGTAAAGAAAGAACATAATAATTTTTTTGATTATGAAAAATGTATAATCTCAAAGATACAAAATAGCTGTGTAGATATTCAGTTCCATGTTTCTGAAAATAATTTACCTGAATATTCTAAAATAAATTATGATTCAATATGTTCAGAAAGTTTCAAAAACAGTACAGAAGATTTATTAACAAAAGAAGTGTACCATAGCACGACTAGAGATATTGATTTAAGTAACCCATGTGATGTATTGCCAACAAATACAAAAATATATAATGTAGAACCAATATTTCAATGCGAAAAATGTGGAAAGACATTTCAAAGAAATGCCGTTTTAAAGCAACACATTTCACTCCATGACAATGAAAAAGTACACGCTTGTCATTTATGCCATAAAAAATATAAACGGCAGGATTACTTGACTGGTCATATGAAAGTACACAAAGGAATCAAGAAATATATATGTGAAATATGTCCTAAGAGGTTTTACCAAAAGTACAATCTCAATGCACATAAAAAAATACACAGTGATGAAAAGAAATATTCCTGTGAAGTATGTGATAGAAAATTTAGAAGGAATTTTGAAGTAAAAGCTCACATGAGAGTTCATACTGGACAAAGACCTTTTAGTTGTAAACATTGTACCAAAACTTACAAGTCGTACAGCGCACTGAAGAAACATAAAAAGCATCACGACAGTACAGGGGAGAGAGACAAAGATAATATTACATAAAGATTCCTTTCCACAATTGATGAAACTCACAAATTAAATTGAGTTCTACTTATAGAATCATTCGATTATGTATGAATCAAATTTTGCTAGTTGAAAAACGTGTCTGGTAATAAAATTGCTCTTTGTTACATGTGTATTTTTCTGCATGCATTTTATCACTGCATAAAGCATTTATTTACTCGTAGATTTTTTTCTTAGTTTCATTCTATGTGGAGTAATCACCTTTGAAACAACCGCTTTGTTATGAACCATAATGGTTACAGTGTTGTTAAAGTGTTACTTTTAAATAAGAATGCGTGAGTCAAAAGATATGGTTAATTGTTTGTTTGCATGTGTTTATCATTGTGAAACTGTTTTGTGTGTTGTAAACTTTGAGTGACGCAAAGGTAACAATTGTCATGTCACTCGTATATATATATATATATATATATGATATCTTTCGACAGACATCTGCGATCACTTTAAAGTGATCGCAGATGTCTGTTGAAAGATATCATTTATCATAACGAACGTAGGTACCAAGTCCAGGTAAAATGCGAAAATTAAAAAATAAAATCATATATATATATATATGTATTGATTGTCTTTGCGGACACATCGCGTATTTTTGTTTGGTGGTGAGCTTTCGAATGCGCTCGGGCATCCATTGTCAAACCGACTGACTACTTTTTCTTCCTGAGTCTTTCGCTTCGCATTAGAACCTGTGAAGATGTAGGGGTGGGGGTAGCAGTAGGGGGGGGTAAGATTGGACGGTGTCTCGTTGTTTTGTTTCGTCGTAAATTTGTCAAACAAAATCAAACAAAAATACGCGATGTGTCTGCAAAGACAATCAATACATACATACCTCGTCGCGAAAAACTTATCAACAACATATATATATATATATATATATATATATATATTTATTGAGGCAATGTCTTCCAGTAAACCTACTACAATGTTTGATAATTATGTTTTACTATAAAGTGAGTTTAGATCAAAAGATGAACAGAAAATGGAATCTTATAAATAAAAATGGATTGACCATGTATGTCACTCCATAACTTGAGAACAGCTGAACCAACTTGGCTAATTGTTTTTTAGTTGTGTTCGTAATTATCAGGAGATTGTTTATATGAAAGAAAATTTTTGGAATATCCAACGAAATAGTCGTAAATTTGGATTGTTTTTTTGTAAGAAAACACCGATTTTATGACAGTTCCGCTGTCACACAAACAATATGGATAATTATACAAAATCAACAATATTTATAGAATAATTTTTGAATACATTTTCAAATTAGAATCGTTATCCGTACAATTTAACATCTGTGGTTCTGAATTTTCAATTTTGAAAAAATCATGGAAAGAATTTTTATAAATTTAAAATGAATGAGTAGTAGGTATCAACCTAAAAAAATAAATTAGTACCTACATATTATATTAAGGTAACGGCACCAGTAGTTGACACGTTAAGCAGCTATTTTCAACATAAAACTCCATAACATATTTACACTGATGAATACTATGATATTGTATATATTTTCTGAAACCTTTGTCCTTCTTCTAAATAACTATAATTAAATGTAAAATTAAACATTAATTATTATAAAAAAATCCTCCTACAATAATGGTCTAAAATTGCACCAGTAGTTGACACCAGCAAAAATGCTAGTCCCCAGTAGTTGACATGATCTTTACCCAGTAGTTGACACACTGATCTAAAAATAAAAATGCAGTTTTTTGTTTGTTTAAACAATTTATTATATTTTTTAGAGTGAGACTTTATAAAAAAATACAAATATTAATTAATGAAAAAATATATTTTTAGTACCTAAGCAAAAATATGAAAAAAAATACAATATTTAGTACCTAACAAAATGAATGTAAAACTTGCAATGGGTAGATGAAAATAACAATTAAATAACTTAAAATTATAAGGGTACCAATAAGTGCCTAATGATAAAAAGGGAATAGCATATTAATTATTTAATAGGCTTGAGATTTGACAACAAAAATTCTTAAAATTCTAAAGTTTTTCTAACATCTTGGAATAAATCATCAATATCGCCTTTTTTTGGTCATGGTTTTCTTGTGTTCCGGCCACACTAAAACCCGTTTGAATGGTGATGATATTACTGAAGTGCTAGGTTGGCAGTCCACATCAGCCAAACTACTTGAATGGTCATTTGAAAGTTCAATTGAAGTGCTTGGTTGGCAGTTCAAATCAGCTAAACTACTTAAATTGGCATTTGAAAGTTCAATCGAAGTGCTTAGTTGGCATTCCACAAATTACTTGCGTTAACATCTAATTGTTCAACTTCTTCTAGACTAGCCAACTCAAATGGGTTGTTGGTTTCAGTAAATATTAAATATTACTTGTGTAAATATTACTTGTGGATTTTCTTCAATCGATGGACTTCTTTCTCGTACTACTCTTTGAGCATTGTTATATTCTTGCACAATTGTTTTATAAAAATAAAATAGAGATTTATCTTCAACCAGCTCTCAACCAGTTATTGGGAAACCAGCTCTTGATGTGTCTATTATCCATTTGATCAACGTTTTCTCATACCCTTTATTTATTGTTGCCTCTGGGCCATTTTTGAAGGTGGCATTTTGATTTCCTCAATATTTAAAAAAAAAACATATTTACATTACCCAGTAGTTGACATATTAAAAATACCCAGTAGTTGACACCCTGTCAACTACTGGAAGCACTTCAAATATGAGCATCAAAATAAAAACAGCACATGCTGAGGGCATTTCTATTGCAATAAAGTCTAAATTTGTCAAAAATAAATAATTTCATCATTCCCCAGTAGTTGACAGGGGGTGTCAACTACTAGGGATACTCCAATTTAAAGAACCAGTACTTGACACCCCCCAATATCTCTAAAACTTCTGTAAAGTTTGTTAAACAGTTTTATAAAAACAATATATACAATCAATATCTATCATTTAATAGAACAAGACAGTAAATATTTACAAAGATTTCAGTTTTATTAGAAAAAATATAATACTCACTTTCTTAACAACTTTGTTAAGGCACTGTCACTTAAACGGAATAAAACACGTGGATCCAACTCAGAGTTCAAAAATCAACTGACAAGGTCGTACAAGATACATCTTAGTTATTTTTTTTTAATAATAGATTGCACAAGGTGTTATTTGATGTATTTGCCATAGATGACACTTTACTGGTTTGCTTAATATTGAACAAAATATGTCAAAGTGTCAACTACTGGTGCACTGTCAAGCACCGGTGCCGTTACCTTACATACAGCAGATAATTTATAAACAAATCTGAGTTAAATATAATTTTTAACATAAATGAATTTTATTTTATTTACACTATACCAGTGATTCCCAAAGTGGTCCAGGTGGATCCCCAGAGATCCACGGGAGTCTACGATGGCGTGACTAAAAAAAGGGGTGCACAAGTCGTAAGTGGGGGTCCACAAATCCATAATTAAAGTATCGGATATTCGGTAAAAGCACCAGATATTGACATAAACAATATTCGGTACAAATACCAGGTACATTGTAGTAAAAGGTAATGTGTGAAAATACTACTGCTACTATACCATCACGGCATATCCCACAAGTGGGGTAGCCAGCAGATCAGCTGCACGTAAGAAACATGCAAACTGTCCTCTTCGTGCCAATATAAAATCAAGACATTCAGGATGGGTGGCAAGCCTCATCGCTGAATTTAAGATGTAAAATGTCTTATTTTTTTCGAACACCTGCCTTTTACAGGACACTCGAAAACTTACGCAGAAGAGTGGGAGACCAATTCTTTACCGGGTGCTCCACGGGAAAAAAAATGTGAAAATATTCTTTAAGAAAACTGAGGAGTGTTTGAATTATTTCAAATTCCTATACCATTTCGAAAATTTAGCGACGGGGGGAGTGTATAAATACAGGGGGTCCACTGGAACCAGCAAATTTTTGAAAGTAGTCTATAAGAAAAAATGTTGAGGAACCTTGGGAGTTTGTCTATCTATCTATACCCTCACGCCGTGTCCCAAGTGGGGTAGGCAGAGAGAAACAGAACGCCAAACAGATCTATCTTTACACACTTCCTTCGCTTCCTCCACATTCATACAGTTCCTCATACACGCACATCGGTTCCTCTTACTCAACACGCGGCCGTCCTTGAGAATTTGATCCACGTGATCAAGCCACGTGGTTCTCGGACGCCCGCGTTTCCTCACACCCTTTCTTTCAGATAAGTATATCCTCTTTGTCATTCTTACCTCGTTCATTCGTTGAACATGCCCAAACCACCGAAGTTTATTCACGCGCATTCTGTCCACAACACTCTTCTTGCATCCGATCATTCTTCTAATATCCTCATTCTTCACTCTATCACGCAGCGTTTTACCAGCCATTCTTCTCAACGATCGCATCTCTACTGCATTTATTCCACTTTCGTCCTTCTTCAACCACGTCCATGTCTCGCTTGCATACGTAAGTGACGGTACCAGAATGGTATTGTGCACCAGCATTTTAGCCATGTTCGACACATTGTGATTGCTGACAATGGGTCGAAGTGCACCGTTTACTCTAGCACCGGCTACTTTCCTTCTTTCAATGTCCCTATCGCATCTTCCATCCCTCGCAAACATACTTCCCAAATATACATACTCACTTACTTGCTCCAAACATTTGTCACCAACTTTGATCTCGCAAATCGTTTTTTCATTCTCTCTTTCAAAAACAAGAACTTTCGTCTTCATAACATTCATTTTCAAACCATTCAAATTGCAACTATCATACACACACGTAACAATCTCTTGTAAGTCCCTTTCACTCTCAGCCATTAACACCAAATCATCTGCTTACATCAATGAATTCACCCGAAACCCATTCAGCTCGACACCAACATCCATCTCTTTCACAGGTCGCATACAGTAGTCGAAGAATAGGTTGAACAGCCACGGAGACATGACACAACCTTGCTTCACTCCCTTGGTGAGGACAAACCACTCCGAGAGAGTGTTATTTACCCTCACGTAAGCGGAGCTTCCCACGTAAAGTGAAGATATTGCGCGGATCAACCGGCTGTTCACCCCATACTCCGACAACACGCGCCACTCGATCATATGCTTTCTCCAGAACCACGAACGCACAAAAAAGCCTCTGGTGTTTACCCAGAAACTTCTCTATAACCATGCGCATACCTCATTGATCTGCCAGCCGATCTAATGATCAAGAAGTTCAGTTTCGAGAAGAATTTTGCTATCAAACTGAGCACAAAGAAAGAATGGGACGAGGATATTATACACTCTCTCAAGAATGGAACCATCGATGGTACACGGATGGATCCAAAACAGAAGAGGGAACTGGAGCAGGAGTCTACGGGCCACGCACCGAATACTCTGAAGCAATGGGAAAATTCCCAAGTATCTTCCAAGCAGAAGTATATGCTTTGGAAAGATGTATCCAGTTCAATCTCGACAGAGGATATAGTAAGCAACATATAGCTATACTATCTGACAGTCAAGCAGCTATTAAAGCATTGGCTTCAAACATCATCAACTCCAAGATGATTTGGACATGCCTCCTCAAACTTAACGAGTTAGGCAAGAAGAATAAAGTCACCCTCTTCTGGGTACCCGGACACATCGGGGTTGAGGGAAATGAACGAGCTGATAAGCTGGCAAGAAAGGGTGCGGCAACGCAACTCTATGGACCAGAACCATTCTGTGGTTTGGGACATACGTTTTTCCAAGAGGAAATTAAAAAGAAAGGGAGACAAGAAAGAAATGAATTATGGAAAAATCTCCCTAGGCTTAGGCAAGCCAAGGAACTACTCGGAGGATATAACTTCGATAGAGCCAAGGTATGCACTAACCTAAGTAAAACAAGTCTTAAAGCAGTAACAGGTTTCCTAACGGGTCACTGCAGGCTCAAGGAACACTTACGCAAACTGGGACTTGAAGAAGACGGCACTTGTAGATTTTGTGAAGAAGAAGCCGAGACTCCTCGACATCTCCTAGCGGAATGCAATGCTGTGGTATTCGCAAGAATCAAAGCCCTAGGTAGACACTGGGTAGAAGTGGAATCTCTCCACACCTTGGACCCTCTCAAGATATTAGACTTCATAAGATGTCTGGGACTTGAGGGTGCGCTTTGACGGGCAACACTGGGAAAGCTGAGTAGGGGGAGTACAATAGATCTTATAGGTCGCGGTGCATATCTTACCCCAACAATAAAATAAAAAAACCATTCGCAGGGAGAAGATCTGATCGGTGCACCCTCTGCCATTCAAAAAAGCTCCTTGCGCATCCCATATCTTACACTCAGTCAGAGGCGGCTTGTGGAAAAAATTTGGGCAGTGCATATTTGTATATAATATACATATATTACATACTTATCCACCATCAGGCCACCCCCCTTGCAGATTAACTAGATGGTTATGAGCTTTATAACAATTTTCGATTCAGACTGATCTCTTATAAGGCTTTTCCGCTTACATCAACATTTTTTTTTGTTGACAGTTGTTATTTTATTATTATAAGGAAGGTACTTACAGTTAGGTAATTCATTTCTTAATAAAATCCATCCCAAATCTATCAATCCACGAAACACTCCCTTATTTCTTGAATTTTCACTTTCATCGTGTCCTCTCAATGCCAGCTCAAATGCACCACAGAATCTAACACAATCAATAATTCTAGACAGAATCAATTATGGTCGAATTTTCTCATTAAATTGTTTAATGAATTCTCGAAAACCAACATCAAGTAATTGCCGAATATCGAATTCGATACAATAAATTCAGTTGAAGTACATCATGCATGTGTGACTGAGATAATGCATGTTTATTTATTTTCTCAGCTAGATGAGATTAGGTATATCGTTAACACCATTTTCACTCCATGATTTATCTCCATCAAAAATTGTAGGTATATGGAAAACAAATAAATGAATTTAATCGTTCACAACCGCATAACTAAGAAGCCTTTAAATACAACTCTTTTTTTAACTTCGATTGTTTTAAATGTAATCAATATTAATATCCTTATTCATCTTTATTAAATTATCTGTTACACTGTCTTGTAAACAAAACACGGCAAAATAATTATGTCAGACGACACACTAACGCCAACAATATGATATAATATAATAGGTACGTATATTAATTAAGTCAAAATGAAGGTACGTACTATCAATGCATTGTTTCGATAATTTCGTATAGATCATTTTTATACGCATGTTTAAAATTAGTACTTATTATGAACTACTCTACGCATGCGACGTGCACTGCACGAGACGAAATATTGCCGTTCTTTTCTAACTCACATCTAACCCAATGAAGAGAAATATGTCTCGCTCACAGCACCCTTTTGAGTACAATTTAGATTTTGGTAGAGTTTGAATAAAAATCTTGGTGCATTTTGGATTATGCACGTAGGTCTTTATGCGCATGCGTCAATATTTGGTATATCCAACGCTACCTATATAGGAGGCATTGGTATATCTATACACTAATGTTGCTATAGTACAAGGGTGTGTTCTACTGACTCGTAATATTCACAAACGTATTACGATTACAATTTGGCTTTCATTTATGATTATTATCAATTTTATATTTAGTAGGCAGTGCAGTGCACTCATGCCTTCACCAGCAGTCGCCTCTGCACTCAGTTATCTTTCGTACTCGCTCAATCAAAATTCTACCATACAGTTTCCCTATTGAGCTCAGCAAGCTAATAACCCAATAACTCCCGCATTCAAGTCTAGAGCCTTTCCCTTTGTACAGGGGGCAGATGATAGCCCTCCTCCAATCCTCTGGTGTAACACCTTCTCTCCAACAATCGTTGAAAAGCTCCAAACACCACGCGAGTGCCCCCGGTCCACCAGACTTGAGCTCAACGGCAACACAATCATACCCTACAGCTTTACCGCACTTCGCTTTTTTTTAATGCATTCATAATCTCATTCATGTCTATCATATCGTTTTCATTCACACTGCTTTCACTGTCGTCATACTCATTTGCATTTGTACTATCACATTCAAACAGATCTTCGAAATATTCCTTCCATCTCCGTAACACACATTCATAACACTAACACACATCCATCCTTGTCTTTTATCCCTTTAATACTGTTCACACTTGAACCCGTCCTCTTTCGTTTCACTTCCTTCCAAAAAATCTTCATATTTTCACACGCATACGTAGACAATTTCTTATATTCTTCATCTTCAAGCATTTTTTTCTTCATTTTCACAACTTCACGCACTTCCTTCTTGCATGTCTTGTAAACTTCTTTCTTTCGCTCTTTTTCACATGTGTCACACTGTTTCACACTCAGTAAGTCTTTCCAAGCATTCTTCTTCTTATCTACAGCTTCTTTCACATCATTATCCCACCATGCATCGCCTTTCTTACGTCCAACTTTAGCTTCACCACATGTTTCTTTTGCACTTCCTACAAGCACACTTTTTAAGACATCCCACCTTTCATTCATCGTTAGATCATTCTTTTCGTTCGCACTCAGCTTCTCATTCAGTTTTTACATATTCATTCTTTACACTCTCATCTTTCAGTTTTTCGACTCTCAATCTCATAGATGGCGTGGACTTTTGTGTTCTCGAACGCCAACCGGAGAATAGATTTATTCTTGAGACGACAAGAAAATGACCCATCCCCAGCTCAGCACCTCGATACACTCTAGTATCCGTGGTCGCCTTCCTGAGACGAGAGTCCACACACACGAGGTCAATCATCGATCTTTCATTCCCTCTCTCCCAGGTATACATGTGGATCTCCTTGTGGGCGAAAAAGGAGTGTGGGAGTTTGTAAAGAGATTAAAAGCATTATTAATCACTCATTGATTGTTAGGCGGTACGAAGTTCACTGGGTCAACTAGTATATAATGTAAAACAAGAATAATATCTATATAAATATATAAAAAAAAAATGTTAGCATTCACAACCATAAACCTATTATATGTATCTAAGTGAGAACTATCTACTATTTATGAGATGGTGGGTTGTTTATGAGGGATTTTACTTTATGTTTGAATTTGCCTATAGTTGAAGAGGACCGAATAACATTGGGGAGGTTGTTCCAGATTCTGGTAGCATGTACGGTGAATGATGATGAGTAAAAAGATGTACTATGAGGTGGAAATTATAAACGCCGATTATTTTGAGACCTTAACGTAAGGCCATGGGAAGAAAGAAATTATTTATATAATTAATATATTATGACGCGTCATCATAGCTCTTGGATAAATACCGGTTTTTACTGTTCATATTGATCCTATAATTCTGTTTTCGTGTGTATTGCAAAATAAAATCGCAGTTTTTATGCATTATAAATGTGCATCATCTCCTAATTTTAATTAAGTTTTGTGTTAAATTTAATATCTAGAAAGAAATTATTTATATAATAAATATATGTAATTAATATATTATAACGCGTTACCATAACTCTTGGATAAATACCCGTTTTTACCGTTCATATTGATCCTATAATTCTCAGTTTTCGTGTGTATTGCAAAATAAAATCGCGCCGTTTTTATGCATTATAAATGTGCATCATCTCCTAATTTTAATCGAGTTTTGTGTTAAATTTAATATCTAGAAAGAAAGAAATTATTTATATAATAAATATATTATAACGCATTATCATAGCTCTTGGATAAATACCCGTTTTTACCGTTCATATTGATCCTATAATTCTGTTTTCGTGTGTATTGCAAAATAAAATCGCATAGTTTTTATGCATTATAAATGTGCATCGTCTCCTAATTTTAATCGAGTTTTGTGTTAAATTTAATATCTAGAAAGAAAGAAATTATTTATATAATAAATATATTATAACGCATTATCATAGCTCTTGGATAAATACCCGTTTTTACCGTTCATATTGATCCTATAATTCTGTTTTCGTGTGTATTGCAAAATAAAATCGCATAGTTTTTATGCATTATAAATGTGCATCGTCTCCTAATTTTAATCGAGTTTTGTGTTGAATTTAATATCTAAAATCGACAACTTCATTTATCAACAACATTCTAAAATCCAAACATGTGTTCTGAACAACCGTTTCTGAGAATTACGGTCTAGTGTATTATTATCTAGTGTCCTGCAATGTTTAACAGAGACGGCAACACAACATCGCCAACCACAACACATAGCGGAGGAAAGTGACAATAAAACTTGAGAACGCGAAAGTCGCTGTTAAATACTTATGATAATATGAATGTGTATATCAATTTACACATGAGTAACACTAACATTCAAGAGCAAACTGAAGACATCGCTCGTCCAACAGAGCTTCTTGCGCCCTTGAGATGGATTCTCCATTAAACGGCGCTGAAGAAATCATCCATCATCATAATTATAATAAAAAATAATAATGTCTATTGGGGAAACTAATTTAATACACGATAATAATTAGACATTGAATTTTTATTGTAATACTAGTCTTGGAGACACGTCCTTAGCATTTTCATTTTTATTTGCAATCTTGGAGCCAAATTGGATGGCCCTCTTTGGAAACACTGCTGTAGATTCTAAGCCAATCCTTGTAGCAGCAATACGCAATAATAATTTGTCCCCAACACCGACTTCACAGCATTTGCTTGGAAAACATCTGGAAGTAATAATTAGGTTTAGAAATTCATGTGACAATAATTGATAATACAATAAAATTTACATTTATGCAAAACCAACCTCTCCCATGTTTGCAAATGTAGAACATATGTCAAAAAGTCTTCATCTAAATAAGGTGTCCTGGGTTGTCGTCCATGATGACTTACAATACGATCATCTCGAGCGAGATTGCGAGATGGAAATCTCTTCCAATCAAGACTCAATTCTTTTGCTAGGGCAGTCCAGCCTCCTCTGTTAAATGCATTTCGATGTCTTGTGTAACCACCAAAAAGTTCATCTGCTCCCATCCCCATCAATATAACCTGAAAATCATAAAATATTACAGACAAGTGAATAGAACATATGTAGCTATTATTATTGATTTGAGAATATAAACATCACCCTGCAAGTAGATTCATAGCCATCAACAAGTCCTCTGGCAGCAAACCACAAGGCTGACCCTAAGCTTTCATCGAGAATAGTTTGAAGTGGGAAAACTAAATCGCCAATAATCTCAATCTGTTTCACTTTCAGCTCCTCAGCTGTTACATTTATTTGTAAAAGATTCCATTTTCTACAAATGTGATAATTTTAATCAAAATGAAAACCACTACAAAAAGAAAAAAATATGTTACCTTTTGAAAAAATGGTCTTACCTTTCTGGAAATAACTTTTGTAATTCATCTAATGATTGTAATGAAGTTATTCTGTCAGGAACTTTATAATCTTCAGAATTCTTATGTTGGAAAGCAACATTTAGTAAATCAATAGATTCATTTAATGGAACATGTCTGTGTGCGAGAGCAGCCAAAATAGTACAGTCTAAACCACCAGAAAACAGTATACCCACTCTACAATGATTTTGACAAGTTACTTTACTATTAATACATACTTTGCAATACGATGGCTGAGTATGAACACGAACTCTAACACTTTCAGATAAAAGTTCAATCAATTTATCAACTCTATCAGAGAAGAAATTGATGCATAACAATTTTTGTAGCAATTGTTTTCTACATTTAATTTGAGAAGCTAATGTTTCCACTTCATCATACAGTGATTTTACCTGGAAGCAGTCATACGATAATCAACAAAAAGTGAATATTAATATTATGAGATGTAAGACAACATTGATCTTTGTCCTACCTCAGAATTCATATCAACTTGATAATGATCATCAGGAATATCTTCCAGATTTTGTAATGAAATTAACAGATTATCTAAGCTTAAATTACTGCCCTTAATATTCCCGGAATTCCATGGAAAAGTAGAAAGATTTAAATTTAGTAAATCAAGGCAATAAATATGTTTCGCAGATAGTTCTAAAGCACCTTTGTATTCTTTTCCTAAAAAAATATATTATATAACATTCAACAAAGAAATGCTAAGAGAATTAATTAATTTATTATTGAGAACCTTACCTAATACACTACTAATTATAAAGTCGTTGTTGTTATTATACAGTAATAAACTTTTTCTTCCATATTTATCCCGGCAGAAATACAACTTATCTTTTAGTTTGTCTAAATAAATTAAACTGAATGGTCCCACTATATCTCTGATTATCTGAATATTTTCTTCACAAGATATCTGAAATTAAGACAACTTTAGAAAAAAATCCGGGTTATAAACCCAAATACAGCCTTAGGCTGCTAACACAAAGAAAGTGGGTTACCTGCTTTCAGATGCCTGCGTCTACCGGTGCCGAGAATGTTAACATGCATTTCAATGGACATGAACATAGTAAAAGAAGGAACGCCGATTGCGATTTACTTTGCCGGCACTTATCAGCGCTGGCAACCTGCTTTCTTTGTGTTTGCACACTTATACACCTTGAACAGTAAGCTTGTTTCGTGAAAAGGATTGAATCACACATCTTACGTGCACCAGCCTGAGACGCTTTACCTCCAGGCTACCGACAAACTACGCTAGCCATGATTTAAATGTAGTTTTATCACAGAGCAGATCAAAAAGATGCCCTAATTTATATTGGGTGTTACAATGGACAGAAATTAACTCAACATTTCTAATTTAAAATCAAGAATGCAAATAACATTAAATGTAATTAAAAATACTAACACTGTTTGTAAACTTCATTAGAATTTTTTCGGTGTCGTTTTGACTAAGATCTCCATTTTTCAAGTAAACATCTCCATTGAATAAAAGTGCCCCACAATCATTTTCTTGAGGTTGCTTGCTAGGTTCGCTTCCTTGCATCCATAATGTTGCACCAAACATGTAAATAGAAATGTTATTTGCGAAACAGAACGACGATGAATGGAAAATATCTGGACCTCGGCTACACAGTAATGAGACTAGTTTATCATCCTAAAACAAACGAAATATGATTTATACAAGAACTCTTAAAAAGTCAGATATTTATTTCATCGCTTTGTAATTTATTACCACACAAGAAATTTCTGTCGGTGACTTATGTTGACGCTTTACTTTGCAAAATATTCCACACATTTTTCAAAGCATTCATAAAACTACTTAAAATAGAAATTTAAATGCCAATATTCACACGCATAAACATCCAACGAATTAAAATTATTTCATAGAGTGTATGTAATGTATATGGAATAGTAATATTGTAATATAATTTAAAAAAACGCATCGGCTATTCGTCAGTAACAGGAATTACTGTCACTGTCACTGTCAAATAATGACAGTTTTGACCTTGAAGTATTTTACAGTAAATTATGTAAACAAAACGGCATGGTTTTGACGTCTGTCAATTCAGTGGCTATACGTAAAGGGTCGTTCACATACGTTCACTTTCAGTGATCACTCCGGATGATCCTCCAAGATGAACAAGTGTGAACAGGCGTTTCATCGCTAGTGATCACTAGCGATGACGGATGAAAGCGATTACCACTCGTCATAATTTCGATGAAAGGACCTTTCACTGAAACGACCATAAACAAGTTTTATCTTATTATTTGTTTAATTCTCTATGAATTTGTATTGAATGTCATAATCATCTGCAAAATTATTATGCAGTCGAGAGCTATATTAATTTATTTTAAGTGTTATTTTTCATTTTTGAATTTGTATAATTATTTTTATACGAAAATACGTCAAACTACATACAACATGAGTGAGAGTGTTGACATGGCAGTGAAAGCATAGGATGAACAAATGTGAACAGACGTGTTCACTTTCGATGAACAGCTTTGACCCTGACACTCTGGATGATCATCCAAAGTGAAGCAATGTGAATGCTACTTAAGGAATTTTATGCAAAGATAAACAAAGCCACGCTGTTTTGACGTCTGTCAATATTGGCAGCAGTGTGACCAGATTTGGTAGTTTCCTACTTTTTTGGTAGTTTTTGAGGCATTTGCAAGAATGTTTAGTAGTATTTTGGCAGTTTTTGTATTTAGTCGGCAAATTATCGGGTACTTGGGAAAAGTACCCGATACTTACTGATCGAAAATAATTGTCGGTACAAATACGGGATACATTTTAGAAAAAGGTACTGCGATAAAATATTGTTAAAGAAAACCGAGGAGTTTTTGAAATACTTCAAATTCCTATACCATTTTGAAAATTCGGCGACGGGGGGGTAGAAATTTAAGCGAATAACTTTTTTTCAATAGTCGGTATGAAAGTATCCGAAAAGTAACAACAGTCGGTACAAATACCCGGTAAAAAGGTACTATGCTAAAATATTGTTTAACAAAACCGAGGAGTTCTTGAAATACTTCAAATTCCTATACCATTTTAAGAATTTAGTAGTTTTTGACTTCCCCATTTAGTAGTTTTTGAAAATAAAATCTGGACACACTGATTGGCAGTCCGTCGTTAAATTTTCAAAATGGTTTAGGAATTTGACATGTTTCAAAACTCCTCGGTTTTCTTTTAGAGTATTTTCTCAAAATACCTCTTTCAAAAAAGTATCGGATACTTATACCGACTTTTATTAAAAAAAGTGTGTTATAGTCATAGATTTTTATATATTTTTTTGTAGTAGTGTAGTGTTTGGTTTTGTATGGAATTCTGTGGTTATAGTTAACCATAAACATATTTTGCAATTTCTCTATGGAAAAGTTCACCATAGATAAATTTTATAATTTCTTTCTTTTTTCTATGTAATTACGGACAAAATTTTGTCCGTAATTACATAGAAAAAAGATAAAAAGATGTCCGTAATTACATATTTAATAGCCTTTGCCTTAAAAAAAATATGGAACTCATTAAGAAGGTACAAGGTAGACGGGTAGACCCCAAGCCCCAATGTCAGATATCTGTAAAATATAGTTTTCTATGGAAAATTATTGGAACTCATTGAGTTGGTAGGCCCCATAGATATATATACTACATAACTGGATAAATAACTTCTATGATTTTGTATGTTCTTGGCGCGGTCCAAAAAATTCTAGCGTTTGACGTTTCTGTTAGGCAAAAGAGAAGTGCGTGTTTCCGTGTTTATAAGTGCGCTTTAAGGATTTTTCGACGTTTTAAATTATAATTTACTCTCCTAATCGCTAAAATGGTTATTTCATGTTCGTCTTATAATTGCACAAATCGATGGAGTAAAGGGACTTTAAAATAATACTACTATAAGACAAAAGTATACTAATAACTAATTACTTTTAGTAATGTTTAATATTTTATGATTATATTTTAATTGAATCCGATGTATTAAGTATGATAGTTTCATGTGCTGCAATATTATTTGTTATTTGAATGTATTTTAATTATTTCGTGATTAGATCTATTAATGCTTCAAAAATTATTGTATTTGCTTCATGGCAAAAATATACAGATAAAGTATTTACAAATAACTTGTTTTATTTAAGTATTTACCTCAGTTTCCTGTGTTAACAATCCCGTGATTCCTATAATATTTGTTATATAAAATTATTATATAAAATTTTGTATCGGATTACTCCGTGTACTTGGATTATTCCCTGATGGGATATATATTTCCGACGTTTCGGATGAACATGGTCAGCCATAATCATGTTTTTTTTTTAAATTAAGATATAAATCAGAAATTATCTAAGAATAGAAATAATTAAAACATAAATAAGAAATTATCTAAGAATAGAGAGAAGGAAGATAAAATGGTGATAATGAAATAAGTCTACATACGTGTATGTAGTTATAATTATGCTATCGTAAAAGAAAATAAGTAAAAATAATACTCTAGGGTTGTGTAATGTAGTAATAATATTATTTGAGTTCAAATAATTGATATAGAGGGGAAAAAGATGGTAATGGCATAAATACGTATATACATATAATAAGTAATAATAGTAGTAAATAGATGTAATTTCTGGTGTTATAAAATTACCCCAGAAAATGCTGATAATTCCTATAATATTTATTTATTATGTCCTATTTTAGTGAAATTACATTTTTTAATACACATAATTGAGTTTAATTGGTCTTTTTTAAAATTAACGGTATATTAAAAGTGAAATAAAATATTTCTTGTTATATTTGCTATAAAGGAGGCACCTTATTTAATTGTCGATTCCAGAAATATTTATCAACTGTAAAAATATGACATCTGTATCATCATGTAGGTACACTGTTCATAATTAATTTTTGTGTAAGAAATCGATGATTACAATAACAGTTTCTGCGAGGCGAGGATTTTTTATAGCCTTTCATACTATGAAAATTCGGCCATTTTTAAACTTTTGCCTAACAGCACAATTTGCCGCCAAATTGTAAATGGCTCGCGATACGCGGCGAGTTATTCATCCAGTTATGTAGTATATATATCTATGGTAGGCCCCAATGTCAGATATCTGTCAAATATAGTTTTCTATGGAGGAAAATTGTTGCTACAATAATATTATTTGGATTTTTGGCGAAATATTTCTTTTTTTTATTTGCAAAAATAAAATCTAATTCGAATATAAACTTAAGGAAATTTGTATTCGAAGTAGATTTTAGGCAAAAATAAAATCTACCTCGAATATAAACTTTAGGAAATTTGTATTCGAATTAGATTTTAATTTTGCCGGTTTTATTTTATTTTTGCCGGCAATAATAAAATGAAACCGGCAAATATACAATCTAACTCGAATACAAATTTCTTAAACTTTGTATTCGAATTAGATTTATTTTTGCTGGTTTTTATTTTATTTTTGCCGGCAAAAATAAAATAAAACCAGCAAAAATAAAATCTAACTCGAATGTTAACTTTGCTGGTGTCGAAAAACTTGGTGCTCAAAAATAATTAAACGTGGTGACCAAAAAATAATTCTACATATGGCAACAATTTTGTGAATATTACTTTTCCTATGTAATCTCACATTTGACAACAGTGGGGCCTACCATCTCATAATAGTGCCAAATTATTACCATAGGAAATTGACAGCCGACTGTGTCGTTCATAAATGTCGCTCGACGTCGGGGGACCGTTGCAGTGAGTGGCGAATGTCACCCCGGATAATCGTGAACAACTTTGAGCGTTTTTATGACCCACATCACACATGTCATCGTAATGGCGCCATTCAAGTAAAATTCATTCGCGGTAGCAGTGTTCTCGAACGACATTGTCCAATATCGGTAGAACTATCCGCTAAAATCGGTATAAATGGTACAATTTGTACCCAAAATCGGTATATGGGGTATTTGTACCGACGATGGTCAATACAATATCGGATACTTTTCTTTTCACGAAAATTTCTACCCCCCCCCCGTCGCCGAATTTTCAAAATGGTATAGGAATTTGGAATATTTCAAAAACTCCTCAGTTTTCTTAAAGAATAATTATTATTGCTCGAATCCATAAGTATCCGGTACTTTTACTGAATACCCGGTACTTATCTAACGATTATACTTACCAGCCGACAAATGGTAAAAATCGGTAGATTTCTAGGGCATTTCGGTAGGACGCGGCGCATTTCGGTATAATTATAAATACCGAAAAATCGGTAGGTTCGAGAACACTGCGCGGTAGTGCGTCGTGCTTCACTTGATTACGTTTTGAATTGGCTTTGATTTAGGAATAGTTTTAGGATAATGCATATTTTAACATTATTAAAAAAATTAATTACTCTGCAATTTTTTTCGCTGATGGAGGCCAACGCTTTCATTCAATCAGAAGTGGCATTGTAAATTTGTAATTATTTATTATTTTTGCATATCATCATTACATAACAGTGTTAACAAAATAATATGAAATTTTAAAAACTAGGACGATGTGCAGTGGCGAGATTATCACTATAAAGTGATTTCTTCCATCTAACCACGACACATCGACATAAAACTAGTAAAACAAATTTACTTACAAAAAAATATATAAAAATTGTAATGGGTTTGTGGGGTTATCAATACTTCATCAAAGATTGAGGTTCAGTTTTTCTTCTGTACTCGTATTTCCGACAGTCTTTTGGAGCTTTTTAAATAGGATGGGATTTACTCCTGTGACTTTTATCAACACCACCTTAATATAGTTTGTGGTTATGGACAAAGTTATGGAGGTATTGCTTTTATAGGACAACTATAATGTATCCACCGAGAAGCTGCAATTGTCCACGTGAACAATTCTGAGAACGTTTAGTACATCCAGGCAAATTTTAATAAAAGGCTGTTTCTTCTAGTCCGTATTTTTTAAATAGCTTTTAAATGACTGTACCCTTATTATAAAGTCACTAACGATCACGCGGCCATAATTAAAAGTTTGCTTTTGAAACCTTATAAAAGGTATTTTCATTGCAATTGTGTAAATTATCTTTCCATATATATTGAAATTACCCTTTCAACTTTTTGTTAAAAAAATATTTACCAACAGATTCAAATACATTGCTTAAACGAAAGACATAATATGAAATAGCGGCGACACGGAAAAATCACCTCAATTTATATTGTACATTAGAGATATTTTTTTGTACTTCTTTTCGAATAGATACGTCTTTTATTATTTGACAGCGAATATTAGACTCTAGCCGTGTAACTAGAGTTGGCCGTTATAACTAATAACTCATTTTTAAACTCATTATTTCAAAATAACTAAACTAACAGTTTTTTGTCAATAACATAAATGTTATTTTCGACGACGGCGTTATTCAACTGTTATAACAAGGTTATCGTTATTCCGTTTAGTTATTGTCGACGACGGCGTTATTCAACTGTTATAACAAGGTTATCGTTATTCAGTTATTGTCGACGACGGCGTTATTCAACTGTTATAACAAAGTTATCGTTATTCCGTTTTGTCGACGACTATAGTTATTTCGTTTTCGTTTAGTTATATTATAACGTACCACATTGTTACGACTTTGTTATTGTCGTCGTTCAATAACATAGCACGTTATTGAACGACGACAGTTTTTTCATATGGTTTAATAACTTCGGATGTTATTAAACGATGGCAGTTATTTTGTTTTTATTTTGAACTATTTAATTGTGTTTATTTGAACTATTTTGAACTAACTATTTGAATTTTTTGGAGAAACCCAATCATTTCGTTTAAACGTAGTCATTCGTTTATTTAGAGGTAGCTGGTAGGTACAAGTTTTCTAATGACATTAATATTATAATCAAAGAATAATTTTGAATATAATATTTGTTTGATTTTAAACTGGTGATATATTATTTCGGAATGAATTTTTTTTTTAATTTAATTATTTATTCATCTTGCACATCATGCGTAAAATATATTTTTTATGCGTATTTTATGTGTGAAAAATTCTTTGCATTGGTAGGCAAATGTATTTCCATTTGATACGATAATAATAATATTCGGATTCTATTTTTTTTTTTTTTTTACAATTTGATCGTTATTAAATAACATTTTTTAATAACTGTTATAATACCGATAACTGGTTGAACGTTATTTTGAAATAACAGTTATTCCCACCTCTACGTGTAACCCCACAGAGGTAATTTGGGTGCAAAATCAAAAATGAGGTTTCGGCGAAGAATAAAACTTCTTGAGGTTAAAATTTTATTCGAGAATGCGATTCGCAATGTGACAAGTGGAAAATTGGAGCAATTGTTTAAAACACGTGATTAAAGTAGAAAAAATAATTTGGATGTCAGATGGAATGATGGATGATGCTTTCGACCAATTCGTGATAAATGTTGGAAACACGTCCGATTCCTCATCTCTCTGATTAATTGTTTCTTTTTTTTAATTTAGTTGAAATTTTTTTTATAAATATTTTTGTGCTAAATTCCGACATACAGTAATTCCTCGAATTTCTTTTATAAATTAAGATACACACACTTACAAAGTAAATATATGTTATATGAAAGTAAGTATATGTTATATGAAAACTGGGCCGATTTAGTCTATAAAATTTGTTATTTTTACTTTAGTTCTATTAATTATTCTATGTTATCACATTTATAATGTTTGTTCGTTTTGCTATAATTATTTTTGTGTTGACACTTTGTTAAGGTGTTTAATTAATTATTCTATGTTATCGTATTAATAATGTTTTTTGTTTTGCTATAAGTATATATATTATGTCACGTTGACATGTAAAATGTTTTAATCAATTATTTTATTATCTTTCTAAAATTTTGTTCCATGTATTACTTAAATAACACTTATTTAAGAGTCCAATCAGTTACCTGAGTCTGCCCAAAAATAAGCCTCAAAAAATTTAAAATTAAATAATCAAATCATTTAGTAAATAAGATTTTTTTATATAGGTACCTATGTATAATCATAAAATTTCGATAAACGGTCCCTCATGTTTCAGTTTGTAGTAAATCTTTTTATAATTCAATATTTTTGTATAATCCAAAGGGTTGTGTATTGACACTGAAAATACATTATAATAAATTACCTATATTGAAAAAAAAAACAGTTAAATTTTCACATATAAAAAATCTGAAGCGTTTTCGTCAAGTTATCTCGACATTATTGAGAGCACTACAATAAAAATAATCTTAAAACAGTATGATTATTTTAATATTACATATTTACAATATTTTTATTATTCACACTGGGCAATTTCTATCCAGTATCTATTCTGCGAGCGGTCCATCTGATCACATGAACATCACGCATTCCTAATGTTATTGTCGAGTGCATCGATAAAATGAATGAAGTATAGCTGTCCTGGCAAACATTGTTTTGCCATATACTAATATCGCTATTAAAAAATAGGGGTTGATGGTAGAAGGGTGAAAATTTAGAGCATATATATTTTTTAATCATCATCATGAGCTCGACAGCCCAGAGGCCTGAGTCAACAACACACTTTCGTCTCACGTTCCCGCTCCGTTAGCGTTCGGGTGCAGACGATGTTGCAAGCAAGTGTCAATTTCGTTGCTAAGATACACAATAGTTACGCAAATTAACACTTTGGCGCACCATCGTCTGCACCCGAACGCTAGCGGAGCGGGAACGTGACGCGATAGTGTGTTGTTGACTCAGGCCTCTGGCTGAATCCAGTAGTCTCTTCCACTCTCGTCTATCCTTTGTTTTTGTCTTCCAGTTAGTTATTTGCAGTGTGGATGCATCGGCGCTGACAGAGTCCACTCATCACAGTTTGGGTCTTCCTGGTCTTCTTCGTCCTTGTGGTGTGAGGCGTTTTACAGGGCTATCGTCGTCCATTCTGATTATGCGACCAGCCCATCTTAAGCGCCCCACCTTGATGAAGCTGATCACATCGGGCTCTCCATATGTCATAAAGCTCTTTGTTATATCGACGACGCCAACCATTATGATCTCTCACAGGACCGTAGATTGTGAATGAATGAATGAATGAATATTTATTATCCAGGAAAAAATAATAAAATAATGAAGTACATACTATGTTATAAAATAAAGTATAAGTAATCTGTATGGATATTATAAATCAATTAAATACACAATATACCTATATACATTAGAAGAATAAAAAATATATGAAAAGAGTGATGTGAAGAAAAAACTTCATAAAATATTTAATCTGCAAAGGTAGATATCATATAAGTTATAAGTACTGTCAGGATGCAAAAACATCTGACATAAGAAAATAGGTTAGATGTCAAAGAAAGATTCAAATTCCCCGCCTAAATTTAGAAAACCACAAAGAATATTAGTTTCAAATTGTCAACCTGTAAGTAAATAAGGGACACCAACATAAAAATGCCAAATTCAACCGTTTTATCTACATATGCCTCAGTCTCTTTTCCGGTTTGGCCATTGAGCAAGCATCACGCTTAGTCAGTGCTCTCGGATTATTAATATTCTGTGAATTTACAGAATAGTGTAAAATTGCTGGAAAAGACACCATAAGTGTCTAGTTGAGTGCCCTGAACCAGACCGAGAGCGAAGACAGCTCTCTTGAGTGCTTACAGTGAATACACGAAGCGCCAAGGCGTGGTCAGCCACTTTGATATCTGTTGGTAAGGCTATTCCACCATGCTAACCGCCGGAAGTTTGGGTAAATACACACCTTGGTTCATCTAAACCCCAGTTCTCCTGTTACCGAGACTAGGGGAGTGCCTCGAGGCGAGAAGGCCTTTTTAAATAGTAATCCTACAATAACCTTTGATCGATAAGATCGTGCATATGGACCTCAGCGCCTAGCCCTTTGGGGGAACCCCTTACCAGGCCTTCGCCTGGAGTCCCGGAACTTCATCGTTATATTACCTTTTGGAACCTAACCTCTCTCATTTTTATTGTAGACATACATAGTGGTGCTTTCTCTCAAACACCTTGTTCAAAATACTCATCTTTGTACTATAGAATATTGTAAATTTCAATTGTATCTGTTTGTGATTTATGTAGAAATACCCGTTTAACAATAGACCTGATTATAACTGATAAATTATGTTCTTTATTTGTCCTCTCCCAAACTATCTACAGTGCACGCAGCACGCAGCACAACAGGGGATTTTCGAATAACCACGCCCTGGGAAAGAGTTAGCCGCGCCCTGAGTGATTTGTTATTATTGAGTTTGACACTGGCTCCCAAGTGTGTTGCATGTTTGTGTTGTGCAGTGTGGATTGTTGAAGAGGTTTTATTATTGATGTAAATCTGTTTGTTTCAAAGTTTGGTTACGTGCGAACAAAGTACGTAACATTAACCGTCAAATCATAAGGCCAACATCACACGATAGTTAGTAAAGCCGACATCACACGGTTTTCGCAACTTGTGCGGAAAATTTTTGAAATTTCTTTTCGAATCAATCCTTTTAAATTCTTTTCACAAATTGTTTCTTAAATTGAAAAAGTAATGAAAATTTAAATTCGCTCAGTGGAAAAACTTCATTTGCGCACAAATAAATATAGATTTTTTAAAAATATTCTGATCATAACTTTTAAAACTTTTGGAGATACTGCATCACCTTTAGAAAATCTTGAGAATTCAGAAACACAAAATTAAAGTTTTCTCATTACGAATTTTTTCGAAATTTGTCACTTCGCTTTTTTCAAAAGTTTTTCGGAAAAATTTTCTTTCATCAGCAATTGACAAGAATTACTTCTGAAAATTCTTGCCGTCGACTGTTTCGAATTTTTTCGAAATTGTCACTTCGTTTTTCAAAGTTTTTTCGGAAAATGTCCACTTTTGCGTTTTCCTTTTCCGAAAGCTTTTCTTTCATCAGCAATTGACAAGAATTACCTCTGAAAATTCTTGCCGTCGAGCATTTCGAATTTTTTGAAATTTGTCACTTCGTTTTTCAAAGTTTTTCGGAAAATTTCCGCTTTTGCGTTTTCCTTTTCCGAAAGCTTTTCTCTCATCAGCAATGGACAGGAATTACTTCTGAAAATTCTTGCCGTCGAGTGTTTCGAATTTTTCGAAATCTGTCACTTCGTTTTTCAAAGTTTTTCGGAAAATTTCCGCTTTGGCGTTTTCCTTTTCCGAAAGCTTTTCTTTCATCAGCAATTGACAAGAATTACTTCTGAAAATTCTTGCCGTCGAGTGTTTCGAATTTTTCGAAATCTGTCACTTCGTTTTTCAAAGTTTTTCGGAAAATTTCCGCTTTGGCGTTTTCCTTTTCCGAAAGCTTTTCTTTCATCAGCAATTGACAAGAATTACTTCTGAAAATTCTTGCCGTCGAGTATTTCGAATTTTTTTCGAAAATTTTTTCTCATTCACAATGCACAAAATGGAAAACATGCTGATGCAAAATACCAATACATCCAAACCCACAACTCTCATCCGAGAGTTGGAGCTTCGGGGAGTCGCGCCGGGGCGCGCTTTGCAGACTTTGCGGGGGCGGGCTGCAGTCTTTAGTATCCCTCTTTAAATTTTCTCTATTGCTTGGTTTTTTCAATCCCTGACTTGCGGGTTGTGACGGTTAGCTGTAGTGACTGTTACAGCATTGTAATTGTCGTTTTATGAATATTTCCAAAATGAAACTGATCACTTCACGAAGAAATGTTACATCAAGGGACTACAGGTGGTTGATAAAACTTAAGCAAAACAAAACTGGAATATTGTGATTTTCACACTGTCAGGGTGGAGGCGATAGCCTTATGCTGTCTACCTGAGAGCCCATATTTTTTTGTTTTTTTACAAGAATGTTACATTCTCTTAACATTGGGTTTCTTGCATACCCGGAGACAAAAAGCAAGTGGCGCTCAAATAGGTTTTTCCCAGAGTTGTCTGTCTAATTATTAAATATTTAAATGTCTTTGAAAAAATTGTGTAAATTTAGTGTTGAATTATTGAAAGTACTCCTGTACCAATGATCAACACGGTGGATGGTCAACAACCACAATATAATTGAATTTGTAATTGTTAAAAATTGTGTAAATTTAGTGTTGAATCATTAAAAGTACTCCGTACTATTGATCAACACGGTGCTTGACAAACAATCACAAAGAAATTGAATTTGTATTTGTAAAATTGTGTAAATTTAGTGTTGAATCATTAAAAGTACTCCGTACTAATGATCAACACGGTGGCTGCTAAACAACCACAAAATTTTTAAATTTGTAATTGTGTAACTTGTGTAAAAAATTTAGTGTTGAATCAATAAAAGTACCCCGTACTATTGATCAACACAGGTGGTTGATAAACAACCACAAGGTAGTTGAATTTCTAATTGTTGTAAATTGTGTAAGAATTTAGTGTTGAATCCAAAGATCAAATAAGTAGGTAGATACGACAAGGCTATTGGATTCTTTTGTTCTATAGTGAGGCAAATTTCTGTCCCCTTATCCCCTTAACAGATCAATGAGAAGTTAGCTACAGTACGTCGTTTGCTAAATATTGTCTGACAAGTTAGGACGGCGTGTTATGTTTTGTTTATATCGACGTGTTTTCGTATTTATTTTAAAGTGAAAGTGTTATTTTCATAAACAGTTTTTTTGTACACGATTTCAAGAATGAAAACCTGTTCATTTCCGTTCTGCAAAAGAGTTTATTTGTAGAATAAATCGGAAGTATCCTTCCACTTGTAAGTATGAAACATTTTTGTGTTTATCCGTCTTATTTATTATATTTTAGTAATATAATCAATTATAAATAAAAAATATACAATAGCTTTAACGTTATGTGTATATTTCATAACAATATCACTCGATTTTAGGAGTAAAAGCTTATTTTTAATAGGCAAAGGCTATTATTGTCCGTAATTACATAGAAAAAAGAAAGAAATTATAAAATTTGTCTATGGTGAACTTTTCCATAGAGAAATTGTAAAATATGTTTATGGTTAACTATTACACACTTTTTTTAATAAAAGTCGGTATAAGTATCCGATACTTTTTTGAAAGAGGTATTTGAGAAAAAACTCTAAAAGAAAACCGAGGAGTTTTGAAACATTTCAAATTCCTATACCATTTTGAAAATTTAGCGACGAGGGGGGGGGGGTAGAAGTTTTAAGGTGAAGTTAAGTTATCAAATGTTCCATATTTGGAGTATATTGTTGTGCGGCCGGGCTCACATTACGACTGCCAATCAGTGTGACCAGATTTTATTTTCAAAAACTACTAAATGGGGAAGTCAAAAACTACTAAATTCTTAAAATGATATAGGAATTTGAAGTATTTCAAGAACTCCTCGGTTTAGTTAAACAATATTTTAACATAGTACCTTTTTACCGGGTATTTGTACCGACAGTTGTTACTTTTCGGATACTTTCATACCGACTATTGAAAAAAAGTTACTCGCTTAAATTTTTACCCCCCCCCCGTCACCGAATTTTCAAAATGGTATAGGAATTTGAAGTATTTAAAAAACTCCTCGGTTTTCTTCAACAATATTTTCTCGCAGTACCTTTTTCTAAAATGTATCCCGTATTTGTACCGACAATTATTTTTGATCAGTAAGTATCGGGTACTTTTCCCAAGTACCCGATAATTTGCCGACTAAATACAAAAACTGACAAAAAACTATTAAAAACTACTAAACATTCTTGCAAATGCCTCAAAAACTACCAAAAAAGTAGGAAACTACCAAATCTGGTCACACTGCTGCCAATATTGACAGACGTCAAAACAGCGTGGCTTTGTTTATCTTTACATAAAATTCCTTACGAATAGCTACTGAATTGACAGACGTCAAAGTCATGCCGTTTTGTTTAAGTACATAATTTACTGTAAAATACTTCAAGGTCACAACTGTCATTATTATTTTGACAGTGACAGTAATTTCTGTTACTGACGAATAGCCGATGCGTTAAAATTTATTATTCTAGAAATGCCAAAACTCAAAACATTGTCAAAACACAAAAACTGGAACATTACCAACCTTACAGTGAAAAATATGGGCAGTATTGCCAAACCTTGGGAAAACCATGGCCACACTAGGGCAGCGTTCATAGAGTCGTCGAGTGATCACTTTTTCAAAATAGAAAATCATATTTTTTTAGTTAAAGATGTGAAATGGAAGAGAAATTAAAAAAGTTAGTGCAGATTTTTCAGATCGCGAATGAATTTTACGAAAATTGCGCCATTACTCGACGTCGAGCGACCTGAGCGACCATGAAGTTGCAGTGAGTGGCGAATGTCACCCCGGATATCGTGAACAGCTTTGAGCGTTTTATGATCCAAATGTTATTGTAATGGCGCAATTTTCGTAAAATTCATTCGCGATCTGAAAAATCTGCACTAACTTTTTTAATTTCTCTTCCATTTCACATCTTTAACTAAAAATATATGATTTTCTATTTTGAAAAATTGTATACGACAAGAATACATCATAATTACGATTAACTTCGCAATTGTTTTGACAGCCATCATCACTCAAACGTCAAGTTAACTGTCAGAGCGATAATCACCCTGCTATGAATTCGGTTGTTCGGTTGTACGCCCGACGACATCCTGAACGCGAAAGTGCGAGTCGTCGGGTGACTCGCTCCGGGCGCGTGAACGGCTGGAGCGTCGTCGAGTGATCACTCGACGACTCTATGAACGCTGCCCAGATATAATAAATTATCATTAAATTATATCATTTTGTTGAATAATTTTCTCGATTTTGTATTTCTAAAGGGGCGTTCACATTTGTTCACAAGTGATCACTGCGGATGATCCTCCAAGATAGTGATGTCAATACCGGATATAATTTCATACCGAGTACCGTGGGGTAATCCGAGCAAAATACCCGTTATTAGATAACGGGTATTTTACCGATGGAAGGAATAATCCTTAGAGTAATTTCAGTAAATACCTCTCCTCTCAAATTTCTACCCCCCCCCCACCCGTCGCCAAATTTTCGATATGGTATAGAATTTTGAAATGTTTAATGATCTCTTCGGTTTTGTTAAAGAATATTTTCTAAGAATAAATTTTTTGATCGATTTTCATTTATTTTTTAGATTATTCATGATCTCCTTGGTTTAAATATATAAATTTTAGAAATAGGTCAAAAGTGCGTAGATTATTAAGTACAAAAATACATAATCTTGGCAACACTTATTTTTTTTATTATTTATTTATTTATATACATACAGTTTACACAACACAAGAAGTCAATTAATACATACATTATGAGTAAAAATATATACCTATAAACAAGTATTATACCTCATGAGCAGTCGCGTGCCTGCCATACATGCAAAAAAGCACAGCATGCCCATAGAATCTATGAAGAAAATATTGAAATCATCAAAAACTAGTTAGAATTTGCCGCCAAACATTTCGTTGCAAAGAGAACGATTCACAAAAATATACGCAGCAAATATACAATTTTTGTAAGTTTTAGAGTTTTTATCAAAAGCGCGTACTATTTGTATTGAAGTGCGTGTACAATCGATACGTTATATTGACTTTTTTTAATAAAATCCAATAATTTACCGTGATAGCTAAATTAATGGAATAGTAAGTTATTGCTTTATACGTAGCCTCTGTTCTCACTAACACACACTTAAATTTTAGTGTGAATACGTAGTAGGCAATGACGCGCCATACATGTGTATTATTGGATATGTTTGGTTGTATGTGTGCAATCTTAAGGACAAAATAAGCAAGCTTGCACGAAGAACGTTTGGGTGCATAATGTACCTATATGAGTATGTTTTTATTTGTATTGGTTGTGTGATGATTGTGTGAGTCGTGCGTAACGTACTAGGCAGTTAAAAATAATTTGAAGGTAGATACTATGTGCAACCGCTAATAGTTTTTAGACTTGAAACGTTCTTCATAAAGGATTGATTAATATTATGATGGATGCGCGAGACAAAATAAATTGTATAGTAATTACGACATTTAACTTTAAAGTTACTTACATACTTAAAAATAGTATTTATTTGTATCGCAGACTTCTTGTATTTTATTTATTTATATTAAGGACCCATGAAGTCTTTGACAAACAATAGATCTCCCACTAAAGTTTTTAAGTGTCTTTTAAGAGACATCACATATAAACCATTTAATATCTTAAATTCAGCAAAGGGGTATGTCAACCATTCTGGATATCTTTTTTTTATTATTATAACGAATGTAAGACCAACATGAAAAGCCTAGTCCCGTCTCCGATATATATGTATATATTGTATATATTATATTATTCTCAAGGACGTCCACTCGTTTGCGAGTAAAATAGTATATTTGTACAAAGCATGCCCGATGTGAAAAGCCTAGTCCCGCCACTGCTCATGAGGACAAGCCTGTGTAGAGGTATTACTCAAAAATAAGATATTAAACTTACCATAACACAGACTCCAGAAAAGGAGACAGTTTTTAATGTTGACTGTATTCATATAATAAATAAAAATAATTCAACCCCCAAATTAATGAATGTTAGGTACTTTTATAATTTTTTGATCGATGTACCTACTATTCGTTTCTTTATTTGAATAGTATCAAAAGTATTTGAAATATTCGATTCCATAGATTAGGTGTTTCAATTTTAAGCATAAACACTAAACTAGTCTAGATGAGAGTAAATAAATATTGACTAATCTTAACACCTATTCCTTTGTACTCATCAAAAATAACGAGTGTCTCGGCAAAGTAAGTAGCGTCACTATCTGGTCCACTATTGCCGCGATTCTTCCCCGACGCATTCAAAGAAAATAAATATTATGTTATTAAATAACGGTATGTACCAGCACACTGTTTTCACTGCGTACTGTAACTTGTGTTAAAAAAAAACTTTAAAACTAGACATTAAAGTCGTGTATAAAATTTTTGACCTTAAACGTAAACGAATTTCACACTATAATTATTATCAATAATTAATGTATGAAGTTATTGTCGTTATTGAGAAAGAATAAATTAAATGTTTTTCACAATTTTATTTTGAAATCTGGTCACACTGATTGCTCCCAAAGTCCTAGGGTTTCCCGTAGTTTTTGTAAAAAGCCATTAAATGTAGGTACAGCAATACACTCACAGCGCACCAATACTTCCACAGTAGGTACGTATATGTACACATTACCGATGGATTGAAGGTCGGTATTACCGAGTACCGGAAGGTACATAGTACCGATGGGTAGAAAGTACCCGGAAATCGCTAATAACGAATACACAAGTATCCATCGGTATTACCCGGAAATGGCTAGTACAGAGTACCGATCGGTAGATAATAACAATCGGTTCATCGGTAAATAATACCGATCGGTATTATCTACCCGCGGATCCTGAACACTACCCGCTCGGTATACCGAAAAAACAAAGTAACGAGTAGATAATAACGGATATATGCCAAATTTGACATCACTACTCCAAGATGAACAGGTGTGAACAGGCGTTTCATCGCTAGTGATCACTAGAGTTGGTCGTTATAACGAGGAACGCGTGATATATTAAATTATTTTTACGGAGCTTGGTAGCAGAATATCGATATATCACATCACACTATTATCGAGTGATTTCTGACGACGACCCGCTACTTCGTTCCGAACGACGTGAATTATCACAGATATCAAAATATTTTCTATGGAAAATCATTTAGGTATTAATGGTATTAATAATGCGAGATTTTAAAAAGTAAAAAAATGGATTGTACTCTCGGTTCAAAAATTGGACGCTCACGGCGTTAGTAGTCCGTTCCTTTGTCGACAGCCAACCCACAAAACAATTTGAAGATAATAAAACAAATATTTGCAACTTAATACATTTTGTATATTTTAATATTTATTTTATACATCTTACATTACACATATTTAATAAGATACAATGTATTGAACTACAAAATGTACAAGAAATAGTTGTACAAAATGTACATGGCGCACCTTTCCACTATTAGTTATAACGAATAAGTATTCAAAATTTTCGTTACACCTTTATTGAAAGAGATTCATCATCAATTCCGTATACCGCAGAAGTCTGGGGACTTCCATTTAACCTTAGTAATAATTTTCTGTGTAGCGCCTAGCAAAGAATTGGTTTCCCTATCTTTTTCGTAAATTTTCGAGTGTTCTGTAAAAAGCAGGTATTTTACATTTCAAATTCTTAATGTCTTATACTTGTAATGGCACGGAGAGAACAATCTATATTTTTATTACATGCGGTTATTCTGCTGGCTACATAGAGTAAGTAATAAGATTCAATGAAGAAAAATCATGTTTGGAAGTTAGAAGAATTACCTGATGGAGGAAAACTCATTACAAGTAAATGGGTGCTCAGAAAGAAAAGAGATAATTCATACAAAGCACGACTTGTAGCTCGTGGTTTTCAACAGTCTTATGGAGTGGATTACACTGAAACATATGCTCCAGTTGTCAGTATGACATCGCTTCGACTGATGTTGGCAATAATGCTTCAAAGAGAAATGAAGGTGTATACATTGGACGTCAAGAGTGCCTTCCTGTATGGTGATATTGATGAAAATATCTATATGGAACAACCCAAGGGTTTTGATGACAACAGTGGAAGAGTATGCAAACTTTTGAAGAGTATATATGGTTTAAAACAATCACCTAGACAATGGTATAAAAAGTTTTCTGATTTTATTAATCGTTTGAATTTTAAACAGGTAAACAATGATCAATGTGTTTTTGTAAAGTATGTGGAAAAAGATATTCTGTCTATAATTGTTCTGTATGTTGATGATTTACTGTTAGCTAGTGTTGATATAACCAATATTGAAAATGTTAAGAGCCCTTGATAGGTAGGGAACTCGAAATTGTCACATGATTTTACGCAACCATTTTTCAACATTGATTATTAATTAATTGCAATATTTTCGTGATCGAGATGATATTTTTACTGTTTGTTTTTGATAATATCAAAATTTGAACATATTTTAATGTATTTTTAATAATAATAAAAAAAATAACCGAGAGATTCATGTAGAAATTATCGATTGAAAAACACCTTCCGAAATTTCATCACGACTAGCAGAGGTATTTTAAGACAATCATCTTAGAGGTTACATAAATGATGAAGTAAATTTAGCTCCAAGGATGCTTTAGAAAAATCCTATTTTTCTTAAATTTGGGTAATATTTAGCCATATTTTATTAAATATGCGAAAAAAATGGGATTTGTGACGTGCACATAAGAAAATATAATTTTTAGTTCGTCAAGTTCGAATAAGGAAAACATATTTAAAACAATTTTAATTGAATAATTTATCATATGACTATAATAGCGTGATGTATTATTTATATTGAGAAATTTTCATTTTGAATTTTCCGCTTGCGGGAAAGTTTTTATGAAAATTTCCGTAGAACTCAAAAATCGGCTTTAGTTCGGCCAGCCGAGCCAAAGAGTCGGCACGCTGTTGAATCTGCGTCTGATTATTTATTTAAAATTATTAAAAAATAGAGATGGTTTTATGCTTGAAACTACATAATTACAGCACTAGATTACTTGATTTTTACCAAGGAAGCATATTTTTATATGTGTCATCAAGTAATCCCTATATAAATGTTTTTTTTTTCATAAAAAAAAAACATTATAACTTAATATACCTAAATAATATTTATTTCCATGTCTGTCAAAATGCGAATCGACGAATACGAGAATGAGTGTTCAGTACTATAGATGAGGAGTTCACAAGTAAAGGCACACCGATCCATTTTTCACAAATATTTAACTATGAATGAAGTAAAATAAATCAGTGAAGTTGATATTTTCAACCGACGGTTCTCGGTGGAAATTCATGTTGAATTACTTACAAATAAATCACTTATCTATATTATATCCTTTGTGACTTTTAATCAATAAAAAGTCACAGTTTAAACACTACAAATAAGTGTTTTATATAATTAATTCAAATAAATTAGTATTTTTTTATTTTTAATTTAATGTTGATGAACTTGTTTGTGTACTTAATAAAACTGTAGATTGACCTCAGCATATCCGCCTATTTCTCTTTTTGCTTATTAGTTGCAACATATTTCTTTTCTAATGATAAACGCAAAGTGCCAGCTTATATCCAATTATTAAAAGATGAATACAGAAAATATGCTCTTAACACTAAATTACAGTTCGTGTACCTTACAAAGACTATGATAAAATAATACAAATACTAAAAGAAATATATCCGGTATCAGGGATCTAAATTGCTGCCGGTACCTACTCTGCAAAGAATTCACCAAATTTATTTAGGTATGCTGTTTTCTTAGTTTCAATGTTCTAGAGTTGATGTAGGTAACTTTGTGTATGAACTCCTCAGAATGACATTCACCGATGTCAATATTGTTGTCATAGCAACATTTTGTTATTTTTGTGAGTATTAGTATTAAATCAGAAATATACTAAATACACTGATTTATAGTTTTATTTTAATTTTTTCATTATTTAAAATGACGAAAGAGTCATTACGAATGTTAAGAAAAAATAAATTAGCTACATATTATTCACATGATCAAAATGAGTGAGTATATTATAATGATTGATTTATATTATATTGTTTTTGACATATTTTTTTTTGTAACGTAACCTTTCCTAAAGTAATTATTAAAAATAAAATATTTTAATACGCGTGTGTAAGCAAACAATGTTTCTGATAGAATAAATTAATAAATTCTTTATGTTTTATACTTTCCAGATTATTAGATGATTAGATGATTAGTGACATTAAAACGGTGATGGAGAATTACTAAGACTTGACTTATCATTTGCAAATGTAAGTACATAGTTCTTAACTGATATCCTGATATTTAGGTAGGTATATAGTAAAATCAGCACGTATTATCTTATTTTCATGTTACTATTTCAAATAAGCTGATATATGAATACACGCAACATGTTTGAATCTCGGATACATATGTATGTTTTAAAACAAGCTTTGGTACAATTATTATTATTTTATTTTATGTATTTATTCATGATGCCATTCACTAGTTTGCGAATGATTTAAGTATTCCATAAATGTACTAAGTAATAATATAAAATTAGTTTGTGAATCAATAGTGAGAAAATGGTTTAATGTAAAAATAGATCTCAGCATGCATTTGATTTTTAGATTATTATGAGTATTCGAAGTTTTCTAAATATGCATATTATATATTTACATATTTGCAGAAACCACTTTGCATGTATGGTTACTATGGAAACATATAATATTTATATTTTGACATTCCATTTCCACGTGAAATTTTAGCACAAAGACATTGTACTTTAATAAGACTGTGCATTATTGGCCGGTTTCAATAATCCATCTATCCGCTCCCGTCGATTGAAATCTATTGTGTTCTATATTTTGAATCATACATTTCAATCGACAGTCACGGACAGGTAGGTTATTGAAACCGGCCATAAGACATGATTACACATTAAATCACTTTATTGCTATAATTTTGTTTTATTTCGATGATGAAAAAATACTCTGCAAATATATGGACAGATTGTAAATTTATCCTTGGATTATGATGACTCAAATCTTTTTTTGTGATACTGAAGATGCATGAATCATTCTCTCCAAATCCCGGCCTTTTTGTTGTTTGCAATTTAATGGTAGAGTCAAAAATAATAAACAAGGGAAAAACATATTAAATATTCTTTTATACTTTTGCAGCACTGGTGCCGTTTCTTAAGGCAGCCATCATTGTCACTTAATTTGACGTCCCAGAAGAAAGAATAAATTATGGTCAACTCAATGCAGAATGGTGCAACAAATTATGGATAAACTCAAATATACCTACTTTACGTGTACTTTTTAAGGTGTATAATATAAATTATATAATTTTTGCAGAATAAAACTGAGTATTATTAAAAAAAAAGTATTTGAGTACTTTATTGGAAATATACCCACTTATACGCCCACATATATGTACACACAACAAGGTAGACATGTAAAGATTATAAGCTTTTTATGACCAATGATTTTATGAATCTATCTATACCCTCACGCCACATCCCATGTGGAGTAAGTAGAGAGAAGGGAACGCCAATTAAGTAAACACCTCCCATTATCCAGCAAAAATAATAATAGTCTACCTACCTACGTGTTTGCTATATTCATGTATAGGTATAGTAGGCCAATTTATAACTCTTGGGGCATGAATGCTCTCTTGCAGGTGGGCCTTGGTGACCTCTGGTGCATCAATTGCATTATACATGCCGTTTTTTCAATGGAGTGCACAATCTTGTTAAAAATTATGTCTTTGTACACAATGATTTTTGTGTCATTTGGTGTCATAGATAATGAGTGAAATATACATCACGTACGTCGCATTTTTATCTCCTTTTTCACTTACCGCAAAAAGAGAGACAGTGATTTTTTAATGTTCGTAGTTTTTCGGACATAATATTAACTATTTACGTGTGTTAGTGACCAAGTGGTGTATAGATAATGAGTGAAATATACTTCATTTATTTATCTCCCTTTTCACTTACCGCAAAAAGAGAGACAGTATTTTTTTAATGCTTCGTAGTTTATTGGTTCGTACGTAGTTTAAAAGTTAAAATTTGGAGTAAACACCTGTTTTTAGGCAATTTTAGCATATAGTCGAACGATTTCAAATTAAATTCTGGCTGTGAAGTCCTGTTAAGTAATGAATTTGAAATGTCTAAAATAGAAACTGCAGTAAAATTTTTGGGTATATCTACGAACTTCACTGAAAGTAATTTGTCGTTAAATCAGAAACTGTATGTTGATAACATGTTAAGAAGGTTTGGCATGAGTGATTGCAAACCTGGTTATGTACCAAGATATTTAAAAGGAACCTTGAATTATCGTTTGTCTTTTCTTATGTCTAAGTTAAATGATTGTTGTATTGATGTATATGTTGATGCGGATTGGGGATCCGATAGCAGAGACAGGAAATCTGTATCTGGATATATAATCTTCTTTAACAATTGTCCTATAGTTTGGAGAGCAGTAAAACAATCTTGTATAGCTCTGTCTTCAACAGAAGCTGAAATAATAGCACTTTGTGATGCTGTTAGGGATTCAATTGTATTGTATAATCTTGTAGTTGATGTTTTGGGACATGATAATATTGAATTCAATGTGTATGAGGACAATCAGTCTGCTATAAAGGCTGTATATAATCAGAATAGTAAAGGTAGACTCAAACATCTTGATATAAAATTGAAATACATTAAAGATATTATGATTGATCTGTACAATATAAATGTTACATATTATGTTACAACTGATTCTCAGACTGCTGATCTCCTAACGAAAGGTTTGTCCAAACATAGATTATTAGCATTAAGAAATAAATGTCATGTATTATGTGATTGAGAGAGGGTGTTGAGAGCAATCACACTGTCTATGCTTTTGTTGTATCTATATCTATGGTTTTGTTTGTGTCAAACTGTGAAGTGTTGAATAAAAGGCTGTCTGCTGCAAAGAAGTATTTTATTAATCACCTCAACAAAATAATCGTTATCAAATTAATCTGGCCTCTGAACATCACAATAAGCAGATTAATCAACACATGTAGACACAACAAAATAACAATATTTAACAAAAATAACAATTTCACTCGAAAAATAAATAAGAAAACACGTCGACATAAACGAAACACAACACGCCGTGCCCACTCGTCAGACAATATTATTAGCAAATGACGTACTGTAGCTAACTTCTCCTTGATGTGTTAAGGGGATAAGGGGACAAAAATTTGCCTCACTTGAGAACAAAAGAATTCAATAGCCGTAGCGTATCTACCTACTTACTTGATCTTTGGCTGGCTACCCCACTTGAGGAATACGTCGTGTATGTGTAGTAGTACTAGTATACTTAATTATTATTTATTTATTTTTTCATTAATAAATGTCTTGTAAAAGGCGGATGTTCGAAAAAATAAAGACTTTTACATCTTTAATTCAGCGATGAGGTTTGCCACCCATTCTGAATGTCTTTATACTTTTATTGACACGGAGAGGACAATCTATATGTTTATTACATGCGGTTAGTATGCTGGCTACCCCACTTGAGGAATACGGCGTGTATGTGTAGTAGTACCAGTAGGTATACTTAATTATTATTTATTTAATTTTTCATTAATAAATGTCTTGTAAAAGGCGGATGTTCGAAAAAATAAAGACTTTTACATCTTTAATTCAGCGATGAGGTTTGCCACCCATTCTGAATGTCTTATACTTTTATTGACACGGAGAGGACAATCTATATTTTTATTACATGCGGTTAGTATGCTGGCTACCCCACTTGTGGTATACGACGTGAACGTAGATCTGTTATCCTCCAGATAAAATACTATACATTATCATCATAAAAATAATCGAAGTTTTGTTGCATTCACCTGAACTTAAAAATCCCCATATAATAAACACGCAAGCTGTCCTCTTCGTACCAATATAAAATCAAAACATTCAGGATGGGTGGCAAACCTTATCGTTGAATTTAAGGTATAAAATGTCTTTATTTTTTCGAACACCTTTACAGGACACTCGAAAACTTACGGAGAAGAGTGGGAGACGAATTCTTTACTGGGTGCTCCACGTGATGAAAATTAACTCATTTAACTAACCCTTTCTTTTTTCCATACAAAATATTATAATACATCAAAATTTGATGTGATGTTTACTTTCACATAGGTATCATTATTATTAGTCTCCAAGCTAAGGAGATTGTGGCGTATTTGGTCATAGATATGAGAGAACTACTAACGCTACGAGTGTCCGATTTTTGAACTTGGAGTACAATCCATTTTTTACATTTTAAAATCTCGCCCCGTTCACACCTGTTCATCTTGGAGGATCATCCGGAGTGAGCACTGAAAGTGAACGTATGTGAACGACCCTTTAGAACCTACATTCCTAGATCTATGGTTTATTTTTTTTAACGCCCGTGCTATTCATACGTATAGGAACTGTCAACTGTCAAATTTGACAGTTGGTTTTATGTAAACAAAAGCACGCTGCTTTGACGTCTGTCAAATAAGTGGCTAAACGTACGTATTTTTTTGTAAACAATGCCACACTATTTTGACGTCTGTCAAATTATCGAAATCTGTGGCATATGTCGTCCGTGTGGATTGATCGTTATCAGTTTAATTTCCTTTACAAGCGATTACTTAATTGAGGAAGCACATTTTCAATGTTTGAATAGTGCAATTTCATTTACACATTTGTCGACTTGTATATTTCATGTTTTAGAGGCATTTACCCGTATAAAGTAGCATTAAGTTCGTGTATTTTGTCTGAGAACAAATAAGTTTCCATAACCGGATAAAGTGTAATAAAACGATTTAGAGTCGTTTAAGGTTTATGAACTCACCGTTTGCGAACTTTAGATCTATTGGTACTACAACAAGGATGTTTTATTTTTAAATAAAAAGCGCTGTTTAGGTCTACATAACCTCAAGAAAAATTGTTCACTCTTTTCTCCATAGCATGTTATGTTGACAATTTATTTTTAGTTCTTATAAGTTAAACCAGGTTTAAAGTTCGAATAACATTAAAATTCATAGGTATCCAAAGTTCTTTTCTTGCATTCATATATTTTATCAACACTCTTAATAATGTATTGCTAAAAAAGTAGCTTATCCATACTTCGTCAAAGTAGGGTTGTAATGGATGTTACTTTGCGGATTCGGATCTGGAGTGACTCTGTTTTGAGGATGCGGATTCGGATCTGGAGTGACTCTGTTTTGAGTATGCAAATTTTTATACTATACTATAAACCCAAATGGGGTAGGCAGAGAGAACGGAATGCCAAAAAGATCTATCTTTACACATTTCTTTCACACTCATACAATTTCTTATGCACGCACGTCGGTTCCTCTTACTCAACACACGGCCGTCCTTGAGAATTTGATCCACGTAATCAAGCCATGTGGTTCTCGGACGTCCACGCTTCACGCCCTTTCTTTCAGTAAAGCATATCCTCTTTGTCATTCTTACTTCTCTCATTCGTTCAACATGTCCAAACCACCGTAGTTTATTCATGCGCATTCTGTCCACAACACTCTTCTTGCATCCGCTCATTATTTATTCTTATCACGCAGCATTCTACCAACCATTCTTCTTAACGATCGCATCTCCATTGTATTTATTCCACTTTTGTCCTTCAACCACGTCCTTGTCTCGCTTGTATACGCAATTGATGGTACCAAAATGGTATTTTGCACCAGCATTTTAGCCATGTTCGACACATTGCCATTGCTGACAATGGGTCGAAGTGCACCGTCCACTCTAGCACCGGCCACTTTCCTTCTTTCAATGTCCCTATCGTATCTTTCATCCCTCGCAAACATGGATACTTCCCAAATGTGAATACTCGTTTACTTGCTCCAAACATTTAAATTGGAAATCCCTTTCAATCTCAGCCATTAGCACCAAATCATCTGCGTACATCAATGCATTCACTCGAGACCCATTAAACTCGACACCAACATCAATCTCTTTCACAGGTCGCATACAGTAGTCGAATAATAGTTTGAACAGCCACGGAGACATGACACAGCCTTGCTTCACTCCCTTGGTGACAAGGATATCTGCAACCTCATTTATAAAAATGAATATATCTTAATTTTGAAAAAGAAAGAAAAACGAGTATTTTTTTTATGAACATGCCCATAAATTTTAGATTTTTCGAAATAATACCATCAATTAGATCATCTATTGAAAATAAGTGTTGCCTTAGAATAATTCATTTCTTCTTCTAAAAAAAATGTTCAAAAGAGCCTATTCTGGAAAAAAATCGCGTGAAAATGACAATTTTCTAATTTAATTTAATATGATGTAAATTTTCGGTATTTTCTTAAAAGATTTCAATTATATCGATACGTTGGCAAATAAAAAAATATTTTTATTTGCCAATGTATCGATATAAGTTTCCGTAAACTTTAATTATTAAAATGTTCGACGACGGAAATTCTACATTTGAAATGAGTAAGAGCAGGTAACATCATTCATTCGCACCATCGTAGCGTTTTCCCACAAGTACCGCATGCAGTAAACATGCTGATAGTCTTCTCCGTAACAACTAAAGCTAACAGACATTCATTCAGAATGGGTGGTTTACTTCATTACTGAATTGAAGATATTAAATGTCTTATATGGCATGTTTTACAAATACTTGCCTTTTGTAGGAAACTTAGTATTTGGCAGGTATTCAATGGGGGAAACATGATTACGTCGTTAGCATAGTACACAAAAATAGTAGAATGTATTATATAAAAAAAAACTATTGTACAAATGTGAAGCACATCTTTGAACTAGCATACCTGTTATATCGACCAGGATAGAATTAGTACGAAAAATATATTTTCAATATTTTATTTTAGAAATGTATCTGGCTTGGCATGGTATCCTCAAAAAATGTTTAAGGATGCGGATTCCTAGCTATTTAAATAAAATTTGCAGATGCGGATATTTTTCGGATGCGGATACAGATATTCGTTACAACCCTACGCTGAACCATAGATTTCGCAAACATCTAGATATCCATAAACGAAATAGATTAATATTAATGTTGTCTATGGAAATAATTCACCATAGACAAATTTTATAATTTCTTTGATCTATGATACGTACGAATAGCCTTTGCCTTTTTTTAAATATAATTGCCGTTGGACCTGACGTTTCCCGCTTCGTTTCGTAAAGATTGTGGTCAGAAGTTATTATTATTTTATACTTATATATTCATTTTTACCAATAGTATTTTTAAAAGATTGTCTTAGTCTTGGCGGTACATGCTTCATTTGATGTGGATATTTAGATAAAATGATAAAAAATATTGAAAACCCTCAAGACTTGAAACATTCCTTCAAAGAATTTCAAGATGTTACCAAAGATTTTACTGATAAACAAAAAGGCGATTTGGCCCTTAAAACTTTAATAACTGTTTGCAGGTTGGTATAATTACATTATTCTTTTACTAATTTTATTTCTAACAGTCGTTCACATGACTCTAATGTCTTTTTTCATCAGATGTCTTGAAAAAGTGGAATGGAAAATTGAAGTTGAAGCAGATAGCCTTGTTCAGTTGACTTCTCAATTGTGCAATGAAATATTGAGTTTATCTGGTGCAGAATATAAGAAGTATGTCGCCGTGATCTGTAATGTTCATCGATGTGTTGTGAAAAAGGTAATGTTAAATGCAGATGAGAAATAAAGTATATCTACTTATCAAAATTTATATTTGACAAATATTTTCATTTCAGAAATGCACAATTACTCAAAGCATAGAACTTTTGAAATGTATTTTTGAAAAACCAAAATTGAAATTATCAAGTGACCAAAGTAAAAACTATTTCATCATGTTGGTGGACGCTTTCCAAGCCTTGGATAGGGAGAAGCAGATAAACAAGTTCATTAAGATAATTTCGAAAATGGTGTTGCAATATTTACAAGTGATAGATACTTTGGTGGCAGATAATTTTTTATGGCTTGCAAAGAGATATGATACAATTTTAAGTAATGTTGATCCTGGGAATTTAAATACTATATATAAGAGTTTCTTTATATCTCTTATCAACAACAAGGAATTAGGAAAAAGTGCAAGTCAAAATGAGTCATATTCAATTTTTAAAAAGTTACTGTATGTCATGGCATTAGCTCATGATAATATTATCAAGTGTGGATATGATCAAAAGGATACCATGGATTTGTTTTTTAAGTTATGCTTCCACATATTCCAAAGTAATCAAATGATCTGCAAGATATTCCAAGATATTATTGGTGTTTTCCCAGTTTTTACAACTTTAGTAGAAAAAATGAATTTCAATGTTGGTCAGCTGCTATCTAATTTCATATATAAATTATTTTCGCTACGAGATTCCAAACAGTCTCAAGTTTTAGAAGAGATATGCTTGATATTTAAAAAAATTCTATGTTCTTCTTTGTCTACATGGTTAGCTGTATCCAATGAGATCTGGCAACAATATGTTACAGTTGATTTACAAATTAATGTGTTGCACTTAATTAATGCTATGATAAAAGTTCTGAGCACGTCTCAGTTGCAATCTGTTCAATGTCTAAACTGTAATTTCAAAAGTGGAATACATGACTCATTGAGTTTATCATATTTTGGGAGCATGTTCTGTGTGAAATCTATTAAATGCAATATGGATGTGAAAGGCTTATTCCAACACATTGAAGGAATACTGATTGAACAAACTCGCAGCCTCAAAATTTTGCATATAAATGGATGTCCTAATTGGAAAATTTTCTGGAAAAAAATGGAAAACAGTCAACATAATGATTCTATAACATTATATTCTAAAAAATGTTATGAGCACAGTCACAAAATGTTTCAAATGTACATTTTTAATTTCATTAATGTCCTCAGCTGGAGTGCAGATGATAGTGACTTGGGCTACATAGCTAAAGGATTCTACAACATGGCTATTTGCCAATCTGATCTGAAACTCTATTACCCAGCACTGATAAGTTGTTATATTAGTTTGGCATTGAATAATGTTATTAAGGATGGAAATACACGGGATATGCCTCACTACCAGTTGATAATACAGATCAAAGCTAAAGTACATCCTCAGGTACAATCCACCACCACCACTATAGTGGAGAAACCAGGAGATATGTTGACTGATGGAAAGAGCAATGAAGAAATGCAATATTTAAATGTTTGGAATGCTTGCCGACATTTTTTAGCAGATAAGAGAAACTCTGTATTCTACAAAATTTTCTCCAACCTTAAGTTTGAGTAAGTTTATTGAGTTCAAAAATATTATATATTTGTGAAATTATTTTTATACTTGACTCTCGATCAATTATTATTTGCTTATAAAAGATTCACTTGTAAAAGTTGAATGAGGGGGGGGGGGGCATGTTTATTTCTGTATGTTATTAATATAGATAAGTATTTAATTAAGTATTTTAATACAAGTACATATAATTGCAGAAAAGTTCTCCTGTGTGAATTGGAAACATTTTTACAATTGTGGCCGTCAACAAATTCAGTTGCTGGAATATGTGGGGCTTTACAAGAAATGAGTCACTTGTCAAATTCCTTCTGCAAGCCTTTTACTGCATCTCCAGATAATATTGGTAAAATATTATTTCATCTAGCGTAATGTCATGTCAAGAACCGTATTTTTGTAAACATATTTTTTTAATATTTTATTATTATTTTAGGAATCCTCGATTCAACCGATATTGCTATTACGTGTGGCAAAGCTGCAACTCTAATTGTGAAAAATTCCGTGAAGCTGAACAATACTAAAATTACGGATTTTATCATTGCATCGTCTAAACTTTTGGAAAGTTTTTCACAGGTAACTAAAAACGATATAGATTTTTAAAATATCACATGCACACAATATTCTTTAAATATTAAACTGCTTGAAGTTATCTGAAAATAAATTATTAAATGTATTTGATTCCAGCAAACTAATAAACAATCAAAGTCAACCTTAACCTTCATGAAATTATTGTGGGCAAATACTTTGTTTGGTCACGGTTTAAGTGTGATGTATGAAAAACGTAAACTAGGTGCACAAAACTCACTTGTGGAAGTTACTCCGAGTGCTCCACTTGCTCCACACCATCCAAATATTCATCCAGATGATATGTGCGATGTGGCACCAGCACACCAGTACCTAAATCTGCATGTAGAAGATGAAATTATGGGTATTATGTATAAGGCTGTTGGAGTGTGGAAACAAGTAGTGACTGAAATAGGTAAACAGACATTTTAAACTTGTTATGTTTATTCTACTGGAGAACTAATTGTTTGCTTCAGAATATATATATATTTCGAATGTTTATAGGAAGTTCAACCACTAGTAAATTGGAAACAGAGTGTATGAAGACTTATGCATCATTAACATGTGATATCATAGAGTTTTGTTGTCAAGTATTTGCTTTGCACAATAATGAATATTCCATATTGGCTGCTGATATTGCATATTCTCTCTCAACTATAACTCACAACATGTAACTATATCTTTTCTATGACGTTTGTCTCGTCTATTTGTTTTGTCATTTTATTTTAAGTTTAATGTTTTCCTGTGTACTATTATTTAAGGGTATGTACTTTCCGATCATTTGGATACCTAGTGGAAAGTGCATCAATTTGTACCACTGCCTTGGATGAAGCTATTCTCAAAATAAATAAGATTGTTTATGATATCTTCTCCAGAGATGATATGCAACCAGAGGATGCCACACTAATTGATTCTAGCTTAGAATATCTACTAAGTTTATCGGTAGGTTTATGTTCCATTTTGTCTAAGTAATTACTTTATATTCTTCAAGTATTCACTGCAAATGTCTAGTAATGGATTGTAGGTTTGTAAAATAAACAGGATTTTTTATGAACAGGAAGGGGCCCATAAAAAAATATAAGGATGTTCAAAATAACTTGTCTTTAACATAAAATTCTAAATTTATAAAAATTAATAATTATTTATAAATTCCAGATTTATTACCATAATATTGGATCATTTCACCAAGCAGCTGTAATACTGTCATCGGTATCAAATAGAATATTCCACCTTTATATTGATGGAGAACCAAAGGAAGGGAGGAAGTTGGATGATATCAAGATAACTTATGTCAAGATGTTAAAGGCTCAGAGTCATTTCATCAGCAAATGTCAAAACAAAACGATTAAAAACAATATGTTCAGCATTTTGACATGTCATGTAAATGCCAATATTGATTGTGGAGATATTGTGAAGTCATGTAAGTATCTCTTTACATCAAATGATAGAAGTCGTCTTACTTAACAATTTAATTTATTATTTCGTTTGCAACAGATGAGCATAACCGTGGTCGATGTGCTATATTATCTCAACGTATGTGGTTAGACAGTGGCAGTACAGCGGGCCAAGTAGCTCTGTCTCTTGGCTTAGTAAGACGTGCTAGAGCACTTCTCCGAGCTCCTCTATCAGCGGCACAGCGTCTTCTGCTTCCAAGGCGCGCTGCACATCTGCTAACGCTTCTTGCTTTTGCTGATCTCGTTGCTGAGAGACATGATGATTGCATGGTAAGAATACAACCTTTCATTTGCTTTTTGGAATAAAATATTGTTAATTTTTCTGTTAATACTAATATTGAAGTGCTGCCAAAGGTTTTTACTACCCATGGCTAGTCTCCATGTAATTAAACATATGTGTTGTGTGTAATACTACAAAATATTTTAAATTTCAGGTTAAAATAGATGGGATAAAATATATATTAAGGGAACAAAATAATCCGAGAAGTAAGAAAAATGTTGCCGTTCCTGAAACTATATCAAAGAAACATATTCAAGAGGAAAAATCAATACAATTGATGACTAGCAACGAAAATCATTTAAGAAATTTTGAAATGATATTAGATGTACCAGTGGAAAAACTTTCAAATCATTCAATGGGTGGGTCTCCAACCTTCAAACCTACACCATTTGTCATGCCTGCATTCACCAGTCATGTGCGTTCCTGTCAGTGCTACAAGTGTAACAGTGTTTATTTGTTTATTCTTTACATTAATTTCTTCCAACTGCAAGCTCAGTTACAATTTAGAAATGGGGAAGGAAAAATTGCTCAAAGTTTTTACGAAGGGGGAATAAAATTCATCAAATACTTATATGCAAAACTGGATTACATTAAGGAAAAATATATTGGTGTTCTGGTAAATCATTTCGGCCAACAAGTGTTGAATGAATTTAATCATGTTGAGATGGTAAATGCGGAAAATCATTTTCTGACCGATGCTGTAATCTACTATATAACAGAGGATGAAATAGACACAGCACTAAAGTTTAATGCCCAAGTATTAGAAGCAGTTAAAAATCACCAATGCAGTGACTATTTTCTAACACATGCAGCTGAAGAGCACAGACTGTTTATGCTACAATCCAATGTTTTTAAGAAATATTCATCTACACTGTCACAACTTGATATTATGGATGAGCTGCAAAGTGATATATCATCTAAATTAATTATCACTCCGGAGAAGACAAAACCAGTAGGAAGTTTCTTAACTCCTCATGATAAGCAGTTGCCTGCTGTTAATAGAATTAGAAGGAATTTTGGAAACAAATCCCCATCATCAACAATGAAACAAATTCCTACTGAATTTGCACACCCAGCAATAAAATTAAGGCTTGAGGAAGCTGATGATGACACAAGTGAAGGTAGTACTGTGAAGTCTAACAAAAATATTATTGAACATATTGAGCAAAGAACTCCTGCACCAAAATTAAGAAAAGTTAAGGCAGCCTTGGTATTTGATGACCCTCCGACACCAAGAAATCGGATACAGAAACTGTCAACACCAAATGATGAAAATAATGTACCAAACAGTGGAACAACGAGAATCAAAAAACCTACTTCGTCAACAGAAGGGGCTGCGATAACACTGTTTTTTGGGAATAAATCACATCCAAAAGTATATGTCAATAAAGCAGCGAGAGATACTATGAAAGTAACACTTTCACCAAATAATTTGCGAATTGAAACACACACACCGAATGATAGTGAATTAAAGAAATCTAATGCTAGTGATAAGTTGAAGAGTTTTACTAAAGAAAATGAATTAAAACCAGTAGGAACTAAGGTCAATGTAGTAAAATCTAATGTTAATAAAGAAATAAAATCTACTGCAAGTGGTAGCGGCACAAGAACCAGAGCACAGAAAACTGATGATAGCCGAGGAAATAAAACACCAACTGTAGTAGCTACAAGGTATTCAACTAGGAGACGAGAATGAGAAATAAACATATCATCAAAATGTTAAAATATTCATACACAATTAAATTTTATTGGTGTTGAGTGGAGAGGTGATTTATTTTTGTTTTGGATTGAAAACTTGATGTAATGATAGTGTTTTTCTAGATTTTTTTAATTAAATTTTATAAAGAATACTTTTTAATATTTTTTTAATAATTAATTATTTGTCATCAAAAGCTTTTTGTTTCATTACAACTTTATGATTTCCAAAAAAAAGGATGGATGTGAAATTCGCTACCTTAATGCAGAACCAGCCTAAGTTGAAATTTTGGTCAACCGAGTTAAGTATTAACTTTTTCGACGCACCAAAATAAGAACACTAGGAATTACACTGTTGCGAGGGTTTTGAAGACTGTTCTCCAAATTCAAATTTCTCAATGAATACATGATGCACTTAAACGAAATTTCGGAAAAATATTTTAGAAATATTATAGTTTTGATTAGTTGAGAAAAATCATCAATATTCACCCTATTTTTTTTTTTTGATGGACCAAATGTACCATCGTGTAAAGTGGATAAAACATGGATATCTCTTTTGTCATGCCACTTCAAAGCCAAGAGTGGACCGCAGTTTTTCGTTTCCACCTCACCTTTTCTCAATTTCTTAAAAACCGGCATTCCCCTACGATTTTACCTAACAGTCCCACAAGCATTTGTCTTATTTTGGTGAAGGAATTGAAATAACTATGGACTAGTGTACCAATTGTCCACCCACACGGTATGGCCTTGGTGAAGATAATCTTTTAGCAGTGTTGTCACTACTGGCACCAGAAGCCCCTAAGCATTGATCATCTGTGATTTCCGTACCGTCACCCACGTAAATTATGAAGTCTAGGATGAAGCCTGACTCAACATCACACAATAAAAAAAGTTTTATTCCAAACCGGTGACGTTTGGATGGAATATATTGCTTAAAAAGGAGACGCCCTTTAAATGCAAGTAAACTTTCGTCAATACATAAATTTTGTGTTGGCCTCATCGTTTCTCTGAATATTTTCTTGCGTGATTTACAAATAATCTAATTTTATACAACCTGTCACCTGTATTCTGTCGGTAAGGGTCTGAATAATGTAATTGGCTCAAAAGAATTTGATACCTATCTCTAGTCATTACTTGGCCAAAAATGCAGTATGAAACATTGGTTCCTTAGACCAATGTTCTTCAATAGAAATTCGATGATTTCTTGTCATTAACATTGTTAACCCAAAAAATAAGTACATTTCGTTAACCGTGGTGTCTGTCCATTTTTGAAAGCGAGATTTATCTGAAAATTATTTTTGTTCAGAATTATATTTATAGAATTTATTCGTTTCATCTACAATTTTAGACATTATTTCATAATTGAGAAAATGCTCAAAAAAATCGAGTTCTGTAGAATTTTCTGTCAACCCCGTTTCCACATTAAATCCTGAAGTAAAATCATCAAAATTATGAACAATTGGAACAAATGAGTCACCAGTTACCCAAGAAGAGAAAAGATTACGTTCTTCCAAATTTATATTTGGCGCGGTAGGACAACTAAAACTTTGTTCATCGTCTTCAATCTCTGGATCAAATGCTATATCGGAAATTTCGTCATCGCTAAAATCAAAGTCAGAATCAATTTCTTGGACGACATTCTCAATTTCAGCATCAGTCAAAAGTCGCTGGGCCATTATGACGCAAGAAGTTACAAAAATATTAAATTTATTATACGAAAAACACACACGCAAGCATTTTAATTTATACAAAATATGTAAAAATTATGAAATATTTATATTATTATTATATTTAAACCACGAGCACAATGCACATAAATAAGATTAGTTTATTTGATTTTAAAAACAGGCACACATGAATAATCTGACACTAAAAGCAAAATATGTTAAAGAAATAATTCAAATTTTCTGCCAAAATGAACACGACAAAATGATATGATGCGTTTTTGAAGTCTCGTATAAGACTAAAAGAAATTAACAGATCTCTTAGTTTAGCAGACATTGATAATAAAAACAAATTAGTTATATTAGTAAATGTGCATTTTAACAATCAATATTTATGGCACAAACAACATAATGTATATTTTGTTGTTTTTAGTAGGTGCATGGGTACCTACATCAAACATATTTCCAATAACATTCATGGGCACCACATGTTTACATTTACATGTACCAAATTATAAATAATATTCTTTTATTCCGAATATTTTGTTCCGAAATAATAGGGTGACCATGAAACTCACTGGAACTATACAAACTTACTTCATGAAGTGAATAGAAAAAACAACAATATGGTATGCGGTAATATTATAATTTTATACCAAAATAATTTGTTTTACAAGTCCTGTCCAATTTAATTGATTTAAACTCATTTTATGCTAAAACATGTTTATCAAACATTGTATTAGGTTGAAATTGAATAAACTTTGAGCCGTGGAGCACTCAGTAAAGAGTTGGTCTCCCACTCTTTTTCGTAAGTTTTTGAGTGTCCTGTAAAAGGCAGGTGTTCAAAAAAATAAAGAAATATTACATCTCAAATTCAGCAATGACGTTTGCCACCCATCTTGAATGTCTTATTTTTTTATTGGCACAGAGAAGATGGCCTGCATATTTGTAACATGCTGTGATGGTGTAAAAGTAGTAGTAGTAGTATTAGGTTAACTGGAGGACATTGTCTCAAGACAATATGTACACCTTTTGCACAATTTTATTTTGACAATTAAGTGTTTATTATTATTAATATGAATGTATCTTACATTATTTATCTATCCCGTTATACATTTTCCATTAGTGGGATATTCAGTGGAGCAACCGCATATAATAAAAACACAATTATTTGTCTTCTCTATGCCAATAAAATATACATTTTCCATTAGTGGGATATTCAGTGGAGCAACCGCATATAATAAACACACAATTATTTGTCTTCTCTATGCCAATAAAATATACATTTTCCATTAGTGGGATATTCAGTGGAGCAACCGCATATAATAAACACACAATTATTTGTCTTCTCTATGCCAATAAAATATACATTTTCCATTAGTGGGATATTCAGTGGAGCAACGCATATAATAAACACACAATTATTTGTCTTCTCTATGCCAATAAAATATACATTTTCCATTAGTGGGATATTCAGTGGAGCAACCGCATATAATAAACACACAATTATTTGTCTTCTCTATGCCAATAAAATATACATTTTTTAAACGCAAGGCATGTGGAATTTTGATGAGAGATTGTACAATAAGAAACAATATTTAATAACTCGCGGTAAAGAAAGGGAGACCTATTTTTTGCCGGGGACTCTATAGAGCCAAACTAATGGAAATGTATTTACCGATTCATATTAATTAATATACCAATTCATATTAATTAACGGGGGTGATAGAAAATGTGGAATGTATGTAATTCAACATTTTTATACCTTGTATGTTTGCTATTTGGTCATTTATCTCTTAGTTCTCTATATATTTTCCAAATCTATCTCGGCATCCATTACAACTAGGGCACAAAGTCGACCCACCCTAATGTAAGAAATATATAGGCCACATTCTCTGTGCCATAAAAAAATAAATATTCAGGCTTACTGACGTAATTATATGAACATTTATAAATAAGACATTACATTGCTTACTTATTGCTGGTGATTGTATTATTGTACTAAATATACATGTACCTTTATGTGTATTTTCTATAGTATTCCGTAAACTAAATAAAAAAAAACCATTGCCAAAATTAAAGGTATGAAATAGCTAACAGTGTAAAATAGCTAACAGTTCACTTCATAGAGAAATATGGAAATGTTTTTTTTTTTTTTTAATATAAGTAGGTATAGCAGTAATACATTGATAGAGTTTAGCTTAATAAGTGAATTCAAAGTTTGAATATTTAATTTCTCGTAGATACAGTGAAACCTCTATCTATTGTTCCTCGAATAATTGTTTTCCCATATTTATCGTTATTTTTTACAGTACCAAATCAGTTTCATACAAAATACGTAAAAATATATCGCATCTATTGTATACTGTCTCAAGTATAACAATATTAGGTTCTTTTTAACAATGAACACTGATATTTTATATTTAACACAAATATATATTTTAAATAATTATTTCTATTATAATTTGTCGAACACAATTTGTCAAACACGCAGCCTAACAGTGCAAGTGAAGGTCGACTTAATAGTGAGCGTCATTCTCTATAGGTGGCTAACCTATATAGGCAGTAGCGTATTGCTACTCAGTCATTAACTTTGCTTAGCTTGTAAACAAGTCCAAAGGTCAATGTACAGGTACAGTGTACAAAGTTCATACACTACAGCATCCATTGTTTCTCTATATGATTTTATCGCATTGACCGTTTAAATTACACAAGAAAATCGTAAATATGTATAAAAACATTGGAGAGCGAGCGAGAAATAAAGAACGATTTGTTAATTCTGTCGGCTGTCTTTTATGATAGTACGTCAGTAGGTACAATAAAAAAGCAAATATGACGATGAAAGATTACAATATACAGTATTAAGTATAATTTTGGTCTCCATGGAGCTTTCTTTTTTATCTTGTTACTATATTTTTTATTTCAACAAATTGATATATAACGTTTGAAACATGTATCATTTTTATAAAACCTATAAACCTACTCGTATCTACATATTAAACATTAAAATACATATAAATGTGATTTTTTCTATACTCCCGCATCCATAGTTTATTTCAATAGGTCCCTTCAAAAACGATAGATAGAGGTTTCACTGTATATGTAACGTATGGTTACAATACCAAAACAGCGTTCATCCTTAAATAATAAAATGCAGATTTATCTAGTTGTCTTGCGCATTTTATCAAGTGATAAATATTGGCAGTGAGCCAATATTTATCACTTGATTACTTTATCACTTTATTGTAGGTTTAAGGAAATATTTGAATACATTCAATTCCTTTTTTTTGCCGTCAGCCGTTTCATAATGCCGAAAAACACATGTGCTAGGTATTTTTTGCACTTTTAGGCAATGACAAATTAGCATGCTTTTGTATCATAACAGAGGCTTTTTGGGTAATTCTCAAAGAACATTGTTGCATACTATTAACTGCAGGGCTCTAATATACCTTTTCTCAGAATTATAATAATATTATACTTTATTTTTTACTTCTTGGCAAGCAGAATACAATTAACATATTTATTAAATGCTGTTAGTCCACGACTACCCCACTAATAGGATTTTTTTCAGTGGAGCACCCGGCAATGAATTGATCTCCTACTCTTTTGCGTAAGTTTTCGAGAAATTTGTATATAAATTCAGCGATGAGGTTTTTCATGCAATTTGAATGTCTTAATTATTTATTGGCATTGAAGAGGAAAGCTTGCATGTTTATTACATGCAGCTGATCTCCTGGCTACTCCACTTGTAGGATATGCCGTAATGGTAGTGTCCAATATCTCAAATCAAGTAGTAGTCTAATTTACCTTTTTTAGAAATATGATAGAATCGTTATATGATTTATTTTTATTTATTTCGCTGACCACCCCACTAATTGGATTTGTACAATGTAGCGCCCGGCAAAGAATACTTGCATGTTTATGATATGCAGCTGGTCTGCTGGGTATCCCACTTATGGGATATACCGTGATGGTATAGGAAAGCAGAGAGATTTTTTTAAGTACCACACACCAAAAACTAACCATCCTGTTATGTAAACGGTTCTAATACTGACACACACTAACGCAAGACAATGGCGCGTATTTTGAATTACGAAAACGTCCTAGATTCTGTATATTATTTAAAAAATCGTTTTTTTAGCTTTTTAATAATAATAAAAGTTTTTCGTGACAAATACTATTAGATATATTTTCAAATATTTTTTTACAAGTGCTTACTGTCAATAAATACCTCCATATAAAAAGATATTCAACAAAATAGGCTCACACATCTATGTTTGTGGATAGCAGCAATGGCACGGACAATAGTGCCCAAACATAGATGTGGCTCGCACTGAAAAGATTAAGAAACAAGAAATGATAATAATATATATGAGATAATTTAGAGAATGAGAGTTATTAGATTCCTAAAAAGTAATGCTTGTCAAAATTTGCTTTAGATATTTTAAAATAATATTTTTTAATTATTACAAAAACAAAACTTAAATCTGCTACTTTGAAAAATTATCCAAAAACACTTAGGCTAGTTCTGCATTAAGGTAGCTAATTATCTATCATGATGGTTTGAACTCGCTGCTGTTTTTTTTATAACAATGAAATGCAATAGTTATTCATATTACAAGAGAAGAAAAAATAGAGCATGTTTTTTGTTGACTTATTAGTTTATTGGCAACATATATTATAAAAAGACAGAATTTGAACAGATAAATTAGTGATAAAGAAGTAATTCTATCTTATGTAATCCAGCATTGTGATGGGGATCGTAAAAAATGATGTAATTTATTTTGAACAGGTCTATATCCAACAGTGGAGAGAAAAGCGCTAGCAGTAACTAAGTATGTAATGGCTATCATTCAAACGATCAGCTTAATATTGAAGTTATGTTCAGCAAAAAAATGTATTTTGCCGACAAATATATCATGTTGATAATTATGCTACTTGTGCCTAGTGAGAATATTATATTTCTATTGCAAATAATATATCATGTTGATATGCTACTTGTGCCTAGTGAGAATATTATATTTCTATTGCAAATAATATATCATGTTGATATGCTACTTGTGCCTAGTGAGAATATTATATTTCTATTGCAAATAATATATCATGTTGATATGCTACTTGTGCCTAGTGAGAATATTATATTTCTATTGCAAATAATATATCATGTTGATATGTTACTTGTGCCTAGTGAGAATATTATATTTCTATTGCAAATAATATATCATGTTGATATGCTACTTGTGCCTAGTGAGAATATTATATTTCTATTGCAAATAATATGATATTGTAAAACTCTAAATATATCATGTTGATAATTATGCTACTTGTGCCTAGTGAGAATATTAGATTTCTATTGCAAATAATATGATATTGTAAAACTCTAAATATATCATTTTGATAATTATGCTACTTGTGCCTAGTGAGAATATTAGATTTCTATTGCAAATAATATGATATTGTAAAACTCTAAATATATCATGTTGATAATTATGCTACTTGTGCCTAGTGAGAATATTATATTTCTATTGCAAATAATATGATATTGTAAAACTCTAAATATATCATGTTGATAATTATGCTACTTGTGCCTAGTGAGAATATTATATTTCTATTGCAAATAATATGATATTGTAAAACTCTAAATATATCATGTTGATAATTATGCTACTTGTGCCTAGTGAGAATATTAGATTTCTATTGCAAATAATATGATATTGTAAAACTCTAAATTTTATCAGCAAAATGATTATTTGTCCCGCAAAATAAATAAATGACCGGCAAACTGTGAGCCAATTTTTTTTCTTTGGTAAAAGCACATAACAGATAACAACTATAAATATGATTTACAAAAATAGAAAAAGGTCATTCATAACTCAGCTGTCATCCACAAACATGTACCACAGTTAAGTCAATTATTTAAGTATTACACATTCTGCTCATTCATCTGTTCTCACTAGCATATCGCACAAGCAGCCATCGCTAACACACAAAAATATAGTTCGAAACATACAAAATAGGAAAGAAGAAAAAATGTACAAAAATTTGTATTGTTAGACAAACTTGTGTAAGCTGAATCTTGTTCAAATAATAAATCTTTGCTTGTCAAGCATAAATGAATGCAATTTGTTTGCTGTACTTTCTGTTGGAATTGGAAAAAACTGGAAAACTCTGTCAAACAATTTTATATGTAGCATCTTCATGAACGACACTAGCGTTTTTCGACTTTTCAATTAGATATTTCGTTGATAGCAAAGCGGAAACTGGGATTATTTTCGTAGTCATCATTAATTTGGTAAGAAATCACAAAAACTTCATGTGGATCCAAAGGTAGATCATTGTGTGAAAAATATTGTTAATCAATTAATATTTTCTGCCTGTCAAATAATAATTGTGCCGCTCAAATAACAATTCTGCCGGTTAATCAATTATTTTGTTGTGCGAGTATTTATTAAGCTGTTAAAATATGACAATTTGATGATATAACCAAGTTTGTTTGTAAAACAAGTGTTGCGGTTATTTTTTATTTATTGCCGATGAAAAAATTGTTTGCTGTGCAAATGACTTAAATGCTGATTTTTCTTGCTGAACGAATGGATTAATAGCCAAACAAATAATTAGTTCCGTAATTTATGGTTGACCTTATGTACACTGAGAGATCAAAAGAGTTATATGCACTTCATTTCAAATCCCTATGCACTTATTCAATCCCTATGTAAAACAATTCTTATAGTGTCAAATTGCATTATATATATATACTAATGTACACTGAGAGATCAAAAGAGTTATATGCACTTCATTTCAAATCCCTATGCACTTATTCAATCCCTATGTAAAACAATTCTTATAGTGTCAAATTGCATTATATATATATACTAATGTACACTGAGAGATCAAAAGAGTTATATGCACTTCATTTCAAATCCCTATGCACTTATTCAATCCCTATGTAAAACAATTCTTATAGTGTCAAATTGCATTATATATATATACTAATGTACACTGAGAGATCAAAAGAGTTATATGCACTTCATTTCAAATCCCTACGCACTTATTCAATCCCTATGTAAAACAATTCTTATAGTGTCAAATTGCATTATATATATACTAATGTTACAGTAAAAAAAACTTATTTACAGTTAAAACCAGTGCTATTGACTAGCAAAATTAAGCTTCATATTATCTAGGGTCATGGCATCTCCCAAAAATGAGATAGCTGTGAATTAGGATTGTCATGAATATCATCATCATCGCCCTCAACAATCCTCTCGGGAGCACAGGGCAGAAAATGAATAAACAAGGATATAAATTTAAATTGCTACTAGTACTAGGAATAATCAAATATCAAAGTACAGATTTACATTGATTAGATGAGTCGATTATTTCCAAACTCCGATATATCCGAAATTTATCATATATGAGTTAATAAGTTATACAGTATCTACATCACAAACAGTACTAATAAAATAACACGTTCGCTTACAAAACACTATTATATCCGTAGAAAAATGACGACAAAATTTTGTATTATTTCCAAAAAACGATGTATCCACTAACGATTATTTCCAAAAACCGATATAAACATCTTGACCAATCAGGTCGCGTCATTCCTATTGAATCCAAAATGGCCGCAGTACAAATCTCTTAGTGAATGTGTGTCGGAGTGTTGCAGTATTTTTATCGTTTTTTTTTAATTAAAAGATGTGTGATTTGGAAAGAAAAGTAGAAAAAGCGCCCGTTAATAAAGGCAGAAAACGTAAACAAGAACCAGCAAAGTGGAAGAAAAACATTTTACGCGAGGAAAGGTAATTAAAAATTGGTTGCAAACTATGACGTGTCTATTGTTCACACGCCATATAGAGGGTGCGAGTAAATACCACGTGTTTTATTTTGTTAGTACTAAAAAACTGCAAATATCAATTATATTACAAAAATACCAAAACATATTCTAGTACAATTTTCAAAATCATCACATCATAAGATTTTGACTCGTAATAATAACACTGCAGTACACGCGTGGCCTACTATAGTAGACCAGGGTTACATTATATGCAATAACTTTTGAATCGAGAGTGCTACAAAACTGAAATTCCACGAATGCCTCATTTATTGAATTTCTTCACTATTAAATAGCATGCCGACTTTCGCCACGTGTGCACTTGTCTGTGGTTTGTCGCCAAAACTGCGGGCCTACTAAAGTAGTCCGCGCGAGCACTAGTGTACGAAATTTAAGTAAGCGCGTATGTTTTTATCCATTGTTATTTATTAGTTTTTTATTATTTATAAGCTATAATATACCTATTAGATATTTATTTTGATAATTTTTCACATATTGACCCTCATATTTACAATGACCGTACAAAAAATCAAGAGATGGTTGATGGAAACGTATGAAGATGATGATGATACTATTGAAAATGACGAAGATGAGGCAGACCTATATTCAGACTTTCAAGGTTAAGTTCCCTAGCTTGAGAATACCCACATAGTTGAAAGAGAAGAATTAAGCGACATGGAAGATACTTCGTGCAATGATATTCCACTATCATGAAGAGAGAACTTAAGCCAGAAATCATCACATTTTACAACCGTACTAAATGTGGTGTGGACATAGTTGATAAAATGTGCAAGCAGTACAGTGCTCACAGAAACAGCCATCGATGACCACTTACAGTATTTTTCAACTTCCTGATCATCCATCTCTGGTAATCAATCAAATAAATATTGACACAGAACAAATGTAAGACGAACCTACCCTTTTAAAGACTTGTCATTTAATCTGATAAAACCCATTCTAATTCGGCGGGCAACCATTGAAACACTTCCCCTAACTAAAAATTCAGAATTGAAATACTTAATATGTGTCGCTGAGTTACGAAATCCGCTATAACACATTTTAACAAAAATTGAGTTATATATGTCGTTGGATTCGTAATCTAATTGTCTATAACTTTAGAAAATTGTTTACTTGAAAACATTCACCATTTTTTCAGAAAAAAATAAATAAAACGAGGTTGAGAAACGAATCCCACTATATCACTTAATGTCCCTTTCAATATCCCCTATAACACAACCAACCAATAAGAGTCCAGTATTTTCAAAAAATCAATATGGCCGCCGGTACAAAATTGTTCTTATCTGGTGAGTTTGGCGTTCTGGGTTCTCTTAAATAATTGCAATTTAAACTGATTCATAATGAGTGATCAAGATTTTAATGTTAAAAAATGTAAAGAAAATAGAGAAAGGAAAAAGATAAGTCATACAGGAAGTTGAAAAGTTTACTTACAACGCCAAAAACGGTAAGTAAATATTGACATATTTTGAGTGAATTTCGTGCGTTTTGCTGTATTTATTCAGTGGCGCGCAGTTCTGATGTGACATAGGTGAACACTTTTTTTTATCATGCTATTTATGAAATAAATATAAATATTATTATGATGAAATAATTCAGGTATATTATCATTTATTGAAAATAAATCTGCATAAAAAAAATATGCATAATAAATAAAATGTCTCCGAAACATTTTTGTGCCTCAGCCAAAGTCATCAATTTTTTTATGTACAATATAGATTATCATTTCTTTCACGTAATGCGAATTCTTACTTGATGTTTAAAATCACTTTTTTTTGTAAGTTGTATAATCAAAACTAAAATTGTATGCCTTTCGGTACTTAATAAGACGTATTTATTTTGCCGACAAAAATAAAATAAAACCGGCAAAAATAAAATCTAATTCGAATACAAAACTTTTCTATGGGAAAAAATACTCGAAAACGGGTGGGGCCAATTTACATTTGAATTAGATTTTGTTTTTGATGGTTTTATTTTTTGCCGCCAAAAATAAAATTTACTTCGAATATAAATTTCCTAAAGTTTCGTACATATTACTCAACAACGGGTGGGGCCGCTTAAGTTTGATAGTTGCAATTTTTTTCCTATAAAAAAAGTTTTTGAAAAATTTGGTGACCAAAAAATAATTTTACATACGGCAACAATTTCCTCAAGTTTCGAAAATATTACATTTTCTGTAGAAAAAAGCAAGTAATAAAACGTATTTTGTTAATTCATTTAAATTTACGTTTGATATGCATTGCTAATTAATTATGACGGAAAACATTATGATGAATATAATATTGTTTTGTTGATACGGGAATATTTATTTCAAATAATAGAGTTCGCAAGAAAGTCTAGAAAAATCCAAATATTGATGCATCTATTTTTATGTACCTATATATCTACCTGCACTTAGATACTATTGTATGTATTAGTGAAAGTTAAATAAACAATGGCAGGATTATAACTATCCCATATAACAATGAGAGTTCTGGTGACTACTCACTTAGCCGCTGGGTAATTTTATTTTGTTGTAACTTTTTCTACAAAAATATTAATGGCTTTATGATATTCCCTTTTGTTTAACAAAGTGTTTTGTTTTTACACCTGTTTAATAATAATGACTAATGTCCGCGCTAGGTAAAGTAATATTTTAATTCTAATTTATTTTGTATGATTTTTGATATGATGTATGTGATAATACATTGGGTCGTATGAGAGATCCTAAAATATACCTAACCTGTGTAAATATTGCATATAGTAATTTATTGAGTAAAAGAAATGTTTAAATATGTAAAAATGTAAATAATATAGTAGGTAGTTAATATTTACTAGTACGGAAAGAATTAATTTTATTATAATTATATAGATGTGTCCATCCAATGATTAATTGTATCACTGATTCATTGTATCTAATAAATATCTATCAAGTCACACGACTTATGGGATATTGTCATTATATTGAAAAATATAATTTGGATTTAATATCTGGCATTGAGATAGGTATAAAGAAAGTTTTGCATATTTAAAAACAAAAGTAATAATAAACTTGATTAAGGACGTATGTAAATAATTGGATATTATAAGAAATAAAAATGTTTGATATGTAAATAATTGCTTGTTGATACACCGAGGTGTACACTAATAATATTTAATGATTTCAATAAGATATTATGACGATATGTTACAATTGAGATTTGTTTTATATTTAAAGTAGATCGAGTATGTAAATTATAAATTGATGTTGCTAAGTAAATTGTATCGGTAGGTATAGGATCAAACTTTATGATAATCTTAGAGTCATAACTATTGTTTTAAAATTCTACGATACCTATGTATATCAAAAGAACATGAAAATGTATTTAATTAAATTAATTGTTGTTTAGAGATGTAGATATCTAGGTGAAAATTGATTGTAAATAATTTTGCACATGTTAAGATAAGTTAAGTAGTTGTTCCATAATTCAAATGTATGTAAATAATCTTGTTTGATAATTATCTTCCGAAAAACGGCTGTAACTTCAAGAAAGAAAAAAACATCGCATTTTAATCATTTTAATATTCTTCATATTATGATAAAGCAATCAAATTTAAAATACATACTATTTTATAATGCCATTGAAGAAAAGTACAAGGACATAGAAGGAGACAGAACAATTTTATTTCTGTCTCTGTCTGCCGCCCCGGAGAACTATATAAGCCAGCGCAGTTCAAGGACGAGAGTTCAGAAGTTTTTCAACATCCGTGCGCGTAACACCGATATAGTACTCGCCTTGTCTGCTAGGTATTTACGATATACAAATACCTAAGTGAGAAGTGATTCATCGAAAGTGAGAAATAAATTGAAAAGTGAATTTCATTACTATCATCTGAGACTATTTTTTTAATTTGATTGCAATATCATATATTCGACGAGTGATTAATAGACTATTGATAAAATATTCCATTGTGAAGTTGTTCATCGGGAACTATATTTGTGCACTGCAACAGGACTCTTCGTGACACATATATAGACATTGTGTTAATTGTACTACAATCGCTGAGGGTCGCGCCCTCGCGTTTAGCCAGCGCATCGAAGAAGTAATTGTTTTTTTATTTATAATTTTTGTACATTACTTATATTCTATTACTATATGATAATAGTACTTACATGTGTTTTTTTTTTTACTGTGTGAACACGTCAGTGTATTGTTTGTGTTTATTTTGCATTGGTCCATGCATATAAATTATTCCCTTGAATAAATCGTATTTATAATTATAATTATTATTTTTTTATTTTGTATATTAGTACCCACCTACTTAAGAGGAACATATCTTGTAACGTGGCCCCCAAGCTAGCCGTGGCAAAGTACTACCACGGGAGCTCACGTTATATTGGCGGTCCCAACGTGGTGGATTTAGCGAAAAAATACCTATTATCGGTATAATCGCTAAAACGAACCTGATTATTTGTGTTATTGTTTTATATAATTAATCATTTAAAATGTTTCCTCTTATTGTGGGTGGTGCAACTATAGGCATCGGTGGATTTTTATTATTGTTTAAATATGTATTTATGTCTGTCGTATCTCGTGAGGACTTAAGGAGTTCGGGGAGAACTACCACGGAGTCCGAGGAAAATACAAATACGTCCAGAAGTCTACAAGAACAGGAGATTCAAACGATACAGCGAGAAGTCATATATGTTATGAACGAAAGGAGGGACGGCGTTCCGATGACTTTCGAGGGGAGGCCCGAAGAATCACCAGATAAATTCATTAGGTACTGTGAGACCTATTTCAGAAAAGTAGATATACATGAAGATGACCGTGTTGCAGAAGTAGCTAAAAAGCTTAAGGGATCGGCTCAGTTTTGGTGGCAGAGAACAGGAAGTAACCACTTTAGGTGGCACGTATTTAAAAGTCTCTTTGTAGCAAGATACACCGGTGAGGAATACAGGACGGCCCTTAAATCACATATCTTGACAAATGGACAAGGCATTCGTGAGTCAGGAATTGCATTTCTCGAAAGAAAAGCACGGGTATATTCCAACGTGTATGGGGATAAACCTTGGAAACACGCATTACTTCTTCGTACTGTCGGACTTATGACTTTGAAATATCGTGAAAGGATCGGAAGGAACGTCGGGAGTAGTTTTGATGAATTATGGACAAAGGTGAAGGACATTGAATCGCCAATCGAAGCTCTTTATCAAGAAACAACACACAGGGAGGAGAGAGAAGATGAACCGATGGAAAGAGGCGATAACAATGTGCAACACAATACGAGACGGAACGGACAGTACCCACGGTACAACGGAAATAACTCTCGGAATAACGGACGCAATTATCGTAACTATCGAAATAACGGACGCAATCATAACTCCTGGAACAACGAACAAAACTCGCAAAGCTTTCAGTATAACGGACAAAACACTCAGCATAACGGACAAGATTCTCGACGAAACGGACGAAATTCTCCACATAACGGACAAGCTTCTCAATCTAATAATCGGCCTTTAAACGGACAACGCCCGGGTCAAGGACAGTTCGGACCTCGTCCAACCCAAGGGCACCGCGATTAAGAGATACGGCCACCATCGAAGAACCCCACCCAGACGAAGAGCCAGCAGTACAGACAGTTATTGTCGAAGCGATGATACACTCGGATGGTGAAGGAAGAGGAAATAGGAGTCTCCAGAGTGAACAAAGCGTGGATAACACATCCCACGGACATATCCAAGTGGAGGATATGCATGTTCCAAGGAGGCTGCCTGTAGAAGACTTCGATGCCATTGAAGTTGAAGTAACTCCTGAGTGTAATATCATCACCAACCCTGGGCGTGTCGTTCTTCCTAAGATAAGAATACAAATAAGCGGCAAGGAGCGAATTGCATTGGTGGATTCAGCGTCATCCCACAACCTTATCAAGTTATCCCTGGTAGAGGGAAAGGTACAAAATACATCCATAAAAAAATTGCAGTTGGCAAATTTCGGTACGCGTATGGATGTACATGGAACGATTTCATTGAGGATGCAGGTACAGGAGGCAATAATGGAGGAGGAGTTTTTGGTATCAGAAGATCTCCGGGAAGACATAATTCTTGGCATAGAATGGTTGGCTAAACATCAGGCAGTTTTGGACCTGTATCGAGGATGTTTACATTTTGGAAGAGAGGAACGGATGACAACGCACCTTTTGCCAGTAAGAAGAGCTGGTATCGATTCAAGAAAAGTAGAGTTTCCAGAACTACCAGCCACATTGTCCAGGACCGAACATGAGGAGCTGAACGAGATTCTGGATGAATTTAAGGATATCTTCTTGCCATATGCTGGTCCTGCGCCGTTACAACCTCACACCATCACACTGCGGGATAACGCACCTATTAGACTTCCACCTTATAAGCTGTCAGATGCTAAGAAACGTAACTTATACTCCCAACTTGAAGGAATGCTAGCGGATGGAGTAATTGAAGCAAGCAGATCTCCGTACAGCTTTCCAATCGTTATGGTTCCCAAGAAAGGCAAAGACGAGTATAGATTTTGTGTAGATTACCGAAAACTGAATGACGTCACCGAAGATGCAGCTTCTCCCTTACCTATCATTCATGAGACACTTAAAGACTTGGGCAACGCAAAGTTATTCTCAACAATAGATTTACAGAAGGGATACTGGCAGGTGCCAATGGATGAGGATTCCAAGATTTATACTGCGTTCACCACGCCTGATGGCGCATCTTATCAATTTAAAGTTATGCCTTTTGGTTTGAAGGGTTCTCCTCGAACCTTTCAGAAGATCATGTCGCAGGAAGTGCTTGCAGGTTACTTACGAGAATTTGTACTTGTTTACTTAGACGATCTGATAATATATTCACCAAATTGGGAGTCACATAAACGTCATCTACGGTTGGTTATGGAAAGATTACAACAGTATAGTCTTCGATGTGCGGCCGATAAATGTAAACTTGTCACCAAGGAAATAGACTACCTGGGCCATGTCGTAACAGCTTCCGGAAACCAGGCACAAAAGGTTCACGAGATTAGCGTAATGGACACTCCTGTCCCAACAACCAGAAAACAATTACGCGCTTTTCTAGGTTTATGTAACTGGCTGCGGGAGTATATACCTCGTTTCTCTGAATTAGCAGCACCACTTACAGATTTGTTAAGTGTTAAAAGACCATTTAAATGGAATACACGTGCTAACCAAGCAATGGAGCGTATCAAGGTTGAGATGACTAAGCCAAAGACCCTATGCAGACCTGATTTTACCCGAAAGTTTATTTTACAAACGGACGCTAGCATGCTGGGTGTTGCAGCAGTATTATTTCATGAACGTTCAGATGGTGGTAGAGATGTTATCTCTTATGCAAGTGCTCGTTTTACTGACGCTGAGCGAAAATGGCACTCCAATGAGCAAGAAGCATGGGCCGCAGTGTGGGCCATCAAAAGATACCGTGCCTTCTTAGAAGGTAGACATTTTATCTTGAGGACCGACAACAGAGCCTTAACATGGTTGGACAGCGCCAAGGATGAACGAGCCAAGTTTACAAGGTGGGCATTGCTTCTTCAAGAGTATAATTTCACCATTGAACATTGTCCCGGCGAGAAGAATCAACTTCCGGATTATCTTTCTCGTAGCCCCGAGCAAGTTCTTACTTACCCAGATACGGAAATTAGTAGAGCCATGTATCCAGCAGTACACCAGGAAGGCTGGAAGACAGGATCCAATGTTCCACAAGTGATGCATATTGAAGATGAATTAGGATCGTCACGTCAACATCAAGCTTCCAGTGACGAAGATATTATTATAGGATTAGCAGATAAAGTGCGTATGGCTCAGAGATCTGATGTTAGGATTATGAGGCTCATCAGTAGCTTAGAGCATCAAGTTTCGGCGGACAATTCCAATCCCAATACAGAAAATCAATTTTATCGATTACGTGACGGTTGCCTTTATCGTGCTATGGAAGATGGTGAGACAGAGAAAATGATCGTACCTAAATTTATGATCTCGAAAGTGATCAAAAGTTATCATAATGGGTGTCGAGCAGGACATCCTGGAGAGAAAGAGACGATTAGAGCTGTCCGACAATACTATTTATGGTCCGGAATGAACAGTGATATACGGCGATACGTAAAAAGATGCATCGTGTGCGCAAAAGCAAGAGCTTTGCCCGACCGTCCACATGCTCCCTTAGGAGCATACCAAGCACAGCATGCTTTTGAAATTGTAGCAGTAGATTTAATGGGGCCTTATCCACGATCATTGAAAGGAAACAAGTGCCTACTGGTAGTCACCGATATGTTTTCCAAGTGGGTGGAAGCATTTCCAATAAAGACTGGACAAGCATCTCAAATCGTAAGGATCCTGGAAACGGAAGTATTCTCACGATATGGTTATCCAAGGGCCATACTCTCAGATAATGGACGACAATTTATACATAGATCATGGAAGTTGGCCATCGAGCGTTGGCAATGCCAACATTGGACCACTGCAGTTTACCATGCCAGAGCGAACATAACGGAGAGAAGAAACCAGGAAATCAAGAAGGGATTAAGGATTCATCTTCTGAATAGAGAACATCGTCATTGGGATGAGTGTTTACCTCGAATAATTGGAGCGCTTCGAGGTCGACGTAACGACGCTACAGGAGTAACCCCATCACAGGCCTTATTAGGATATGAACGGAAGCAGCCAGGAGAATGGGCACATATACCTGCATCGGATAACGATCAAGTGGAACAAGCACGTGACCGCACAGACGAGGATAACTTAATACGTCAAAATCAAGCACGTTATTGTGAAAAATATGCGTCTGCGACGACCACCATACCTAAATTTACCACCGGTCAAGAAGTCATGATGAAAGAACATCCTATTTCAAATCACTTAGCTGGGTTTCATGGAGGTTTTGCGCCAAAATGGTCAGGGCCTTACTCTGTTTTGATGTCGGTTGGCCGAGGAAACATATATTGGATTGACAGACGTGGAAAACCTATCAAGGTTCACGTAGATAACCTTCGATCAGCCCCAAACACTACGGAAGACATCGAGTCTGTACAAGAGGAAGTTGGCGGAGAGCTATTAGAAGAAACGGCTGAGTAAATATATTATACGTGTCTCTTAAAAAAAAATCATAATCGTTGTAAATTGTAATTATAAATACCTAGTATCCTTAAATCATCGCGTGTAAATATGAGTGCAATATAAATAATTCTTTCATAATTAATCAATTGTAAATATATAAATAGTTAGGTAAGTGCGTGTATGTAGAAAGGTAGTTAGTGTAAATATTAGTTAAACTGCGCAGTTTAAGTAGAGTTTAGGTAAGCTTAGGATAACATGTAGGTAAGATAAGTGTTAAGTTGTAAATAATTGTATATAATAGATAGGTAGGACTGACGTGTTCACACAACATTAGTTAAGATGATCTGTATATAGGCTATAAGTTGGCAATAATTATGTTTTTTATTTTTTGCCTAATATGTGGTGTGCAGATGGGATAATACAGGTGTGTTGCCGATAATATTATCATTGAGCATGACGGTCTTACTCATTCTCCGTCGAACATCTAAATAAGAAGAATGAGTTGGCGCCTATCGGGTTTAAAGTAAATTTTTAAATATATCGGTACATACCTTGGTTATCTAGTTTGCACACATTATTGATTGTATATGTAATAATTTAAGAATGATGTTATTTTTTCGGGACTTGTAATTGATTAAGAATAATTAAGGTATCATTGAACATAATTTTTCCGTCAAGAAGGGGGTGTCGAATTTGATATGCATTGCTAATTAATTATGACGGAAAACATTATGATGAATATAATATTGTTTTGTTGATACGGGAATATTTATTTCAAATAATAGAGTTCGCAAGAAAGTCTAGAAAAATCCAAATATTGATGCATCTATTTTTATGTACCTATATATCTACCTGCACTTAGATACTATTGTATGTATTAGTGAAAGTTAAATAAACAATGGCAGGATTATAACTATCCCATATAACAATGAGAGTTCTGGTGACTACTCACTTAGCCGCTGGGTAATTTTATTTTGTTGTAACTTTTTCTACAAAAATATTAATGGCTTTATGATATTCCCTTTTGTTTAACAAAGTGTTTTGTTTTTACACCTGTTTAATAATAATGACTAATGTCCGCGCTAGGTAAAGTAATATTTTAATTCTAATTTATTTTGTATGATTTTTGATATGATGTATGTGATAATACATTGGGTCGTATGAGAGATCCTAAAATATACCTAACCTGTGTAAATATTGCATATAGTAATTTATTGAGTAAAAGAAATGTTTAAATATGTAAAAATGTAAATAATATAGTAGGTAGTTAATATTTACTAGTACGGAAAGAATTAATTTTATTATAATTATATAGATGTGTCCATCCAATGATTAATTGTATCACTGATTCATTGTATCTAATAAATATCTATCAAGTCACACGACTTATGGGATATTGTCATTATATTGAAAAATATAATTTGGATTTAATATCTGGCATTGAGATAGGTATAAAGAAAGTTTTGCATATTTAAAAACAAAAGTAATAATAAACTTGATTAAGGACGTATGTAAATAATTGGATATTATAAGAAATAAAAATGTTTGATATGTAAATAATTGCTTGTTGATACACCGAGGTGTACACTAATAATATTTAATGATTTCAATAAGATATTATGACGATATGTTACAATTGAGATTTGTTTTATATTTAAAGTAGATCGAGTATGTAAATTATAAATTGATGTTGCTAAGTAAATTGTATCGGTAGGTATAGGATCAAACTTTATGATAATCTTAGAGTCATAACTATTGTTTTAAAATTCTACGATACCTATGTATATCAAAAGAACATGAAAATGTATTTAATTAAATTAATTGTTGTTTAGAGATGTAGATATCTAGGTGAAAATTGATTGTAAATAATTTTGCACATGTTAAGATAAGTTAAGTAGTTGTTCCATAATTCAAATGTATGTAAATAATCTTGTTTGATAATTATCTTCCGAAAAACGGCTGTAACTTCAAGAAAGAAAAAAACATCGCATTTTAATCATTTTAATATTCTTCATATTATGATAAAGCAATCAAATTTAAAATACATACTATTTTATAATGCCATTGAAGAAAAGTACAAGGACATAGAAGGAGACAGAACAATTTTATTTCTGTCTCTGTCTGCCGCCCCGGAGAACTATATAAGCCAGCGCAGTTCAAGGACGAGAGTTCAGAAGTTTTTCAACATCCGTGCGCGTAACACCGATATAGTACTCGCCTTGTCTGCTAGGTATTTACGATATACAAATACCTAAGTGAGAAGTGATTCATCGAAAGTGAGAAATAAATTGAAAAGTGAATTTCATTACTATCATCTGAGACTATTTTTTTAATTTGATTGCAATATCATATATTCGACGAGTGATTAATAGACTATTGATAAAATATTCCATTGTGAAGTTGTTCATCGGGAACTATATTTGTGCACTGCAACAGGACTCTTCGTGACACATATATAGACATTGTGTTAATTGTACTACAATCGCTGAGGGTCGCGCCCTCGCGTTTAGCCAGCGCATCGAAGAAGTAATTGTTTTTTTATTTATAATTTTTGTACATTACTTATATTCTATTACTATATGATAATAGTACTTACATGTGTTTTTTTTTTTACTGTGTGAACACGTCAGTGTATTGTTTGTGTTTATTTTGCATTGGTCCATGCATATAAATTATTCCCTTGAATAAATCGTATTTATAATTATAATTATTATTTTTTTATTTTGTATATTAGTACCCACCTACTTAAGAGGAACATATCTTGTAACGTGGCCCCCAAGCTAGCCGTGGCAAAGTACTACCACGGGAGCTCACGTTACGTTTTTATTGAAATATAAATACTCATGCTTTATTTATATAAAAAAATAATTGTTAAAATAAAATATCAGCATTGTAATTTATTGACGCCACTGGAATAAATTATCATGTTGCACTTAAATGTAGTTCTAACAAAATCCACTATATCATCCTGTGTGACTTACGAAACCCGCTTTAACATCATGTGCCTATCAAAAGCCGACACGTGAAATTTTATTTATACAAAATGAACCGTCTTTTTTTATTTAATCACAATATTTATTTTAAAAATAAATTGTTACACCAATCTTACAATCAATAAAGTTATTTTATTTCAAAAAAGTTTGCTTAATACTTAAATAATAGTTTTTATCGATTTTCTCTGTATTACAAAAATGTGTTATAGCGGATTTCGTAACTCAGCGACACATATATATAAATACTTAATAATAAGGTATCTGCAATGGCTCAGCATGAAGTTTTAAGACCAAAGATGGGACGAGTCGGTCAATTTGCATTCTGTTCCAAAGCTCGAAATCGGTCAACAAAAAAATGGTGCAAATCTTGCAACAAATGGATTTGCTCTGATCCCCAAACTGTCTTATTCTTTGAATGTTACGAATTAGAAAATAAATAGAATAAATTTCATTTACATATTTTTTTATTAATTTTGATCTCAGAAGTGTCATTTTTTACAAATTTCTTTAGACCTTTATAAAATTGTTTATATATTGTGTTTCCCGTTACATATATTTATACTAATTATTTTTTTATAGAAGTAAAATAAACATTCTTATCGTTTCTAATGTAATTTTATTCAAACCTTTCCAGAAAATAAAATATATAGCGAGTTTAAAAGGTCTACTATAGTACGCCGCGTGAGCATTAGTGTAAAAAAAGGGGCGCGTGTACTGCAGTGATATTAATCCACGTCAAATTTATATTTTAACGATTGTATTAGAGTCACAAATAAATATTACCATGAATCTTGTATTGAAGTGCTTACTAAACATTATAAATATTTATATTTTAGGTATTCACCTGGTAATCTGCCTACGTATCCAAAATGTAAGCACAATACCAAATCATACAAGTGCGGATTACTGACAATGATCGATTTGATGCACTTACATAAATTGTTTTACGCAAACAATAATAAACTTCACCAAGACAATTTAATCTTGATATTTTGTGAAACTGTTCAAGCTTCTAGATGTAGAGTCACGAGTGAAAGGAAAAAAAGAAAGGATATAAGTGTAAAATATTTTGTCCCAAGAATTTCAGACAAGAGTAAACGCATTAGAATTTGCAAAGCAGCGTTTTTAAGTATTTTTAATATAAAAAAGGATCGAGTGACGGGAGTTTTGACGAGGTCATTTAATTCTGGTGCAGCCTTATCGATGGAAACAAGAGGAGGAGATCGTCGTTCTAAAAGCAACATTGAAAAACGTGTTGCTGTAAACAATTTTATACAATCTTTTAACTGCAGAGAAGCTCATTATTGCAAAGCGAAAACGTCTCATAGGGTGTATCTTGATAGTGAGTTGAACATTAAAAAAATGTGGCGCATGTATATGGAACAAGCACCCGACCAATTAAAAGTCAAACAATCTTTTTTCAGAAAAGAATTAAACACTAAATACAACATAGGATTTGGGAGTCCCCGTACGGACATATGTTCAAGATGTACGGAATTATCCGAAAAAAATAAAAACTACGAAAGACGTGACTGAAAAACAGACTTTAATGGTAACTAAACGGATACATAAATTAAAAGCGAAAGCTTTTTATAATCTACTTAAAGCAAGTCACGACAATATGTTAACGATATCGTTTGATTGTGAAAAAAATCATTCTCTTCCAAAGCTTCCAGATCAATCAGCATATTTTAGTAGACAGTACAACTTCTACAATTTCACGGTTGTGATAGGTTCGTCTAAGAGTCCATTAACTGTAAATAATGTTCAGTGTTATTACTGGTTTGAGACTGAGAGACCAAAAGGCTCAAATGAAATATCAAGTGCGGTATATCAAACATTGGTCACAATCGACATACCTGAAACTGTAACAACACTGAGGTTATTCGCAGACGGATGCGGTGGGCAAAATAAAAACTCCATCTTACTTGGAATGTGCTCTAAATGGCTATTTTCAGAGTCCCCGCCGCAAGTGAAAACAATGGAATTAATTTTTCCGGTCGTTGGCCATTAATTTTTGCCGTCCGACCGCGTTTTTGCTCAAATCGAAAAAGAGATCCGACAAAAAGAAGTAATAACCAACCCTCAAGAATATGTTAACATATTAAATAGGCATGGAACATCTTTCCATTTGGGTGTCGATGTACCTGTTTATAACTGGAAAAATGCCACAAATGAAAATTTTAAGCCAACAAGTAACTGGCATGTAAAATTTAATGTTGTAAAGAGATTTTTTTTGTTCAAAGTAAAAAGAAATGTGGCTCTTCAAGGAGAGGTATTTTACACTCACGAAGTCAATGAAAGAAAATGGGTAACAAAAAAAGGCAAATTAGTGTCAAATATCGAGCCTGTTATTATGGAGCCCATTTTCAGAATAAAAAAAGAAAAGGTAGCAGATGTTTGCAAACTTCTACAAAAACATTATCGCCCGTATTCACCAAGAAAATCTGAGCGTTCGATCAGCTCAAATTACGATCAACGTCAAATTTGGTATTCACCAACATATTTTAGGCTCCCTCAGCGTGATTTGAGTGAAAATTTCCCTCAAATTTGATCGGCCAATTGAGGTGGATTAACTTTTGCTCAGCGTCGATCTGTCAAAATTATTCTATAATGTCCGCCATACTTGTTTCGTAATGTTGGCGTTTTATTTACAATTTATTGAATATTTTTTTGTAGGCGGCATGTAATAATTTATATATATATGTATATTTATAAATAAATTATTTAATTAATTTATTTATTTGTTTATTTATAATAACATATACGGCACAAGGCCATTAAACATATACAAAAAAATCACAAATAGTTCGATTCAATACAACAATCCTTTCAATCGCAGTCGCACTTTCTTATCACACATAAAAGGCACCTTCAACGTAGGTCAGACTTCTGGGAACCATAAAAGACAGCTCGCTAACTTTTGAGAAGCACATTAGTTCTCTTGTCAGTGCTTGTTTCTTTCATCTGCAGCAAATTGGGATGATAAAAAGGTGTCTCACATTAGACGCTAGGAAGTCACTAATTGTGGCTCTGGTAATATCCAGACTAGGATATTGTAACAGTATTTTAGTGGAATTACCTGCTTGTCAGATCTATAGGCTGCAATCAGTTTTGAAGTCCACTGCACGTGTTATCTTTGGAGTACAAAGGTGTACACGTATGACTCCACTTTTAAAGGAACTTCATTGGCTACCAGTGGAGACTATAGTGCAGTTCAAAGTGTGAATGTTAGTTTATAAGGCACAGAATGAGAATGCCCTAGTTTATATTGCTGAATTGTGCAGGTTGAAATATCAAGAAATGAGCCCGCAGAGGAGAATTTTAACTAATTATGGGGATAGAGCCTTTTGTGTGGCGGGACCCAACCTCTGGCATGGATGCCTCGCTAGCGTAGGCAAGCTGCAGATCTTAAGACATTCAGAAAGGATCTAAAAACCTTATAAATTACTAATTACTATTAAATATTGTATTCTGTTTTATATTATGGACGTGGATACATATTATATCCAAAACATTTAATTTAATTCAACATAATGTGTCTTCTGACATGGATGCAGTTGTGTATCCGAGTTTCTATAATGATGTGGATGTAATGTCCTAGAATTGATGAATTGTTCAGTATCATTGAGGTGCTTTGGCACGTTAACGACACTTTCATGTTGTCCAATAATAATAATTATAATAGTTCTACTTTCGACTAAATATGTTACAGAGTACTTACTAAACAACATGAATATCTTTTATTTATTTATCTTATAAACAGCTTATGCCTTTTACAAATAAATAAAAACAAATACAAAAATAGTAACAAGATTTTTATTTATAATTTTTCATATTGTACATATCTATGTTATAAAATACCACGGATAGTGTAATAGTTCAATATTGCAAGGAATTAAAATTATTTCTTGATGGTGAATTACCGTGTATTTTAGTTATATACGGAGTATTTCAGTTATTTTTCTATCCTTGTTTATAATATCTTTTTAATTTCAACCTCACCGGCAAACAGTTTTGACAACAATGCATGATTCAATTAAATGCTAGCTGTCAAATTGACTGCTATCAAAGTAATATCTGTTTATGTTCAAGTCTTGATTTTGTATAAATAAAGGCATTTATAAATATTTAAAAAATATATATATATAATTTTTAAATGATGCATATATTTTTTAAATGGCTGAAAATTATTTTTATTGGTATAATTATCAAAAATATACTTTTTAGTTACTTTAATGGCTGTTTCCGTAAATAAATGTCAGTTTCATTTCATAATATTTACATTGTATCCATGGATACGCACGATCAAATTCGACTCAGCTAAGCATTGTAAATTTTCGTTGGTGAATACCTATCTACGTTGAGGAATGCTGAGGGAGATTTAAGCTGATCGTTTGCTCAGCTGATCGTTCGCTCAGTTTTTCTTGGTGAATACAGGCGTATGGGGATAATTGGCGTGAACTTTCTGATCTCAGTTATTATTTTAATGCTGAGCAGAAATTCTTGGGGAATGAGCAACATCCACAAACTAATGTCATAGAGGAGAATGATATTCAGTGTGAGAGAACACAAGAAAATGAAAAATTTATTTAGTTAAGATTTTACCTTCCTATAGTTTATGTTTGAATTTTTTTTAAATGACTAACAAATAATATTATTTTTAATTTTCAATTCATCGTTTTTACTTGTTTTAATGAATAAATTCAGTTAAAATATTTTTTTGTATTTTCGATTAGCACCCTGTACATGTGGCTAAGGTGACGAGATGTCAATGTTGCGAACAAAATCCGATAAATCCCATTTTGTTATTTCCAAACCCCGATGTATCCATGCATTATTTCCAGAATCCGACATATCCGTAAAACATTACTTCTTTCATGATGCATTTATTTTAAATTTGATGATAAAAATATATCTTAAATATTACATTTCTGATATCTTATCACGAACATTTAAATTGTGAGATTATAGAAGGTCGCTAAGATTTTTTGTTATTGCTGAAATATTTTGTATTATGGATATATCTGATATTGGACATAAACGACTCACTGATATTGTATGAATTTTAGCTGCAATGTGTAAATCAAACTGGATTCTTGGCACCCTAGTGTATTTTCACCCAAAAGTCTACTTTGTCAACACTTAATGTAATGATAATGAAACATGTTTTTATCATTACTTTGTCAACACAAAGTAATGATAAAAACATGTTTCAATTCATGCAGACGTTCAAAAGCAATAAGTGCACATAATATTTTTTTCTTTTTAAAAATGGCAATAATGCTTTCAATACATTCTATAAATTTAATGAACCTATTATTTTTGTGACAGAGTATCAGAATCTTCATCTTCAGTCATGAGATCTTTTATCATCTGTTTAGTGACAATATCTTGCTCACACATTATATCTCTGGTTTCATCACATTCTTTATCATCAGTTGTTTGTATTTTGATGATTTCACTTGTTTTCTTTGACATTTCAGGTGATGAATGGCTTTGGATCATTGTTTCAAATAAAGAAGTACCACTGATATCTGTTTCCAATGTAGAATCTAAGTCTGGTGTAAGGAGACTTTTCCATAAATTCATATTGGTACTTTCTTCATTAACATTATCACTGCTTTTAGGGATGATTTGTTGTGATTTAAGTTTTTCTTGTGTTCTAAATGATACAAACACTGTATCATTTTGATTTACCCTTGAGCCTGTAAAATAAAAAATTGATCATGTTTTGTTTTGTGTAAAAAATATATATTATTACAAATGTTTGGAGTTAAACCACTAAAAAAAATATCTACGCGCGACCGTGGTTTCAAAAGGTATTCTGTCATTTTTAATTGCAATAACAGGATAGCTGTTGAAGCCTTGGTCATGCGTAGAATATTATTTTGGTGGTATTATTAAAGTTTTTTGGCTCCGGACATGTGTAAAATTCTTTAGAAACTACCACAACGTTACAGTCAAATCAACAAATAATATTAATACATAATGACTATTGTATTCCAGTCTCTACTTAAAATTCCCTTTCGATAAATGTTATGCATGAACATAATTTATGAATAATAACAATAAAAATCTTCATTGCACTAAATATTTTCAATAAAAAACAAAAAAATGTGATTTCATTTTCTCCAGAGAGTTCTCATTATTATTAATTCATCTATAAAAAATATTACATAACTACAATTTTTTTTTTGAATACAGTGAGTGGTGTTTCAAATTTCATGGGTTTTTTGGCCTAATTAGAATGCCAAATGGTGAAAATAATAAAAAAAATCCATTGAAAAATATATTAGACGCTTGTAAGAGATTTGGTTAGGTTTTGAAAATCCAGAACATCCTTTGAAATGTTCTCATTACAATACATGGAGTTACAAATACTTGCTAGTCATGAAACTCATACAATACATTGTATACTTACAGATAGGAACTAAATCACTTTGAGCTTTTTCATTTGGTTGTTCTGATTTATTTGTTAATTCAGTACGCCGCTCTGGAGATAAACTAAGTAAAGGAACACTCTCCAAAGATTCAGGTATAAAGTTTTGAGGAGACACTTTACAAAAGGGACAAGCATTTATACACATATTATCCTTCTTTATATCTTCTAAGCTTTGTTCCAGTAAAGGTTTTTCCAAGTCAATGTTGCTGTGTTGGTTTGTATTCCTGCACAAATTGTTTATACACAGATTCTTTTCGTATATAACTAAATTGTTATTATCAACTGTAAATTTCTGTAATGGTATTTCCGCTGATTCATCTGATGAGCTGTCACTTGTATTCGCATTTAAATTAGATTTCTTAAAATTATTTTCTATAAGCCACAAACTGCCTTCATTATTTCCAATGTTATCTTCATTTTCATGGCTGAAAAGAAAACTATTTTATATTTTAAGCCACCCACCAATTGTTTAATATTTCTTTAGACTATCTGTACCCAAATTTTAATTATTATTATTATTTTGAACTGAATTAGTATGCACAAAGAAAAAAAAGTCTAACAAATAACTATTTAAATAATCCAATAGAACTCTGGAACTAAAACTTTTTTTCACAAGCAATTATTACAAGCTATTATGTGTGTTATGTTATGTGAAAATGTGACATTGAAAACAACAAATCTCATGAAATATCCATAAATTTACAATTCTATATATTAATTAGTGGTGCATTAAGTTTCTGATTACGCCTATTGTAAGTTGAATATTTGATATCTTCAAACCCAAACAAGTTTGATGTTTAGTTAGTTTTTAATAACAATTTTTAAAACAAGCAAGGCAAACAACAAAAATTAAATAAGTACCAAACATACTACACAGATTCGAAAGGAAAACAAAGTACAAACCACCAAAGTTGTTGAAATAAGACTCAATTTTTTATTGTTCTTCACCATTTGTTAACTCCATGCACACAAATAATAAAAAAAAACTGGGAATGGATCTTACGTTTTATTGTAGACTGCACAGACGGATTCAAAAACTATTGTAACTTCAAGAAATCTTGAACAATCCTCCAATATTGGATATAATCGTAAATTTCAACTTTTTTTTAATGTAAATTGAACGGAATTTGAATAAACTAAAGCACACAGACATATTGTTTTACTACCATGTACAAATGTTTTTATATTCCAACTTTTTGCAATGAAATTCCAATAAAGATAACTTACAAAGAACTTGAATTGTTCTTTGTTACATATAATATTAGGAATAAATAAATTTATATCTTTACAAAGGTGATATGGAATACATGCAAGGTTCATCATTTACAACATAAATAATGTGAAACTGAAGAAAGTGATAAAACACATATGTTCACTTTACAAGTTTTAACTTGTACCTACAGATTTCATTTGAAAACATTGAAATACATTATTGTGATAAGCTACGTACACACTTAGCAAAAAAACGGTGCAAATAAACACTTTTTCTCTCTCTTTCTCCCTGTTGAAAATATTGAAATTATATACGTTTAAAAGGAGTTGATATAAATATTTAAGTAATTAAAATGATTTTAAAAACACTATAATTTCCAAATAAAATTTATTCACCTCAAACGTTTTCGCCAAGGCTTCTACTTGGCATCATCAGGAGGACTAATTAGTTTAAGTTCATATGTAGTGAGTCTGTTTTCTATTACTAACTTATACTAGAGGTGGGGGGGGAGTTTGAAGGTGGGAGAGAAAGGGCGGAGTTGAGGGTGTTTGATAAGAGAGAAGGAGATGGGTATATCAACAGTTATGTGTATATCAACAGTGGGTATATCAACAGTGAGGGTGTTTGATAAGAGAGAAGGAGATGGGTATATGAGTAGAGCAATTAAAACTCGCATTCAGGAACATAACAGGGCATTCAGGGGTTTATCTGGATACTCGGAGATGGCAGACCATTGTGTCCAACATGACCATTCTATTGACATGCAAGGTACTAAGGTCTTGCACTCCGAGTCTAAGATTAACAAATTGAATGCCTTGGAGATTCTTGAAATCCATAAAAATAAGAACAATTTAGTGAATATCCAAATACCATATGCATCTCCTTTGTTGATATACCCATCTCCTTCTCTCTTATCAAACACCCTCAACTCCGCCCTTTCTCTCCCACCTTCAAACTCCCCCCCCACCTCTAGTATAAGTTAGTAATAGAAAACAGACTCACTACATATGAACTTAAACTAATTAGTCCTCCTGATGATGCCAAGTAGAAGCCTTGGCGAAAACGTTTGAGGTGAATAAATTTAATTTGGAAATTATACAGTGTTTTTAAAATCATTTTAATTATAATGAATTTCCAAAGTGTTAACACAAAAACATTTGATTTATTATTTAAGTAATCTTGAAATTGTAGATATTATATTATTGTTGATTCCTCATTGTATATATGTTTTGTAACTAAGTTAAGCTAATGTGAAATGCATATTTTTGTAGTTTTGATATTTCTGTAAAAGGCGTAAGCCGTTTTTAAGTTAAATAAATAAGTAAAAGAAAGGTTTAAATATATTTTTTTTTATATCATCGAGAAAAAGAAAAGTGAGACTAAATATTTGTTCACACTGTTCTTTTGTTAATGGAAAAGGAAAAGTGTGACAGAACAAGGATAATTATGCAAAAGGTAAAAAAATACATCAATTTGTATAAAGTATCAATTTTAATAACACCCCAAAATCAAAGAAACTTAAAATAATAATAATATAGTTATCATTAACATAATATTACCTTCAAAATAATATTAATAAGAATTAATTATTTTGTCTATAGTTCCATATCAAAATGATATATTGTTAATAGGAAACAAAACTGATTGATTTAAATGTATTTTTATACAAAAGTACCATGTGCACACTTGGTAAAATATAGCTAAATGATACAGTCATATCATCCTTGCATGTTTAAAACAATGCACATGCAAATATTTTTATACATATTAGCATTCTTTGAACCATTTATTACGGCATGAATATCATTGTTCAAACTATTTATTGATGCTTGATACTATTCCTTATATTTTAATATTTTACCCAAAAAATCTGTTCAAATAATGATTTCAACGCTGTACTGAGGTATCAATTTGAAGAATGTCAAAAAATCTTGTACTTCAAATGTGTTGTTTTAAACAATATGCAACAACAATATATTGCATGATATAATATCTATCCAAAGTCGTCTAGATCAGTGTTTCCCAAACTATGGGTCGCGGCCCACCAGTGGGTCGTGAGCGAATATTGAGTGGGCCTTAATGGACATTCACCATTGTATAAGACATGAATAAAAAATTGTTGGAGCAATATTTGGAAAAAAAAACTAAAATGTGGGTCCCAAGATTGGAAATTTTTCTTAGATGGGTCGGAGCCCAGTCAACTTTGGGAACCACTGGTCTAGATGGTATATATATAATAATTATAATACAACATAATTTGTACATTTTCAATATATTTTGATTACAACTAATACTTAATTGTAAAGAATAATATTACATTGTAGAAAAAGCATTGTGCTCCAAATACAAATAGCATGATCTGTAATATTACATGGGATATGTATCAAATGCATCAACATAGGTACTAAATTGAAAATACTAGGACATGAGATGTACATACCACCATACCACTAAACACAAAGGCACTGTTTAATCACTTTGACTATTATACTCTAATTTGTGTATGTGTGTGTAACTAATTTTAATCTTCCTACAATTGCACAACTTGCATCATCTAATAAATGATAGGAAATAAATTAATCAACAAAATCATTATTACTGTGTAAAATTTAAGACAATATACTTCTTAACTGGCAGATTTACAGCAAAGGAAATATCTAAATTTATAAATCAGTTATAAAAGAAAACTCTTACAGTATAACAATAATAAAAAACAGTCAATGGTTGATGCAATAACAATACAATGCATTTCAATAATTTTAAACTTATTGATTGAGTCGACGTTGATTTTGTAAAACTCCATTATAATGATATAATGAAAACAAAATTGTTTTTAGTTTTACTATTTTATTTGTTAAATAAGTTACCAGGTTTCGACCTATGAGGTCATTGTCAAACTAATTTTTGACAATGACCTCATAGGTCGAAACCTGGTAACTTATTTAACAAATAAAACAGTAAAGTAAATTATACACAAAATATACACAAAAGTAAAATATACACAAAATGTAAATTAGATTCTGCAACTAGACAAGATATTGACAAATTTAAAAGATACAAAAACCTTATTACGGGAGAAATCCGAAAGGCAAAAAAGTTATACATACTTAACAAGGTTAATCAAGTTGGAGGAGATGGTAAGAAAATGTGGAGAATAATTAATCAAGTGATATATAATGCAAACATAAATAACAAAAATAAAATAGATGAATTGTCTACTGATCATGAGACTGAAAAAGATGAACAAACAATAGCTAATATGATGAATGAGTACTTCCAATTGATTGGTAAAAAATTATATAATAAGGTAAAAAGTGATAAAGCCAACTCATGTGTAATCGAAGAGTTTGGCAGATGTGATTCGCCCAAAAATAGTATTTTTCTGAAACCAATGGATGAATTTGAAATTAAAACTGTGATTAAGCAGCTCAAAACCAGTAACTCATCAGGACAGGATGGAATCACCTCTACGGATCTAAAAAATCTCATAAATATTATACCCAAAGTATTAACGAATATAATAAATAATGTTTTTGAAACAGGTGTGTTTCCAGATTGTTTGAAAACAGCGCTGATTACTCCGATCTATAAAAATGGATCAAGAAATGAATGCGGTAATTATAGACCAATAAGCATTTTAAATAGCTTTAGTAAAGTAATAGAAAAACTACTGCATAGTAGATTAGCTGACTTCGTATATAAGCATGATGGATTTGACAAGAACCAATATGGTTTCCTAAAAAACAGTGGTACTAACTCAGCTCTCATTGATGCACTGACTTATATTAATAAAGAACTTGATCAGGGAAAGTACGTTGTGGCTTTATTCATTGATTTGTCAAAAGCCTTTGACACGGTAGAACACTCAAATTTAATGAATACGCTTCGTAGCATGGGATAAGAGGCAAAGCTTATGACTTAATTAAAAGTTATCTACATCGTAGGCAATGTATTACAAAAAATGGAGATAAACTGAGTAATGCAAGCTTAATGGAGATAGGCGTTCCGCAAGGATCAATACTCGGACCACTTTTGTATCTGTTATATATTAATGATCTAACATATCTTAATCTAAAAGGAAAATATTTCATCTATGCAGACGACACATTACTGATATATAGTGGCAGTAACAAGAATCAAATGGAGTCTGTGATTAACAGTGATCTAGAATTGTATACTGGATGGTTAAAGTATAAATATCTGACTATTAACTTAGATAAGACAAACTATATGATGTTTAGACAAAAGAATAAAGAGAAGATTAAATTAAATATAAAAATTGACAAGACAGAAATTAAACAAGTTGACAACGTAAAATATTTAGGTCTTGAGATTGATGAAAAACTTGATTGGTCCATCCATGTAAAGAAAAAAATAAATAAAATTTCTCCATTAGCTGGAATTATGAAAAGGGCTGACATGTTTGATTTGCGAACGAAACGTATGATGTATCATGCCTTCATTGTGCCTCACATTACATATGGATTGGTGGTCTGGTCACACTGTAGTATGCAAGTCAGAGATTCAATGCAAAGGATTATGAATAAGTCACTCAAAAATATACATGGTCAAAAATAAACTGACAAAGACAGCTGACCTATATAGAATTACAGGAGAGATGACCCTAGAACAGTTAATAAATATGGAAAAATCCAAAGCTATACATAAAATTAAAGAAGGCAAGTTGAAATCAAATCTGACGCTGACGTTCAATAATAGTGTACATGGATATAATACAAGAAGTGCAGGTCATATTAGAAATGATACACCAAGAACAAATAGAGTTCGTGATGGTTTCCTGTACTCTGTAATTAAAGCCTATAATAGTTTACCTAACAATGTAAAAGAATGTAGCAATGTAAAAACTTTTAAAAACAAAATTAGTAAGCTAGTGAAAGAAAACGGTGTTAATGTCCAGAAAGTTTGAAGTGGTGTAGTGTTGTGTCATGTGCATGCTTATATTCATATATATGTGTATATATTATTTATTTTTAAATGTCAAATGTATTACTTATGTTTATATTTTGTTTTGTTTGCTTGATGTCTGTAAATGGTTTTTACCTCTGATGCCAGCAATCCAGATTGCTGTTTTGAGGTTTATTGTACATTAAAAAAAAAAAAAAGCTAAAAACAATTTTGTTTTCATTATATCAATGTCAAACTTCACAAAAACATCAAATAAAATAAATTTTTCAATATGTATGTAAGAAAATATGACACACAATACATGATCAAGTGATTCATACTCTGTATAAAATAATGTGTACACAAAACTAATTCAACATGATTTGCATATTTAAATACAAACAAATATGATTTCACATCAAGATAACAATATTATAAACACAATGTAAATATAAATATCTATAAATTAATAAACTGTAGGTACAGCTACTAAACAAACACTTTTGTAATAGTGTAAGAATATAAACTCTATATTGAATAATATATGTCCCTCGCAGGGTCAATAAATAATCATTGAGCTTCGTAACAACTTAACATTCCTCTACGTATACAAAGGTATTAATATATTATAGAAAATTATTTCATTATACAGTATAGCTTTCTGAGCTATACTATATACGATGCTTTAAAGCACAGAAGACACATGTCCACATTTGACAGTTTAGAGAAAACAAGGTGTGAAAGTTTGAGATTCAAAATTAATTAACTAATTTTAAATGAATTCAGAAGATGTCCTTGGTGGACATGTGATTTTTAAGAATCAATTATGTCGATATTAATACATTCTCAAATATCTTATGTGACATGTTACATCTGTGCACAAAAAAATGATAATTTAAGAATGATTGGCATCTGGTTTTTGTTAAATATTTCGATAATGATATAAGTATTATTGGTAATTATGTAATCAGGACATAGACGACGTTGCAACCGATCTTGTACATATATTAACTCATTTTACCTAAATAGTGGACACGTGTATTTTGTGCTTTAAACCATCGAATTATAAAAGTCAAGGGTTTGAGACTAAATAATAATGATAGACACCATCTCACACGAGTGAGTACCTATAATAGATTTGTTACAAATAAAAACATGATTCATTGTCAACATATATAACAAAATTACTTTAAGCTCACCCATCAGGAAACTATATGGGGATTAATTCTGATAAATATATTACATAAACCTTAAAACAGAATATATTTACCTCAGAATAGATATTTTCTATGCATCAATTGTCCAACCTATTAATTTGCAAATATTCTACATATTCATTTCCATAAGATGTTTATCTCTATTTCCAGAATGTTTTTCAAAATGATTGAAAAAATATATATACTTTTGCTATTTTGAATGAAAAAAGAAAACTCAGCAAATACGGTTCACAACATATGCATATTTTTGTTTTACACTGAAATTTTCTCCATTTATTTTAACATATCTATGTAGTACCATACTGGTTGAATGTTCAGTAATGTCCACATTATTTAGTTACGGTAACCATAACATTTATTTTAACATATCTATGTAGTACCATACTGGTTGAATGTTCGGTAATGTCCACATTATTTAGTTACGGTAACCATAACATTTATTTTAACATATCTATGTAGTACCATACTGGTTGAATGTTCAGTAATGTCCAAATTATTTAGTTACGGTAACCATAACATTTATTTTAACATATGTATCTATGTAGTACCATACTGGTTGAATGTTCAGTAATGTCCACATTATTTAGTTACGGTAACCATAACATTGACCAGTATTTGTTTAACTCCACGTTTTGGAACCCAGTTTTATTTTTTCGATAGTTCCACATTTTTCTTATTTTTGCCGTTAAGTTATCTGTCTCCGCTCATCTCGTTTTCCCATTCTGTAAGCAATATTCTTCAGCAATGATCTAGCGCCTAATTTTCTTCCCATTTTTCGCAGAACTTCTTTAAAAAAGTGTGTGGGATAGCCAGCGGACCAGCTGTATTTTTTCCTTATTTCTTTTATACATATGGTGATATAATAAAAACAAAAAAGCAGTAATAATTATAATTTCCAAATAGCCCCATTTTGTTTCAAGAATCTAAAATGATTTGATATACCACCTTAACATATAGTCAAACTCGGTTATACTGAGTACGGCTATACTTAGATAATGAACGAGAATGACCAAATATTAATTGAATTTCTAATTCTTTCATGTATGTAATTAATGGTATAACTTAATATTTTTTTTAATTCTTATGGAATTTTAATAACATAATATAATAAAAAATTCTGTAATCAAGAATATTGGTCAATTTGTTTATAAATCAATTTAGTGTTTATAAACAAATTTGACTGTGTTTACATGATGTAAATTTTTTCTTCAAAATTTGAAACAAATATCTATCTGTAGAGTACCTACCTAGAAATAAATTGGTGTCCTACACTTTTCTGTAAGTTTTTGAGTGTCCTGTAAAAGGCAGGTATTAAAAAATATAGACATTTTACATCTTAAATTCAGCGATGTGGTTTACCACCCATCCTGATTGTCTTATTTTTTTGTTGGTATGGAGGGAATAAGTCAAATATCACCTGCTATTTAACTTTACATAGATATGCAGTTAATTTAATTAAAATGAAAAAAAATAATTATTAACAACAGGTACAAGTTTTGTTACGATAATGGTACACATATATTACAAAAATTCATGATATGAACATGAAAGACATTGCGGTGTTCAAGTATTGCCAAAATAACAAATTAAAAAAGACCACATATCAGGAATTTTAAAACAATTTATATGTTTATCCAAATATCTCAATTTTAAGGTAAGTACAACATGTGAATTGAAAGAAGCAGAACTAATGCAAGTTAAAATAATCTATGAATAACATCAACAATGAAAAAAGCTTACGAAGGATTGACTTGCCTTTAAGAAGAATATTTTACAAACAATAAAATCTTCATTCAAAGTAATAAAATTTGTTTAACATGATTTTGTGTTTATAAAAACTCTAATAGGATAATAAAAAATTACTTTTGACAAACTAATAAGTAGTAAAAAACTGATATAACAAAAAATCCAAACAATGGGATAGTATCAACTTATAATAAAAAAAACTTAAAACACCTTCATAAAATATTTCTAATAAAGGTATGATAACCTGTAACTATTTACATCACAAAATATTAATTTATAATTATATACCAATATGGATAAGAGTCTAAAATATGACATGATACCAAAATAATATTTTTTTTTGTATATATGTACATATATAACAAGAATAATAACTTGTCCATTTAACTTAGTAAAGAGTACTGTACCATCACGGCACCTCCCACAAATAGGCTAGCCAGTGGATTAACTGCATGTAATGAACATGCAAATTGTCTTCTCCGTGCCAGTAAAAAGTAATTAAGAGTAATTTACTCAAAAAAACTTTCAACCAATATGTAACACTTTAAGGCAAAATTATAAACAAATGTTGAAATAATAATGACATACTCTTATTATGATATAATATTTACACCAAACATTCAACAAGAAAGAAAGAGAAGACATTTAGAGTCAACAGTTTTAATAAGTTAAAAAATAATTTATACAAAACAATAAATTCACAAAAAAAACATTTCACAGTAAGATAATTCTACGTCATTTATACATATAGTAAACTGAAAAAAGGAAACAATATTATTAAGTTAATTTATATACAAAAATCAGAAAACACTTTTACTTACAAACTCTGCCTTTTGTCTTTCTTAATATTTGTAAACATTTTCAATTTGATAACCTTCCCAGTAGATCGTCTGTTTTTATGTTTTTTCAGATGGAATGAAGATGATTTGGGTAGAGCATATCGAGCTGATTCATCAAACTCCTTATCAGATGAGGAGATAATTTCACTATTGTTTTTCTTATCAGTTTTACTATATTTGGATTCGTCAGGAAATAGTATGGAGAAAAATTTAGGATTAATTGCAAATTTGACACTGTCTTCTATATCCATACTCTCCGGCAATACATTACTCGAGTCTTCTGTCAGTTTTTCTGTTAAAAAATAATTTATATTCAGTTCATATCGAAAAATTAATGATGGCAGATTTTGCAAGTCTCTCTATAATAGTCTGAAGGGAGATTTCCTTTTTAATATTTGATTGTTTTCAAAAAACATCGCATTTGTAACTCACCTGTACTGGTTGGTTGAGCTTTCTTTATTGTTTGGCTATTAGGTTTATTAGATTTGACAGCGTCACTAGGTGAATTATTACTTTTAGTATTATTAGAAGTACTAACGCCTTGTTTGGGCTCTGGTGGTTTATCTGGTTCTACTTTCTTGTTATTTGAGCGCAATTTTCTAAAATTATACAAAATGGAATTAACAATCAAACTAAAGTTAATAAACTTCACAACATTCAATTTCCATGTAAAATGAAAAATAAAAAAGGTGTTAAGCATTTAGTTCCACAATCCTTTGTATTTTCTGATTCATGTCATATTCCATTTTTTTTTCATAGGAAAACACAAATTTGAGTAAATTATGAATGACATGTACTAATGTTACGGTAAAAAAATCAGTTTTCCCAATGAGAAACTGACCGGTGCAATTTGATCCATTTTTAGTAATAGCTATGTATCAAACATGGCAAAAATGCTGGTGCACAATACCATTCTGGTACCGACACTTCCGTATGCAAGCAAAACTTGAAAGTGAACGAAAGAAGAATTAAAGGACAGATCAATATGGCATTCCATTCTCTCTGCCTACCCGACCTGAGATACGGCACGAGGGTACAGATGTCCTTTTAAGGTGATAGCTTATAGTGAAATCCAGTATAGACTGTGCTCTTCAGCACATCCTCACTCTACATTTTTCAAGTGACATTATATTGATAGATGAATATGCATCTAAGGAATCAATGGATGAAGAATAATTCATGCCTAAATAGGTCTAGTACAGGGGTTGGCAAACGTTTTTAGTTGAAGAATCTTAATATTAATAAGAAAACAATGAATTTTTTGATAGTACAGGGTCCTTCAGTGTAAAAAGTTAAGATTAAGGAATTTTGAGATGTTTTATCTAGTTTAAGTTTTACTATGGGATAATAAACCACAGCTTGCAACACCTGCAGGGCTACTCTTGACACAATTTAAATACAATCTTAATCTAGTCTTGAACTTAGTCATACAACACGTGAAGGGACTATGGTGAAAAATATCGCGCTACCACTACCGCGAGATTGGTATACGCATATTTTTGACTAATAGTCACTTCGTGGTTGTATGTTCAGGATTTAGATCGTATTTAGATTTTGTCAAGAGTAACCCTACTGTTCTAATAGATTAATGGCCGGTCTCAATAACCTAACCGAGATAGCCTTGTCGACGCGATCTGAGATAGAACACCAATTTGTATCTATCTTTGACCCGCGTCTCAATAAAGAAAAAGTACGTGGCCAGAGATAGATAGGGTTCCTATCGCTGTTCCCTCCAATTGCCGATGCAATTGATATCTGTATCATATTATAATTACAAATGTTTGGAGTCAAAAAACTTTACAAAGTTTAATTTATCGACCAACGGTTCTTAGTGGAAGTTCAATTTAATTTTTTTTTAAATGAAACGATATATAGTTATTCCACTATTGACTTTATTTATTTTTGCAAGCCGGCTCGCAAAAACACATAAAGTCAATAGTGGAATAACTATATTGATGGCCCAGTTCCACAGGGAACTAAGTCCGAATTTCTCATATTTGAGTTAGTCACGGTTTTGGATTCAGAAAACAAAACTCTGTCAGTTCCATACTGAAACAAATAAAAAAGGTCAATAAACTCTTTGATAAACACAATTATTTCCTTATGGAATTTTTTCTTTTTTCGATAATTCGACAATTTTTCCTAATTCCACAGGGAAACATCTGGAGACAGTTCACTATGGAATTGAAAATTAACGAAGACAAAATTCTATACGGAAACAACTGCGAGATAGTTCAGTGTGGAATTGAAGTTTTAAGCAAACATTGAAGTTGGAGCCTCAGGAAGTGTAGAGTATTAGGTGTTCCAACGCTTACAAATCAGCTTAGGCTGGCATACGCGCTTTATACCATGGCAACGTTTACCAATTCCACCTATCTCCCTTATGTTTCTCTCATATCAATCCTTTAATCAATTCTATCGATATTGTTTGCAACTGCTAAGCCATTGTTCTTCGCAAGGATACAACCTCGCGACCTTTGAATCTGCTAACCAACAGTAAATGTCACTGTTGCATTTTACCAGAGAATGTTATGCGAAGTGATTTTTTATTCAAATAATTTGGAATTTTACACCTACGAAAGTGTTATTTGAATAATATATTAAAATGTTAATATGGTTTTAAACGCAATATTTGCATCACTAGCAGGGTAGAGAAGAGAGTATAAGGTGTTCCGATGCATACAAATCGGCTTAGGCTGGTTTAAGCGCTTTGTACCATGACAACGTTCACCAATTCCACGTTTCTTTCTTATTTTTCTCTCATATCAATCCTTCAGAGCGGGTGACTGCACTCATCGCTGAAAAGCGACTTTGTTCAGTCAACCGCACCTATTGGGAATCGAACCCAGCACCCCTGTGTTATGAGTCAAAATATTGGCCCAATTTAGTTGGCTAAAAATCTGGTGCCTAGTACAGTTGTCGGGAAACGTATTTTGGGGACTTTTATGACCTTAAATATTTGCAAAGTGCAATGGGAAGAAATTTTAACACATTGTAAGAGAAGGTTACATGGAACAGTATTTATGAATTAAAAGTTTATAAACGGGCACTTAACTTCGATCTTTTACAAAACGTCCTTTGCGGATAAAAAATATCTAGAAATTGATACCGATCAGTGACGGCTTGTTCATATGGGCAGCGTGGGCAATGACCCGCCAATCATTTCATTGTAATCATAAAACAATATCAGAAAAATATAAAAATTAAAAATTCTACTACGATGCAATCTATATACTGGATCTCTGCGCTGCGTAGTACTGTATAATATACATATCTGTTGCAAGTTGCATACTGACACACGCACAAGTATGTATGTATATGTAACGCTTCAGTCTTGTCACCTAATAGGTACGAATATATATGTCATCTCGGGACAATTTTTGACTTGCCCAAAGAATGTATGAAGATTTTTAGTAGGTAGTTACATGCTTACTGTTTTTTTATATGAAGATTTTAATGATATCGGGGCAACTCTAAGAGTTGCCCCTAGGGAGATTATCTCGAATATAACTAATCGATACAGTGATATTCTAGAGGCAAAAGGGACAACACATATACTCACTAACAAATATTGTCGTGTACATTAGCAATGGTTTGCTGATAAAAACACGTATATTATCTGACTCCAAAAAAATATTTTTTCTACACATTTCGTGAAACCAGACAAGACAAATACATTTTTCAAATTAACTAAGTAAAATCAACAATGTAGTAAAAACAATGACAAATACATTTACTTTTATGTGTTTGTTTTATCCCTTCTGACTTGTTTCACTATTGACTTGCATCGAAAGGTTCGTCACATGTGTGATATTCGATACAAGTTATAATTATATTATATCGTGTGAATAGATTGAATGCATTCTATTGCAAAGTGGAAACACATGTTAATAATTAATATTTAGACAAAAATCTTTCTTATATTCAATGAATAGCATGAACACTTTTAGTCTTTCAGTTGGAGTTCTGATGCGATACAGTACCTTTATATAATTTTGTTATTATCATCGTCGGTTTTGTATAAGAAAAATTTTGCTCTCATTATTAGAACTATCTTTACACCTATTTTTTGTAATAATATAGTTATAGTCAAACATTGGTGTTGTTAATAAATTGGCAATTTTGTGTACTTAGTGTGATAATACACCTATTACAGGTTTTCCTAGGAATTGAACAGCACGTCATAATCGTGCGATGTTATTAAATTTTTGTCTTAATAAATTATTAATTATTGTGTTAACATCATAACAAAGTGTAAGGATAAATTTCAATTTTCGGGTCATTTATTTGCGACAAAACTTTTTATTACAAAGTATTTTAGCGCGTATTGTAAAAAAAAATCCAGTGGAAGAGTATATGATAACCATTACAGAATACCCAAACATTAATAGGATTAAGTTTTAAACAGAATTTGAAATTCTTTACAGTAGAGAAGATTATGGTATACTAGTGTTGCAATGCCTTTATTACAGATAAAGGAAAATAACTTGTGTGAAATATTTTCGGAGTGTGTAAAATTTTTGACAATTATAGTGACTTTGCCAATGACAACTGTTAAAAACGAAAGATGTTTTTCTACGCTTAAAAGAGTTAAGACATTTTTGAGGAACACTGTGAATCAAGATAGACTAAATGCATTAGCTATGTTATCCATTGAAAAGAAAATGATAAATTCAATGCATGATTTCAATCAAAAAGTTATCGACACCTTTGCTGGAGCGAAACATCGTCGAATGGATTTTATTTATAAAAAATTGGTATGTGATATCTTTTATTAATATTAACATGTTGTATGATCCTAATATGAAGAACGTTATACAGTATATGTTGCAAAATATAATGATTGTATAAGGCAGGCAATTGTTTAGGTATTGTATGTTATTTCATGGTTTATAGAATCCATCTACCCCCACTATCACACACACCAAATGACTGTGATAATACTAAGCGCACGTCAAATCAATTCTGAGTAATAACGAAAATAAACTAAACATTTAAATAGAACGAGAAAAAAGTTATTTTCTATCTCGAAAATTAGAGATTTTTTTTGCCCTGCCAAAACTAGAGGTCACGAGCCGCCACTGATACCGATTACTATTTTGTGTAACACCTTATAATTTGTAATATTTTTTTGTAATAAATTTGAATATTATTTTAAATTTAATTTGAGATATTGAGGTAGATATTAAGATATACTCATCTATGAAAATAATTTTGAGTTATCACAAACATTTTTTTCAATTCATTTTCACCAGATATTGATTTATCTGAAACCATTTTTATCCTTGTATCAAAGGTTAAACCATGGTAAGTTTTATTAATAATAATTTATTCAGGATATTAAGATAATAATTACTGGTAACTAATTTTTAAAATAAAACACGATATCTAGTTATTCCACTATTGACTTTGATATGCCCGGTATAGTAGGTATTGTGTCGAAAAGTTACCATTAAAAATAGTAATTGTTATTTAGAAAGATCGGGATTTCAATATAAGACAATGCAGTTCATGAGAACTTTGAAAGTCCCAACATCAAAAATATCGCCGCACTTAAAAGGTACCTGCATTAATATTATTATTGTTTACTAATCTTCCTACCTGTATTAAAAATATTATTGTTTATTTAAATTTGTACCTGCATAGCAACAAAAGAAATAGAAAGAATAATTCGACAAAGGATTAAGAGCCGCATTTATTATGTACCAACTTCGACTATTTGTTTTCTAAATTATTTAATGAATATTCTAGAATGTCTGCGCATTATTATTAGTTAATATCGGCTTGGTTGGATTTTTTATACTTACGCTTCGATCTATTGAGTTTTGATATCGATGATATATTTTGAATTATGTAAACGACTCTTTAGGTATGGATTTTAATTTTATTGCAACATACGTATTTTGAATATTTAATTATCTGCCTAAAGGGTTGTATTGTGTTGCTATGTAATAGAATAAGGATTGTGTTATTTTATGTTGTGCGAAAAAGACGCTATAATTATAAATTGTGATTATGGACACACGACATGTTTTATATTTAATATCAGTGAAAGAGACGCTTTAATTATTTATATGCGAGTTATTTAAAATCAGTGCATTGGACGCTTTATAACATAAAATTCATTTGTAAATATTTATTTCATCATGTACATAATTCTTGGAATGCAGACAACGGTCCATGCGGACCCGTGAAACAATGGAGTCTATGAGGGCGTGTATTGGTACTGCAATTAACCAATCACGACGCTGCACGTGGATGCATCGCGTCATCGAAGGGGTAGGACCAACCCTTCTCTACCTCACTCAAGGAACAGCGGAGAAATGTCCTTGAAAGAAAGCGAGTAATCAATCAGTCATCGTTAGTGAGTCGTAGTGAGCAGTCAGTCGTGATCAGTCGTCCTTGGTATGAGGATCGCTCCTGCCATCATTCATCATCTGACCATCAGAGAGAAAAGGCTGTCTCTAGTCATTGAGCTTCAGTTGAGTTGAGATTTTGTCCTCCTGAAGCCATGACGTGCCAACTTCGCACCTGTGTAGGCTCGTAATTGCCTCCAGGAGCCTCGGACGTAGGGCTTCGCCCTACCAGCACTGCGCCCAGGGGATTCTTCTTCAACTTGTTTGCCTCTAAGCATTTTCATGCTAGAGGCGCTCTCAACGTGGGATCCTTTATTTATTCATCGCAAGTGTAAATTAATTGATTTCAAAAGTGCTTCGTTTATTAATTGAATTGAATCAAGTGTGTATTTTTTTGTGGGATAATTAAGTGTGCACAGACAATGGGGTTAGTAATTAAGTCGTAGTATTGTCTAGCCGTATTTTCGTGTGTTTGTAATAGTGGTAAGTTATTTTTCATTTAATTAAATGTTTATTTGAACTTAAATTTGCCTTTTACACATTTGTCCATTTAATAACTTGTCGTCTCTTATTTATATAGCCTCACTATATATTTAATTGAGACCATTTTATTTTAAATTTTTTTACTCCTGGAGTGCTATTAGAAGCCCCAGTAGAGTTTCAGCCGCTGGCATTTAATTGCATAAATATTTTATCTAGCCGTATTACAGCCTGACGATGCTTTCGATGCGACCTTTACTTTTGCCTGACGATGAGAACGGAAGCTTTGAAAGCCAGCTCGCAAAATAAATAAAGTCAATAGTGGAATAACTAGATATCGTGTTTCATTTTAAAAATTATTAATACGAACTTCCACCAAGAACCGTCGGTCGATTAATTAAACTTCATTGGTAAGTAGTTTTCCCTGAACCTTCATTATTCATGAGAAATATGGATAAATAGATTTGCACTGCCATTGTTGATAGAAGTAGTAGGTATTTTGTGTAGTAGGTATTTGATGGGTTAGTTGGAAGATATCGCGCTTCTGCAATAAACTCGCCCATTGCACAAATTTTTTTGTATAGTTAAATTGAATATTTTCATATGTTGTTTTTTTGTGCAATAAAGTTTTTTATTATTATTATTTTGATGGTATCAGTTTTGCAATGATTTTCATTCCTATGGGGATTATGTGAATGTGATGGAAGTGAGAGAAATATTTTTAGAATGGCTTGTTAAGCTTGTTTGGACATGTGGAGCGAATGCAAGATGAAACAATGACGAAGATGTATTTATCTGAAAGAGGCGGTGTGAGAAAGCACGGACGGCCAAGAACCACATGGCTTGATCACATCGATCAAATCCCTAAGTCGTGTTGAGTAAAAGAAATCGGCGTGCATATATGAGAAACTGGATGAATGTGGAGGAAGCAAAAGAAGTTTGTAAGGATAGATCTATATAGCGCTCTGTTCTCTCTGCCTACCCCTCCTGGGACATGGCGTGAGGGTATAGATAGATAGATTGTTAAGCACTCTATCTTCTTGCCCTATCAAAGGACATGGCTTGATGAAAAAGATAGTTATTAAGTATCTGAATGACGTGAGTATTATTTTATGAGTGAGTGAGAGTAAATATTTACAAGTTTTTATTTAATTTCATTCTTTTACCTAAAGTATATTCTATAAAATTCTTATAAAACCATTAATAATAAATTCCAAAATTGATAATTAATTATCTTTCCTTCTAACATGTTGCTCTATGGAATAGAACAGTGGTTAAATTCTCACCCAACATTACCAGTTCCATAGGGAACTAACTCAATAAAAGGTAAAAAAATGGTAGAAAAACACTTTTTTCTAAAACAAATATGAAAGAATTCAATTCTTAGACACTTTTTACATATTAAATAAATAAATATTCTTGAATAATTTTATGCAATTTGAAAAATATTTTATAGTATTTATCGTAAAGACAAAAATGTCCAAAACTTTGACAGCCCATATCTCCAATGTGTTATTTCTTAGATAGTTCCCTGTGGAAATGGGTCATTGATATATCATGTTTCATTTTAAAAATTATTAAAAAACTTTAGTAATACCACTAAAAATTATTATACGCGCGACCAAGGTTTCAACAGGATACCTGTATTAGTAAAGTTTTTTACTCCAAACATTCGTAATTATGTTTAGAAACTACCACAACGTTACCGCCAAATCAATAAATAATATGCATCATATTAATAATATTATTTTTTATTTATTTAAACAACGAAGGCTATACAAGCCATTGACATTTATTTTTTTTATTTACAATCATATATACTGTCAGGATGCAAAAACATCTGACATAAGTAAATAGGTTATAATAATAATAATTTATTGCACAAAAAAACAAACATTATTAAAACACAAACATTGCAGAACCAGACAAATAAATTTGTGCAATGGGCGAGTTTATCGCAGAAGCGCGATATCTTCCAACTAACCCATAATATATATTTATGTCAAAGAAAGATTCAAATTCCCCGCCTAATTAGAAAACCACAAATAATATTAGTTTCAAATTTTCAATCCTGTAAGCAAATAAGGGACACCAACATAAAAATGCCGAGATCATGAGTTTTTTCTATGCCTCGCTCACTTCCGTTTTGTCATGGCGTGGGGATAAGACGCTTCGTGACGATCTCTGTTTAAATATTCTGTTAATTCACCAAAATAGTGTAGAATGGCTGAAAAAGACACCATAAGTGTCTAGTCTAGTGCCGAAAACCAGGCCTGAGAACGAGAGCAGATATAACGGTGTCCGTAGTGCTAACGGTGAGGACACGAGGCCCCAAAAGCGTGGTCAGCCCAACGCACACAGTTGGTAAAGTGATTCATCTGTATTGAACCCCGGAATTTTGGGTAAATAACTATCATTTTCAATTAAACCCCAGTTCTCCTGATTCTGAGACTAGGGGAGTGCCTCGAGGTGACTGCCTCCTTAGTTCAACTATACCATATCCTTTGATCGGTACGATCATACATGGACCTCCACGCATAGCCAATTTGGGAACCCAGTCCTGGAACCTCATCTGGATACTACCCTTTGGAACCTAAACTCTCTCATTTTAATTGTAGACACACATAGGGGTGCTTTCTCTCAAACGCCTTGCTCAAAATACTCATCTTTGTATTGTAAAAAATTGTAAATTGCAATTGTATCTGTTTGTGCTTTATTTAGAACTACCTGTTTAACAATAGACCTGATTATTTCTTTAATTGTCCTCTCCCAAACTATCTAGCCGGCACAAAAGAACTTATTCACACTTGTAAAGAGTATTTTAACAGCAGTGCACCTTGTGTGGATTGTTGAGTGTGACAATACCAACAGGCACAACATAACATAAACAATGAAGAAATTACATGGTCAATGCTGTGGCCTAATACAGGCATAAATATAGTATTACTTGGACCACTCACCCACCCATAGACAGGTCCCAAAAAGGAAGAAGCCTAAGCATACCCACACATTGTTCCTTTATTTATTGTAATTATTTGTCGTTATATTTATACACGAATACTAGCTGACCCGAAAACGATGTTTTGCCATATACTAATATCCCTATTAAAAAATAGGGGTTAGTAGTAGAAGGGTGAAAAATAAGGGCTGTATGTATTTTTTAATGACTCGCCATAAAATAATTAAAAAAAATAGGGGTGGACCACCCTTAACTTTTAGGGATATGGAAAAAAGATACTGGCCGATTCTCAGATCTACCAGATAAGCACACAAAACATCAAAACAGGTCCAGCCGTTTCGGAGGAGTATGATAACAAACACCGTGACACAAGAATTATATATATAATCAAAATATACTCCAGTTTCGAATAATTCTAAATCGCTTTCTTCGCTTGAAAACATTATTTATTTTACCACAACCTCTTAAAGTCAAAGAATCGCTGGTGACTGGTTGCAGAAAGCCCAGGACAAAGATAGAGAGACATATGGGGGAGGCTTACGTTCAGCAGTGGACAGGAATAGCTGCATAAACTCCACTGTCAAACGGAACTTATCTGTCAAAATCCAGCGATAACAAAACCATACAAAAATTCGTCACCACGGATACGGCAAACAACGTGAGATAGGATATTGAAATGCATTTTCGTTGATTTGCATACATTCTAATGGCCGGTCTCAATAAGCGATCTATCTCCGAACTTTTGTTAAAAATCGATCTATCTTTCCGTTTTTCCGTTTCAATAAACAAAGCTGAGATAGAATCGCTATCCAAATTCTCTATCTATCTCTCGGAGTACTGCGAGTTATAGAATGTATGGGAATCAACGAAAATGCGTTTCAATATCCTATCTCAAGTTGATTGTCGTATCCGTGGTAACAAATTTTTATATGATTTTGTTATCGCCGGATTTTGACAGATTAGTTCCGTTTGATGGTGGAGTTATGTGTTTTGACTTTTTGAGGTTGCGGTAAAATAAAAAATGTTTTCAAGCGATGAAAGCGATTTAGAATTACTCGAAGCTGGAGTATTATATTCCGACGAAGATTCTAAGAAGCAACACCTGAGAATTGATTATATGTCCGAACTTTCGAGCAAAGAGTTCACATACCGGTTCCGTTTGAACAAAACTGCAGTGAATAATTTGTTGACAGAAATAGTGCCAACACTACGTGTAACGTCTTCTCGGTACATATCCTATAAGCTTCTTTATTCATATGTTATGTCCACAGTTAATACATTATTCTTTAGTCATTTCATCATCATCATCATCATCTAGGATAGATAGGAATAAATAATAAAGTCTAATATGTAAACATTTTTTGGTTTTAATTGATAGCTAAATAAATATTTAACATAAAACAAAACTAATTTATTATTTATCCATACATGTATATATAGATAGGTATATATTTTATTTTACAAAAACACACAGCCCAAGCCTTTTACATGTTTGGATACAATTATACTAATATAAACAACAATCGCTTCCTGGCAGCTTTCTTCAAATTCTCCCACTTCAGTCGCAGCTGCTCAGAGCGCCGAAAATCTCCCGTGTCAGCAGAATATTGACTCGTTATCGCCTTCCACGCCTTATCTTTTAATTTGTTCTTGGTTGCGTTGGTAGATTTGGTAATAACCGCTTTAAATTGTTTGATTATATCTAACAACAACAACACCTGGTCCTTTCCAAAAGGTTTTGCTTTCACCTGAAATTTAAGGCATTTATTTATCAGATATAGATCAAGGCTGGTGTTATTTCTTACAACTGCACAGAACGGTGACACGGATTTCAGCATACAATATAATACTACATAATATATTATATATGATCATTAAAAAAGAAAACAATATTTTTACTTACATTTAGTGACGATTCATATTAATTTTGTTATTTACAAATGCAGCAGACAATACACGCACCGAAAAAAATTCGCTCAGCGCACGACGAGAAATGAAAACAGGAAAATCAACATGGCCACACGGTAACTATGGTAACGCGGACCATAGAGACGAAATTCTATGGTCAATCGGAGGGAACAGCGATAGGAACCCTATCTATCTCTGACCACGAACTTTTTCTTTATTGAGACGCGGGTCGAAGATAGATACAAATTGGCATTCTATCTCGGATCGCGTTGACAAGGCTACCTCGGTTATGTTATTGAGACCGGCCATATAACTCGCAGCATTTCGAGAGATAGATAAAGAATTCGGATAGCGATTCTATCTCGGCTTTGTTTATTGAAACGGAAAGATAGATCGATTTTTTAACAAAAGATAGATAGCTTATTGAGACCGGCCATTAGTGAATAAAAATGGAAAACCTTCTTACTTAGGTGGATTCTTAGGTTCCTTGCTGTCTTCAGATTTATCTCTTTTCTGTCTATTTTTGTTGCTATTCTTACTATCATCTTTTTCATCAAATAAAAGTTCCAATTCAGAAGTGGAGAATATATCTCTTTTTGTGTTAGAATCACTCGTTTCTTTCCCAGATCTGATTTTTTCGAATATTCTTTCTTCTTTCTCACGTAATTTCAATATCTCATCAGAAATAATTTCTACAACAAGAAAGAATAACCATTAGAACCATCTTATCCTTAAATGGATAATTTTTAATATTGTGTTGAAAAAATGATTCAATGGTGTATTTTTAGTGAAAATATATATCACAAAAACGTAAACAATATGAAAATTTGTGAGTACATTATGCCAGTTAGAACTAAATTTATATATATAATACTTCATTGAAACGTCGTGGAAAGCCCTCTGCCAGTATAAAAGATATAACCGGACATATAACCGGAGGTTACCCAGAAACCTATCATAACATATGGTTCACTTCAGGAAAACATCCAAAAAAACATATATATACTAAGAATATTACTCAACATACACCTCATCCACACAACCAACAGACTGTGCAAACTCCCCTTTGTATGAAACAACACAAAAATAGACCATATGAAACATTCAACTATTGAATTTCCCTGACAGAGTGATAATTAACATCAAAGAAATTTCATACTATTTATATATTTCTCAAAATAATTTCATTTTGAATTCTTGTCCCTTTTTTGAAAGTAAAACTTTGCAAAATACCAAAATCGCAAACTGCGCTCTTTCACCATAACAAATGACATAAATCATAGACAAAAAGGCTTATTTTATTTTTAATCAAACACATATAATTATTTATTTTTAGTTATTACCAGACTATAAAAATATACTACTGCTATTAGTCATAAATAATTATACCTAAATATTTGGTTTGATGGAATTTTCCATCAAAATGCATTGAGGGATTAATAAAGGAAAATGAGATGGGATCATAACGCTACAAGTAGGTATATTTAACAAAATGCATTTATTACAACTGACAATTTTAAAGCAGTGGTTACCACACAAATTTACTCATTCACTTCTGTCAGATCTATGTATATGTTTTTTCCATATTTAGTCAGTTAGAGAAATGTAAAATATATCTCCCAATGTGCATGTGGGCGGCTGGACTGATGCACTGAGGGTATTTACACTTTATGTGTAATATGTATAATGTAGACTGCTCAAGTACTACAGTCATACACACTGGGTTCATTATGCAGAAAAACCACACAAATTAGACTGAAACCTTTCCATATTTACCTTTTTCTTTAGGCGTCTTATTGGATACACTGTTGTCCAATTTCTTCTCAGTTTGTTTGATTGACGCTCTTGTTTTTGAAGGAGTATTAGTTTTGGAAGGAGGCATAATTGATTTGGTTCCAGGACTCTTTATTAAACTATTTACTTTGATTGGATCTATTGCTTTATTCATCTCGCTGACTTTTTTTAGAATATCTATTATAATATCAGCCTTCTGTGAGTCAATAACAACCACATTGTCACTATCCTGTAAAATCAACAAAAGGTCATTTTTAATGGACCATTACCAGACTATGATATGAGAAAATTATTGTAGAAATTTAAATATATACCGAAGGGGTTTTTGATGTGCTAGGTTCATTCTGTGACTTAGCTGACTTGAAGAAAAACATCTTTCCTTTAACAGGTTGTTTGACATTACCTGAATAACAAAAGAAAATATTGGAAGTTTTGAAAAAGTTATAGTCGTATAAAAGAAAATATTTTATTTTCATAATCATATGAAGAGCAGAATATTTATATGTACATATTTACTTTATTTACTGTACACTGATCATAAGTAGGTAATTTCTACACAAATACATTCACATTACATACAATAAATCTACAGAGACTGAGTTTATCACAAAAAGTGTGATAACTTCCGACAAACCCATTTTTAACATGCATCCGTAAATGTGGAATGAAAACTGACGTAATAATCAACATAAACATAATTACGCTATGCTGATTTGGGCACATGGAATGAATAAATTATCAAAGATAAAATGACAAAGAAAATATACCTACATGGTTGAGAAAAAGTAGCTATAACATGACGGCCTGAAATAGCCTTACCTGGGTTCGTAAGTTTGAGTTTTTCAGTCAACTGTTTTGCAGGCAAATCATTTATATTACCTTGGGTAAGTGAGGGTAAATTATTGTTACTACCACTCTGTTGATTACTGGAAATGAAAAATAACTTAAGAGTTTAAGAACAAAATAAATAATGAAACAACAAAGCATTAAACAAAATAAATTAAATAAAATAACTACCCTCAACAACTTACTGTATTTTATCTGGAATATTGATGGGATCAGTCAACATTTTAGTCACTGAATCTATGTACGTTTCATTTTTCTGTTTTGCCAATAGTCTACGAGATAAAACATAAAAAAAATTCATAAGTTAACATTAAAACATTAGCATTTTAGTTGATTCGACTATAAAATATTGCATTTACACCTTATTGCATTTTTACCTCATAATTTCATCATTTCTTCGCTTCAACGAAAGATATTTCAGTTTCCAAAAGTTGAGTATTTCTTTTGACAACATGTTTTCACCTGTAAAGAGAAAACAAATTTTAATACACTCTGTAGCTATATTGTATACCTTGGTAATATATCATTTTTATAAAAGGGTGTATTGGTATTGATGCAGAATATTTTGATAACTCATAAAATAGCAACACACCTTTTAACAAAAACGATTATTTACCCATGCCCATGATGGTTGTTGAAATATACAATACAATAATTACTGATCTGATAAAATATTTAAAACTAAGCTTACTAGATAGTTAAGAGTGATATTTGAAAACATCACTAACCTTTCTCATTTGAACGCCCATTGAGTGCATTTTTAGGTTCAAAATCATTATCAATGTATACGGCACCTCTACCTTTGTGAATTTTACCTATAATCACCAATTAAATCAATGTAAGAAAGTGTTACTAGAATACATACATGGGAAACATTACAAAGTAAAATCATTATCAATGTATACGGCACCTCTACCTTTGTGAATTTTACCTATAATCACCAATTAAATCAATATAAGAAAGTGTTACTAGAATATATACATGGGAAACAATACAAAGTAAAATGATATTAATTAATAATTACTGAGACTGACGTTTTTTTACGATGCCTCCTTTTGCTGTCAGTTCTTTTTTTTCAACACAGCACTTTTTCTTCGGCTCATATAAAGGAACCAGTTTTCCACGGAATAAACCATACATCTTTTTACCCTTCCTCTTGAGGCTGAAAATGAGACATATATTGGCTGAATCTATACCTATATTTATAAACAAATCATTTAAATCTACACTTATACTAAACAAAACATTTAAGTCTGTTTTTACATGTGTAAAAAATGTGAATTCTTTTACCAGATAATAAAGCAAAAATATTTCTTTCTATTCAAGCTCTCCCCTCTTGAGCATATTTTTGGTAAAAAAAATATAACATATACATATTTTATTTATCAACAAAAATCTCTTACGTCATTAAAATTGTATGGAGAGAGAACATCTCACTTGGCAAATTTTAGCAACAGGTGTTTAAGTACATACTACGCATTTTTTTATACCTCCACAATAAAGCAAAGCTTGTGTGTGTAATACATTGCAATTTTTGTCATGACACATCATTTTTCAGTACGGTCATTCAAAGTTTTTTTAATAATAATAATTACACTCGCTTCTCCAAGTTTGTTAACCCAAATTACTGTTTGAGATGATTGTGAGTCATTGCTATTAACCATTACTCTAACAAGTTAAAATTTGGGTTAGTTGGAAGAGATCGCGCCTTTGCGATAAACTTGCCCTCTGTATATTGATTCAGTGACGGCTTGTTCATATGGACAACGTGGGCAATGACCCGCCTATCATTTTATTGTAATCATAAAACAATATCAGAAAAATATTTAAATATAAAAATTAATAATATTCTATTACAATGCAATCTATATAGTGTATTTCTGCGCTGCATAGTATTGTATAATATACATATCTGTTGCAAGTTGCATACTGACACACATATAAGTATGTATGTATATGTAACGCTTCAGTCTTGTCACCTAGTAGTAGTAGGTACCTATGATATCGGGACAATTTTTGAGTTGCCCAACGAATGTATGAAGATTTTAAGTAGGTAGTTACATGCTTACTGTTTTTTTTATATGAAGATTTTAGTGATATCCGGACAACTTCTCAGCTTGCCCATTGGGAAATAATCTCAAGTGTTAATAGTCAAAAGGCAGCAAAGTTAAGAGGCAAAAGGGACAAAACATATACTTCTTAACAAATATAGTTGTGTACATTATCAATGGTTTGCCAAATACATTTATTTTTATTTGTTTGTTTTATCCCTTTTGATGCATGTTTCCCTATTGAATTGCATCGAAATGCAAGATCACACATGTGTGATATTCGATACAAATAATACATTATGTCATGTCAATAGATTCGATTCTACTTCAAAATGGGAACACATGTTAATAATTAATATTAAGACAAAAATCATTCTTATATTCAATGAATAGCATGAACACTTTTAGTCTTTCTGTTGGAGCTCTGATGCGATACAGTACCTACCTTTATATAATTTTGTTCTTATCATCGTTGGTTTTGGATAAGAAAAATTTTGCTCTCATTATTAGTACGATCTTTACATAAATTATATCTAATTATTGTAATAATATAGTTATAGTAAACATAAGTGTTGTTAAAACTTTTCATTACAAAATATTTTAGTGCGTATTGTAAAAAATTTCCAGTGGAAGATTATATGATAATCATTAGAGAATACCCAAACATCAATAGGATTTAGCTTAAAACAGAAATAGAAATTCTTTACGGTAGAGAAGATATATGGAGTGCTAGTGGTGCAGTGCCTTTATTACAATTAATAAAGGAAAATAGCTTGTGTGAAATATTTTCGGAGTGTGTAAAATTTTTTGACAATTATAGTTTGCCAATGACAACTGTTGAAAACGAAAGATGTTTTTCTACGCTAAAAAGAGTTAAGACTTTTTTGAGGAACACTATGAATCAAGATAGACTAAATGCATTAGCTATGTTATCCATTGAAAAGAAAGTGATGAACAGTTAATGCACGATTTCAACCAAAAAGTTATCGACACCTTTGCTGGAGTGAAACATCGTCGAATGGATTTTATTTACAAATAATTGGTATGTATGTGATAAATACTTTTATTAATACAAACATGTTGTATGATCCTAATATGAAGAACATTATATATACATATTACAAAATAACGATTGTATGGTGCAGGCAATTGTTCACTGTGTGTTATTTCATGATTAATACAAACCATCTACCCCTACTTTCACACGCCCCAAATGATTTTGATAATACTAAGCACACATCAAATCAATTCTGAGGAATAAAGAAATCAAACGAAACATATAAGTAGAACGAGAAAATGTTGTTTTCTATCTCGAAAAATCGAGTTATTTCTTGCCCTGCCAAAACTAGAGGTCACGAGCCGCCACTGTATTGATTGTATTTAATTTGAATGTATACCTTTTATGTAATTGTTTGTAATAAATGTACAGTAAAGAATTGATAAATAAATAAAAATGGTGTTGTTATGCATCAGAAAAGGCATCGCAAGGACTATAATACTTTGTTCAAAATCACTTTGGTCAAAATTGACATAGTGTAATCTCTTCTGATATACAGATTTAAATAAGATTTTAATTTAAATGAAGAGAAAATAATAAATATGTACCTCTCTGAATCACTGTTCCTGTAATATGTATATTGACTGTCTGAACTATTTCCATCCTCATCATCAGAATCTGATGAGGCTCCCTGGAAACTTTTCTGCCTATTCACTAATTTACTAGGACGTGATGGTGATCTAATACAACAAAACAATACAATTAACATGACATTCTGTCTGTAGATAAATAAATATCACATATTATGACATCATATCTATTCTACACATTTGTGGATTTCATTTCTGATTTGAAAGGTTTCTCCTGTCAACAATCAAACCACCACTGAAAATCACAGGGCAGAAACCTGTCTCCTCATTAAGTCCCCTCTTCCCACAACATTTCATAATCATAGGAACAGCGTATTGTGAAAGAGTGACATACAGCCTGTCAACTATTGTGATCAACAAATGGTATTTATTTGGCCAACTATAATTGGAGATTCTCAAAATAATTTTATAATAAGTAAATGTAATACTCACATATAGTTACTTGTAGAAGGTTTAACAATATCAGATGGTGGTAATTCTGATGAGAAATCAGTTTCACTTGATATTTGTACAGCTTGGCTACCTGACACATTAGGTTTCCCTAAAAACAATTGTGAATTAATCTTTTTATTCACCCTTTAATATGTTTTTGGGAAAACTTAGTGGAAATAATCCTCCTAAATTCAGATTGATTCTGTGCAAATTGAGTAATTTCTCCCGCACAGTAGCTACAGTTCTGATGTTCTAGCATTGTGACATTAACAGTGTATCGTAAAAATACATTATTTACAAATTGTTATATTGAAAAAAGGCAAATAAAATAAGTTGGAGACATTAGTTGAAAAAAAGAAGTAAATTAATAAATTAACAAGTCTGTTACGGCTTTATCATCCAGAACATATTGGGTAAAAGACCGCCTTTATGATATTGTATTGATACAAGAATAACTTATTATGTAATACCTGATGAAAATCCAAATAGGTTTTTCTTGCTCTTATTCCCAGTTTTTTTAGAAGAATCTTCACTGAGGGATGAATCATAGGAAGACAACATCAATATTTTTGGGGAGAAGTCTCCTCTTCTTGGCACTTGTGGTGATTTTTTATTAACTATATCTTCATCAGTATCAGATTCTGCATTATTTTCTCCAGGTGATTTTGATGGAACTTTGATTGGAGTCTTAGTTTTTGATTTGGAATCAATCTTTGGAGGAGATGAATTATTTTTTACTGGAGTATTTTTTTGTGCAGAATTAAGATTACTAGACCTCAGCAAACTCTTCCGAGGTGTGCTGGTCAATAAGGCGTTTGTTGGGAAAGATTCTATAGGTTGGCTATCTTGAGAGCTCAACACATTCAAGCTGTTTTCTTTGTCCCTGTTTCTTGTTACCCTCACACTGTTCAGTTGAGAAAAAGTATTATTGTTGGGTGCAGAAGAACGATTTTCAGTTTTTTTATCAGAAGCGTCATCAGAAGATGGTATCCATTCCAACTCCGAGCTACTAGAATTTTTTGGAGAACTAGTTTTGCGTGGACTATTTTCCTGGTTACCTTGTTCATTTTCATCATTATTTTTGCGCTTAGATGGTGATGAAGAAGTCTCTTCATTTTGCTCACTCATTGATCCTACAAAATATAAATATAAAGATAAATATATATATATATTGAAAGACTGTATGATCTAATTTTCTATTATGTAAGATGGTCCTGACGAGACACATGCGCCAATGTCGAAACATAACATCTCTTCGACAAATCCAAACTGCATATTCCGGTGACGGGCCGAGCCTCGTTCCGTATGCAAAGGCACGAGCCAAGTCTCTGCCTGACTGTACGCAGTGAAATGGAGTAAAACCTTCACCTCATACTATCTCCTGCGTAAAATCAAATGATCTTTCATTCATGAGGTGCATGTTGTACATGCATTTCGGATGAAAATTAGATCATACAGTCTTTCATTATATGCGATGCTCCTCGCATACTGGATTTGATGTTGTGTCGGCCATTATGTAAGATGGTCCTGACGAGACACATGCGCCAATGTCGAAACATAACATCTCTTCGACAAATCCAAACTGCATATTCCGGTGACGGGCCGAGCCTCGTTCCGTATGCAAAGGCACGAGCCAAGTCTCTGCCTGACTGTACGCAGTGAAATGGAATAAAACCTTCACCTCATATATAAAGATAAAATTTAAAACGCATAGAGGTTATTATGTGTTGATAGAATTTATTGTTTATGGTTCCTTTTGTGACATTTCAATAATCTATTGTAATCTACGCTGTATCAAATCTGTGTGTGAACAAAGTACATTCTTTCTTAAATTCCGACACATCTTTAATCAAATCCCGAATGCATTTCCCAGGCTAAAAATGTTGCAATCCAACACGGTCCTTCGAGCCGGATCTGAACCAGGGACCTATGGAGGTGTGAGAAGTTGTGGTCATATTCTATACAGCGATCACTGTATAGAATATGATCACAACTTTGATTTTAATAATGTAAGCCTAGTTTATAAATGTAGCAAAAGTTTAAAAATGAATTTATTAGAATATGAAGACTGGACGGAAAAAACATGCATAGTCAATAATTTATGATTTCGAGAAAATCGATTTTTTCTATTCAAAACTAATTTAAACATAATATTCATATGTAAATATGTTCGATATTGTGCATTTCCTTCGAGTTTATTTATTTTTTTATCATTATGGAATACATATTTCAAATAATATTTATAAAGTGCGTCGCAATATAGATTTTATTAACATCAAACCATATTATGGACGGAACTAATAATACAAGTCTATCTAGTAACGGAAAGAACGTGCTAAGTCATTTCACTTTTTGAATGATACAAACTAATAATTTATTTATTATATTTCATACAAGTAGGATTTTCTGATGTAGAATTAATTAATTGATAATTTATTAAATGCATATATTTATTAGGTATAGAATACAAAACATAAAATAATTTACATACATTGTTTTTTGTTTTTGTTTTTATTTTTCATTAACTCTAATTTTTTAAATTGATTTTTGATGTATTTTTTTTTATGTGTTTGTTGTGACTTTTTTTTTTAAAGGGCAGCGCCCGCTACATACCTCGTGCCGTACCTGGAGATATGTATCTCCATAACGACACACACATGCACAAACAGGATTTAATGTCGCATTAAAGCAAGAAATGCTGCCCCGAGGGAGCACTCTAGATTTAGCGGCCACACACCAAAAAAAATTTGGTGCAAAAAGGGAAGGGAAGAAATGGGAATATGCCTTCTTCTCTATGCAGTATCGCTAGTTACTTGAAGGGGATATTAGGCTACCAAAGAAAGTGCAGAAGTTTTTGAAGGCGAAAAAGTTTTTCCTTGTGGCCACTAAGTCCGCATGTCCTACAGGTCCAGAGGATGGACCACGAACAGCAACGAGCATCTCCTCTCTTTTCCTACTGATGTCGGTGTGGGAACAATCCCACAAAATATGTTCCGACGTTTGGGATTCAGAGTGACAGAAATTACACGAAGGGGATGATTTTATCCCAAACTGGTGAAGACGCGCATTGAATGCTCCATGACCAGTAAGAAATTGTGTAGTCCAGTACTCGGGCTCAATCCACACAGAGTTTACGCGCCACTTTACTTGCGGAAGGAAGAGAAAAGTTGTTCTACCAACAGAAGATAGCGACCAACGGGACTGCCACGCATTGTAAAGAGCTTCGAGACTTTCAGATTCAAATCGAAGGGGATCTGAAGGAGGCTGCAATTCAAGATCTCCAACCATTGAAGGAGGCTGCAATTCAAGATTGTTGTGACTTTATTATTATTTGAATGACTGGGTTTCTACTCTCTGACTCCCATAGTCTGTTGGCTTCCCTCTTGGTGTCTGATGGGACTGTTCGCCAGCTTTGGGTCTGGGTCTCGGTAGATACTTGGGGGGATTCCTGCGTGGGTGAGGGTTTGGGAGGTGTGACTCATTGAAATGTTTTAAAATCTCGTTTCTTTGATACTCGCTGACATTTTTAAAACATAGCAATCGTTTGCAATTACAATCTTCTCCCATTTCGTGACTTTGTATATTTAATTGCCTGTTAGCATCACTTAACCTCCCATACACGATTTTCTTTTTAGCTCCTTGCTTAATATTAGCAACATTTTCATATTCACCATCACTATCACTCATTTTAATTAAAAATAGTTTGAAAGACGTCTTTACTCAACTAACAACACTAAACTGCAGTACTGCACACACCATACAATGTACACGGATGCGCTTTGCATTGTTTAGTTGACTAAGCATGTTTCTTCCGATAACGCACGGACACACAACATTTCTTTCGTAAATCTTAATGACAAAACACATTTTTTCCGCTTTGTCCAAATCTTTGAGTACGATTTACCACTGACTGATAATGTTTATTGAGTTATTTTAATGACATACCATTTCATACGATCAAAACCGACAAAATGGTGTACTTAACTCAAATTTATAAAAAAACTGACTACGCATGTTTTTTCCGTCTAGTCTTCATATATTACGATACAAAAGTGTAAAAATATGGAGCAAAACAAAGTGATAAACATTAAGTAGGTACCCCCACTTAACTCCACACTCACACAACTTCTCACCACCACCCCTAATCCCCCCACCACATAATCTAGTTGTTAGTTTGTTTAGTTCTTAAGTAAAAGGCACTGAAGATGGATTAAGTCCGAAAGGCCTCTGCCGAAAATAAATATAGTGAAAGTAAACAGTGTTTGTGTTGAAATTATTATTTTTATAATTTTATGATATTATATATGCATTTATACTTACATCAACTTATACATATTACATAAACATCAAGTGAATGTTGTACAATATAATAAAGTAAAATGTTTTTCAGGAAATGTCAACAAACTAAAATATAAGATGATGTTTATGTTTCTATCAAATTGATTTTGAAAGAAAATAACTTACGATTCAAAACCTTGTCCATAACTTTGTTCTTTTCAACCCAATTTGTTGATTTGGCAGCATTCGAGAGACTTACAGACCTGTTAAAAAAATTAAACCATCAATTTTGTAACTGGTTTATTTTATATAGGAAGACTGTGTTTTGTTTTGATCAACATAATTCATTCAAATTCTGCATGCATCAGCCAGGCAAAGAATAGGTCTCTTATTCTTTTCCGTTATTTAAAGAGAAGGTTTTGGAATAACTAAAAACATTTTACATAAATTTAGGGATGACGTATGCCACCCATCCTGAATCTCTTTTGTTAGCTCAGAGAAGGTAGCTTATATGTTTAGATACAGTTAGTCTGTTGGTTACCCCCCTTGTGGGATATGCCATGATGGTATTAGAGATAGATATTTCCTAGTTTTTAGAGCAATTATTTGTGGACAGACATTCATACAAATTTAGAAACAAAAAGTTTGGTCAAACTTTTGTATTGTGAAATCTTTGAAGAATATTTAAAAATAAAAATTAATATTTTGAGAATAATAGAAAAGAGTGTTTTATTATTACCTTGATGAAAAAGCACGGATTTGTTCCTGTGTAAGTTTGTAATATGGATTACGTAGGTCAGGCAATATTCTTTTGAGGAACACTTCTTTCAGGCTTTGCCATGTTCTAGGAGTTATCTTAAATAAAAATAATTACTTACATTGCAATTAATGTCACATCACAAATACATTCATACAATAACATAAACAATTCACACACATTGAGCTAGTCCCAAACTAATATACAGTAGTGTGCGAATTAATGTGAACATGACTTAATTAAAACATTTTCCGTGTTTGCAACACTACACAATCACGATATGTCGGCCATTTTGAATTTTGTGTATCTACTTCAGTCGTGTAGAGTATTAGCTGTCGTTTGGTTGTGAGTTTGGTGCAGTTAAAGCGATTTTGAAGGTTTTTTAAAGCAATTTCTACCTACGGTCTGTTTTCTCAAGATTTTATTAGTGATTTTTTGAAGTTTGTGCAATGGATATCACTCCACGAAAACGGGAAAAGATTATCACTTTATGTGAGCATACTTCAATGAGTCAAAGGAAGATTGCCGAACAGTGTGGGGTTAGTCTGGGTGCTGTCAACAAAATTATTAAGCAGAAAAGGGAAACTGGGTCTGTTAATGTGAAAAGAGTTGGAAAATGTGGGAGAAAAAGAAAAACTTCAGCAAGGGATGAAACATGCAGCAAGATTTGGAGGCCAACGGAGTGAAAATTCATGACTCCACAGTAAGGAAACGACTCATTGAATCTGGAAGAAAGGCTATAAGACCACAAAAGAAACAGTTGTTGACAGCAGATATGATGAAAAAAAGATATATTTGGGCTAAAAAGTATGCTGATTGGACGGAAGACCAATGGAAAAATGTTTTGTTTTCTGATGAAACTCACTTTTTGGTCCAAGGAGAGCGCTCACGTTATGTAAGAAAGAGTTCAGCGCCGGATCTACCATAGGTTCAAATGGTTCGGCCCACCAGGGTGCATAAAGTAAAAGGCGCTACGTAGATTAACTCTAGTTTTAGTTGTAACCAGAGATTTTATAAATAAATAATATAAAAAGTACTTCCGCTTGCATACAAAGTTACACATATCACAAAATGTATCGGTTTTATAAGAGAACATATTTTTGAAATTCCCGCGAAAAGTTACACGCTCTAATGCCTAATCATTATCGACTTATAATATACACATTTGAGTTCAAAGAATTTTGAATGTTACGTACTCTAACTTTTCCATACATAATAAAGGTCCAAATCTTTTATCTCCGTTTTTTTACTAGCTCCTACAACCGAGTAATAAAGTGAAATATGTAATAATAAATATTGTTCATAATTCATTCCATTGCGGGTGCATTGCCGTAAAATGAAATAAGAAGAAGAATAATAAATATTGTTCCTTGCGTCTCACTAGGCCACTAATACTTCCTCAACGCTTCCACATAGATTCTCACTAATACATACAACGCGCCTTTTAAACATTTCGCTGTCTTATAAAACCAAGTAATACTGTAGAATGAAATAATAATAATTACCTACTGAACCAGCGCTTCTACTAACACAACCAAGACCGCCCTACATAGATTCTCACTAATACATTCAAAAGGGGCGCTATGATTTTTCAAATAAAAACCAGAAATATAAATATTACCTAGCGTAAATAATCTGTGGTTTGGTTGATTATGAATAAACATTACTTAGTCTAAGGAGCGCTCATCGGATCGACTCTTCCTAGTGAATTAGTGATATAGTATAACATCACTGGATGTTCGTCAGAACACGAATTTCCTTCGTATTTAGACAAGATGCACCGAAGTGTATACGAATGTACCCGAATGAAATGTATGAAATTCGCTTCGTAGTCGCAACGCAATAGGTACGTATGCTTTAATATGCGTAGATTATAAATTATAATATCGTAGTGATAGTACTAAGATAATTTCAGGGTAGTAAGAGAGACCCGTTGGTTGTGTTCAGGGGCGTGGTTAAGGGAATAAACGAGGATGACCTGAATGTCTCTTTGAACACACAGAATGGTAATTTGAAGCTTGAGGAGCGTGTAAGGATCAAATTCAGGAGGAGGCACAGGAACTCTTTATTGGCAAACATAGCTTGTCAAGTTAGCCCAAAAACATGGAAAATTCTGATGGATAGGGGCAAGGTACATATAGGTTATCAGCGAGTTTCTGTTGAAAATGAATCACCTCTGGTGCAGTGCATGAGATGCCTATTTTTTGGACATGTTCAGGCTCATTGCCGTCAAGAGACTGACAGATGTGCTAAATGTGCTGGTAAGCATGATACTAGAGCGTGTGAGACACAGGAACTTCCTCACAAGTGTCATAACTGTATAATAAACAAGAGAGTGGACCATGAGCATACGGCGTTTGACCGTTCGTGTCCCATAAGACTAAAATTTGAAAGGATAGCAGTTGAAAATACAAATTACCATTGCTAAGGTTGACTTCGGTGAGACAGTCGATTACTTTGGTGATTGCAGTTCGGCCATTGCCAAAAGGTTGACTACCGCTGGTGAATGTCGTAATTATTTGGATTCACGCTGTGACTTGAAGGTTTTTCACATTAACATACGAAGTGTAAATAAAAACTTTGATTCCTTCCTTGTTGAACTAACAGACTTGCGGATGGATTGGGATGTTGTTGTGCTGTCAGAATGCTGGACGGACATATCCTATACGCCTAAGCAGCTGACTGGCTACAGGGAATTTCACTCAGAGATTCATCACAATAGGAGTGATGGGTTGGTTGTCTATGTCAATGATAGGTATTGCAATGCGAGTGTGACGGAGCTGTCTTTACGTGAGGCCAACTGTCTGAGGATAAAGCTTGATGAAACTCGCGTGGTGCTGGCTATATATCGGCCACCTTGTTTTGTTGACAAGAATCTATTTTTGGAGTCACTTGCTGATGTATTGGGGTCTGTTAAATCCTTCAGAGAGTCTATCGTAGTGGGAGATATAAATATTGACATAATAAAGCCTGATGCTTGTGGTGTCAGATATCTGACTATGGTCAGTGAGTTTGGTTACGTCCCAGCTATAGACATGGTAACTAGAAGTCAATCAGGCACATGTCTTGATCATGTGATGGTTCGCGCGAAATCCGAATTGAGATCTGCTGTTTATGAGTGTACTATAACTGACCATTATGCGACAATGATAGGACTGCTGAGTGTTGGTGTGAGTGTGAAGGGAGATAGACAAATGATAGAGAGGAGAATGCTTGACCTCGACAAGTTGGTCCAGATCGTAAATATCGAGTCTTGGGACTTGATAATAAACTCACAGAACGCTGAAGAATCGATGGATAGATTTGTTGAGGTCATGCGGAGACACATTGCGGAGAGCACATCAGTTAGGACAATAAGACCGAGTAGCAGAAATAGACAAATAAAGCCATGGATAACCTCAAGTATAGTGCAGAGTATCAGGAGACGGAATAGGCTCCATCTAACAGCAAGGAGGGATCCGGGTAACGAGGACTTAAGAAATAAATATATAAGATATAGAAACATATGCAATAGTGTGATAGCTAGCGCCAAGAGGTTATACTACGGAGACCAGATACGAGATGCGGGTAATGATTTGAGAAAGGTGTGGAGAGTCATAAGAGACTGTACATATTATGGTAGACAACAACCTCATGAATTGAACAGTGTTATAATTGATGACAGAGAGGTTAAATTCAGTGATGACCCGCAGGCTGTGTGTGATCATATCAATGAGTTTTTTGCAGGTGTGGGACGAGATCTTGCAGGAAGAATTCTGGAGAAGACTGGTGTGACTGAAGAGGTTCTGGCTGGTGAGTTGAGGGTTGGAGGACAACATTCCCCTGCGCATTCGTTTTTTTTCTCTCCGGTGACTGCAGATGAAATTGTTAAGATTATTGGATCGCTAAAAAATAGTCGAGCTACTGGGCAGGATCAGATAACCTCCATTCTTTTGAAAAGGTGTGCCACCCATCTGTCTGGTCCTCTTGCTCACATGGTCAACTTGTGTTTGCTACAGGGAACTTTTCCTAGTCAGTTAAAACATGCAGTTGTGATACCCGTGTACAAGTCGGGGGACGGCAGGGTGGCTGGCAACTATAGGCCAATTTCATTGTTAAGCGTTATATCCAAGGTTTTCGAAAAGGCAATAAAGTCAAGGTTGGAGAAGTACCTCATTAAGTTGAATTTTTTTTCTGCCCATCAATTTGGTTTTAGACCTGGACTGAGTACTCAGAATGCCTTGAACTGTTTTACAAACTATTTGACTGAGGCCCTCGATAACAGGGACAAGTGTCTAGCAATATTTCTCGACCTTGCTAAAGCATTCGATACTGTATCTCATATCCTATTGCTAAAAAAGCTTGAACTGATTGGAATTAGGGGCGTTGCACTGAGTGTATTTGAGACCTACTTGAAAGGTAGAACACAATCTACCAGGGTGGGTGAGTATACTAGTGCTTCGCTGAATGTGGGATGTGGGGTACCACAGGGCAGTACGCTGGGACCAATATTATTTCTTGTGTACATAAACGGTTTGTGTGACCTCAGCGTGGGTGGCTCTATTGTCTCTTTTGCCGATGACATGGTTCTCATGTTTAGGGATGTGTCTTGGGATGGGGTGTATGAACGAGCTGAAAATGGTATCTCTCTGGTGGGTAAGTGGCTGAGTGGACATCTGCTAACGCTTAATACTGATAAAACAAAGTATATACCGTTCTCCATCTCGGAGGCGGGTAAACCAGCCTTGCCTGTTCCTCTGAGGTTACACGGGTGTACGCTGGGCCAAATGTGTGACTGCCCCTTCATTTCACCTTGTGAGACAATGAAATACCTTGGTCTGACGATTGATTCGAATTTGAAATGGAATGTTTACCTGGAGGGTCTTTCGGTTCGCTTAAGGAAGTTGATATATGTTTTTAGAATGTTGAGAGATGTCTTGGATGATAATAGGTTGAGATCTGTTTATTTTGCGCTTTGTGACTCTATACTGAGCTATGGTGTTGAGTGTTGGGGAAGTGCAGCTGGTGTTCACATGTATCCTGTTGATGTGGCTCAGAAGGCGATTGTGAGGGTTATGAGCCGGGCGCCCTATAGGCATGCATCGGATCCACTGTTTAGGAAATATGGTATCTTGGATTCCAGGCAGACATACATCAAAAATGTTGTCACGCGTTACAGGAGAGCCTGCCCGGGAGAAGCTGCTTGGGTGGACCGGCGTGGTACTCGCTCGGTTACAAGAGGTACTATGTTTGTTCCGCCAGTGAGAACAACCTTGGGACAGCGCTCGGCAAGGTATCTTGCCCCGAGGCTCTACAACTCTGTTCCCGAGCAAATAAAGTTGCTCGGTGGGTGGAGATGCTTCAGCCGGTGGCTAAAGGTTTGGTTGCTTGACACGGGTAGAGAGGAAGCAAAAAGGAGGCTATTTTTACATGTTGTGTAATTTTTTGTGCGATTTCAAGGTGAATTGGTAGATACGGTACTTTCTTGATGTTTTGTAGCGGCTTGCCTCGATACAGGCATTCGCCTAGTGAGGTTGCTGCGGGTTATGACTGCATAGTCCTGATTGACTTGCTTGTTCCGGCGCGCACGCTCAGTCACATATCTGTTTTGGCTGCCTGTTATGCATGTTGGATTGGTGTCTTGTTGTTTTTTCTTTTTTTAATTTTTTGTATAACTTTTGTAATAGATGACAAACTTGTGGGCTTGGTATTATAAAAAAAAAAATAAAAATAATTATTAAAAATATTGCAACCATTAGGTATGTTATTATGGGCATATATTAAAATATTGATTAAAATAGTTATTTTATTTATTTACATATAAACGGCTGTATCAGCCTTTACAAATAAAAGGAACAGTCAAGAGATTTAAAACCTAATGTGTCTATATTCGAGGTTATGTGTGTGGTAGTAGTTTTCTTCAACTTTTTTTTTTTAATTTTTATATGAAATACCTGAATATGTAGGTAGCTATATTTACTTCCATACGAGTACATCGCAAGTAAGTAAGTACTGAAATAATAGTATAATATTTGATTTTGTTGTTGTTTTTCATCATATTTAACAATGTCTTGTATTTGAGGGAATTTTTTTAATATCAAAATACTAAATATGTTTCACCTAAGTATATCAATTATCAATAAACATAGTGTTAGGTCGATACATACCTAACATTTTATAAGATACTAATTACATATTGTAAAAGTGGCAAATAAGAAATGTAACTACTTATTTTTTGCGTGTTATACAGTTTTGCTAAGATATGAAAATATTTTTTGCAAAAAAGTTTGGGGGGGGGGCGCAGTATATATATTTGAACCAAGCGCAAAATGCGGTTGATCCGGCGCTGAAAGAGTTCAAATGAAAAAATCACTTCTGCTCACAGAACAAACGGTAAAACATCCACAAAAAGTTATGTTTTGGGGCTGCTTTTCTTTTTATGGTCCAGGATCGTTAGTGCCTGTTGTTGGGATGATGAACTCTGACAAATATAAAGAGTTATTGGAACAAAAATTAAATGGGGAATTGGGAAAAATTAATTCTAATGATAAATTATGGTTTCAACAAGATTCAGCACCTTGCCACAAATCCAAAAAGATGATTAAATATTTTGAAGAAAATAAAATAAATGTGTTGGATTGGCCAGGAAATTCACCTGACTTAAATCCAATCGAAAATTTATGGGCGATTTGCAAACAACGGGTTCGAAAAATGGACTATACAACTAAAAGGAAGATGATAGAAGCGGTAATTCAAGTGTGGTTTCGTGACGAGAAAATTAAAGAAAATTGTAAAAAATTAGTTGAATCGATGCCAAAAAGACTTCAGGACGTAATAAAAGCTAAAGGAGGACATACATCCTATTAAAATAAAAAAATAGTAATAAGAAAAAACTGTTCTTTAAATTAAAATCTCATCTTATATAAAAAATGATTATTTTTGTGTTTTGTATACCCATGTTCACATTAATTCGCACACTACTGTATGAATCTTTATTATGAGCACTAACACAATGATACGCAATACACATATACCCAGACTCAGTATAATTTGAAAAAGTTAATTTTTTTATTTGACTTGGATGGGATTTGAGCTCAGGACTTCGTGACTGAAAAGTAAGAGCATTACCTCTGCATTATACCAGTTGTCGGCATAAATATCTGTTATCCATATTTGGTAACAACACGTACAAAGCTAAATTCAATAATATGAATATCATAAAATCAATGAATTTGGTTAAGCAGTTATTTTAACTTCATGTCTAAACGCTCTCAAAATAAAAATTTCCATGGATGCGCAACAAGCTTTTTAAATGGTAGAGGGTGTACCGATCAAATCTTCTTCCTAAGGATGACGTAGAAAAGTTCTAAAAAGGGTAAACACCAGAAGCTTTACAGCGCGTTCGTAGACTTGGAGAAGGCACATGATTGTGTGGAACGAGAGAGATTGTGGCGCATGCTGTCGGAATATGGGGTGAGCACACAGCTGATACGCGCAATCTCTTCTCTACGTGGGGAGTTCTGCTCGTGTGAGGGTAATGGGGTGTTCACATTTGGCGAATATCGCCAGCCGAATTTCAAAATATAACGCCAGGCGAAAAAACAAAATTCGCCGTACGCCCATTGATCGTCACACCTGTTCACACAAGTCCACCGATATAGAAACGATCTGTCAGATGCGCTTTGATTTTGACACTGTTTTCAAAATGGCGTCGAGATGGAGATCGCGAAGTGTTTATTTTTAGTCGAAAATGTTATAGTAGAGGTTATAAGGCGCCTTTTAATTAAGGAAACAAACGCCACAAACCAACAAAAAAGATAACAGCTGTCACGAAGCGGGAAACATTATAAAATTTATAGGTTATAAAGCTTTTACCATAGACACAAACGCCGCGCATATCTGCGCATGTGCAAATCGTTTGATCGCCCGAGAAAGTTGGAAGGTGGTCAACTCGAGACGATATCGTTTCTACTGGTTTTTATCGTTTCAGACTAGCTGTCATTTTGTTCACACGGTTCAAATGGCTGACGATATTTTGGTGCCCTAGCGATATTCGCCAAAGTGAGAACACCACATAAACCACTCCGAGTGGTTTACCCTCACTAAACCCTCACAATACACCGTTCCTATGACAACGATATCAGAGCGCAAGGAATGTCGTGGGAAGAGGTGACGCAATTGGTACAGAGACGCTCTGAATGGAGGAGGCTGGTTTCTGCCCTGTGCTCCCGAGAGGAGCGTTGAGGGCGATGACGACGACGACGATGAAAGAAGTGAAGCAAGGTTGTGTTATGTCTCCATGGTTATTCAATCTATTTTTTGACATCTGCATGCGACCCGTGAAAGGGATGGATGTAGGTGTTGAACTGAATGGAAATCGGGTGAATGCTTTGATGTATGCAAACGATTTAATGTTTATAGCTAAGAATGAAAGTGATTTACAAGATATTATTTTGTGGGGATGGAAGATATGATAAGGACATCGAAAGAAGAAAAGTCGCCAGGGCTAGAGTGAATGGTGCACTTCGATCCATTGTTAGCAATAGCAGTGTGTCGAACATGGCAAAAATGCCGGTGCACAATACCATTCTGGTACCGACATTTATGTATGCAAACGAAATTTTGGACGTGGCTGAAGGACGAGAGTGGAATATATGCTGTGGAGATGCGTTAACTGAGAAGAATGGTTGGTAAAACGTTGCGAGATAGAGTGAAGAATGAGGATATCAGGAGAAGGAGCGGATGTGAGAGGAGTGTTGTGGACAGAATGTGTGTAAACAAGTTAAGATGGTTTGGACATGTTAATCGAATGCATGATGAAAGGAGGACGAAGAGGATATATTTATCTGAAAGAGGGGGTGTGAGAAAGTGCGGATGTCCAAGAACCACATGGCTTGATCACGTGGACCAAATTCTTAAGGACGGCCACGTGCTAAGTAAGAGAAACCAGCGTGCATATATTAGAAACTGGGTGAATGAAGAGGAAGTGAAAGAAGTATGTAAGGATAGATCTATATGGCATTCTGTTCTCTCTGCCTACCTAATCTGGGACATGGTGTAAGGGTATAGTGTGTTATAAGTAGAATTTGAATCCTGGATTTTTTTTATTCCACTTGAAAGTACAAGATTGTACTATTAGAATCTTAACATCGTAATTATTAATATTTGAAAGTTAATTCAATACCTTGGCTCGTTCCATAGTTAGCCAAAAGGATCTCCCTCTAACTTCATTGTAAGCATTCTGTTTTATGATGTATTGTAATATGTCATATTTTTCTTTAAGTGTGTAGCCTTTTTTACTGTCGTTTAAAACTGCTGATGGCCGGGACCTAAGAAAATAAATACGGAGTATATTTCATACATTTTTATGTTTATGAACATTATGAATATGGGTAAAATATATCTTGTTGACAGATACAGACATTCAGTGCACATTATTAATAATTGATTGAGAACGCAAGCAGTCTCACAAATGATGCATTGCATTTTATGCAGAGTATCTTGGAAACTAAAAACACAATTAAAACTGATGGTAAATAAACAGTTAGATATTTGTATAATATAATAGGTACGTATTAAGTTGTTATGTGTGCAAATATCGGTGAAGGAAGATTAACATAGATGACAAAACTTGAAGCATATTATGAAAACTTACGACGGCATATTCAAAGCATCCAAAATCTTAAGAGTACAAAAAAATACATCAAATTATAGACCGGCTACAATATTATTCCGTGAAAAAAAAAATACAAGAAAAACGCGGGCGCAAATTACTATACCCAAAACTCGAGATTTTATCTATGATGTTAGAATACTTCATAGATTATAGATGTGCAATTACTTTGGTCATAGACATTTTCCGTGATATACAGTCATGGATGTATATAGGTAGGGGATGGAACGTTTATAGTAATTTGTATGAATGACAGCGAAGCCAAAAAGTGAGGAAGGGTAATGGACCGGTGGGCATTTGTATGGAACACTTTATTTAACATTTGTATGGGCAAGGTATGGAGATTATTCACACAGTATCAGAAAACATTATATTTACTTCTTAAAATGATTACAATGCCACATAACTTAATGTTTTCATATATTTGATGAAATAGGGAATAGGATGAGTTAATAAAATTGAGTAATTCATTTCAAAATCATTAAGTATTTATTTTTAAACATTGTTTTCATATACACACAATATGAAGAGAATGAATGACAATTGAAGGAAAATATAAAAAAAATGTACAGAAATTATAGCTAGAAATAAAAACAAATTTTGATAGTTTTATTGAATATATAAAAATAAACAGGATAAACTGAGTGATTTATAATAATAACAAAATGCATTGTAATTAACATACAACAAACTCAAAGCCCTCTGAAGAGCACTAACTTGTTGAGTGACTGGATGTATGCTATGGTAGGTTGAAGACATGTTGCACAGGTGGATTGATGTACGAACTCACATCTATCCTGTCAACTGCTGGTATTATATTGTCAACTGGAGGTATTGAATATTCAGCTACTGGCACCGAACTCTCAATTTCTGATGTTGTACTCTCAATCGCAGACAATATTCTGCGATCTTTCTCTGAAACATAAAAAAATACCATATAAGTACTTGTATACACTCATGAAAAACTCAGTAAAGTGGACCGTTACGCATCTGTCAGCTCCTTGTGTTTGAATAATATTGAATAATATAAAACATACTAACTTGCAAATGAGCGGGAAACTCAGGATATTTCGTAAGAATGACGTTTTTCTCCAACCTCGCAGAAAAACAAAACACTATGTTTACTTAGTGTCAAATATTGGATAATGTCCAGTTTCTCCTTTCTGGATCCTTTGGAAAACTACAAGAAATGATTTTGTTTATAAACATGCTATAATATGTCGTAGTTAAAATAACGGTACAAATATATTAAGAGTATTTCCATATTAAATTTACATAGTTACAGTTTGACTTTTTGAAAGAAAGAATCCCGCTAAAATTAATGTAAACTTTGATTTGACTTCTGTTAAAAAATCTCTTGGTTGACCACCTGCAACTAACTTCACTCTTCTCTCTCGGCAGCCGTTCCGTGCGCTGGTCGGTGTTTTTACACCGGCCAGCGGCCGAAATAAATAATTAAAATAACTTGATAAATTGTCGTCAGAATTAACTTATAACCTTTACTGTGAAGTATAACTGTGACAGTGAATCATCAATAAGGCAAAGGCTATTCGTACGTATCATAGATCAAAGAAATTATAAAATTTGTCTATGGTGAATTATTTCCATAGACAACATTAATATTAAACTATTTCGTTTATGGATATCTAGATGTTTGCGAAATCTATGGTTCAGCGTAGGGTTGTAACGAATATCTGTATCCGCATCCGAAAAATATCCGCATCTGCAAATTTTATTTAAATAGCTTGGAATCCGCATCCTTAAACATTTTTTGAGGATACCATGCCAAGCCAGATACATTTCTAAAATAAAATATTGAAAATATATTTTTCGTACTAATTCTATCCTGGTCGATATAACAGGTATGCTAGTTCAAAGATGTGCTTCACATTTGTACAATAGTTTTTTTTTATATAATACATTCTACTATTTTTGTGTACTATGCTAACGACGTAATCATGTTTCCCCCATTGAATACCTGCCAAATACTAAGTTTCCTACAAAAGGCAAGTATTTGTAAAACATGCCATATAAGACATTTAATATCTTCAATTCAGTAATGAAGTAAACCACCCATTCTGAATGAATGTCTGTTAGCTTTAGTTGTTACGGAGAAGACTATCAGCATGTTTACTGCATGCGGTACTTGTGGGAAAACGCTACGATGGTGCGAATGAATGATGTTACCTGCTCTTACTCATTTCAAATGTAGAATTTCCGTCGTCGAACATTTTAATAATTTACGGAAACTTATATCGATACATTGGCAAATAAAAATATTTTTTTATTTGCCAACGTATCGATATAATTGAAATCTTTTAAGAAAATACCGAAAATTTACATCATATTAAATTAAATAAGAAAATTGTCATTTTCACGCGATTTTTTTCCAGAATAGGCTCTTTTGAACATTTTTTTTAGAAGAAGAAATGAATTATTCTAAGGCAACACTTATTTTCAATAGATGATCTAATTGATGGTATTATTTCGAAAAATCTAAAATTTATGGGCATGTTCATAAAAAAAATACTCGTTTTTCTTTCTTTTTCAAAATTAAGATATATTCATTTTTATAAATGAGGTTGCAGATATCCTTGTCACCAAGGGAGTGAAGCAAGGCTGTGTCATGTCTCCGTGGCTGTTCAAACTATTATTCGACTACTGTATGCGACCTGTGAAAGAGATTGATGTTGGTGTCGAGTTTAATGGGTCTCGAGTGAATGCATTGATGTACGCAGATGATTTGGTGCTAATGGCTGAGATTGAAAGGGATTTCCAATTTAAATGTTTGGAGCAAGTAAACGAGTATGCACATTTGGGAAGTATCCATGTTTGCGAGGGATGAAAGATACGATAGGGACATTGAAAGAAGGAAAGTGGCCGGTGCTAGAGTGGACGGTGCACTTCGACCCATTGTCAGCAATGACAAGTGTCGAACATGGCTAAAATGCTGGTGCAAAATACCATTTTGGTACCATCAATTGCGTATACAAGCGAGACAAGGACGTGGTTGAAGGACAAAAGTGGAATAAATACAATGGAGATGCGATCGTTAAGAAGAATGGTTGGTAGAATGCTGCGTGATAAGAATAAAGAATGAGCGGATGCAAGAAGAGTGTTGTGGACAGAATGCGCATGAATAAACTACGGTGGTTTGGACATGTTGAACGAATGAGAGAAGTAAGAATGACAAAGAGGATATGCTTTACTGAAAGAAAGGGCGTGAAGCGTGGACGTCCGAGAACCACATGGCTTGATCACGTGGATCAAATTCTCAAGGACGGCCGTGTGTTGAGTAAGAGGAACCGACGTGCGTGCATAAGAAATTGTGTGAGTGTGAAAGAAATGTGTAAAGATAGATCTTTTTGGCATTCCGTTCTCTCTGCCTACCCCATTTGGGTTTATAGTATAGTATAAAAATTTGCATACTCAAAACAGAGTCACTCCAGATCCGAATCCGCAAAGTAACATCCATTACAACCCTACTTTGACGAAGTATGGATAAGCTACTTTTTTAGCAATACATTATTAAGAGTGTTGATAAAATATATGAATGCAAGAAAAGAACTTTGGATACCTATGAATTTTAATGTTATTCGAACTTTAAACCTGGTTTAACTTATAAGAACTAAAAATAAATTGTCAACATAACATGCTATGGAGAAAAGAGTGAACAATTTTTCTTGAGGTTATGTAGACCTAAACAGCGCTTTTTATTTAAAAATAAAACATCCTTGTTGTAGTACCAATAGATCTAAAGTTCGCAAACGGTGAGTTCATAAACCTTAAACGACTCTAAATCGTTTTATTACACTTTATCCGGTTATGGAAACTTATTTGTTCTCAGACAAAATACACGAACTTAATGCTACTTTATACGGGTAAATGCCTCTAAAACATGAAATATACAAGTCGACAAATGTGTAAATGAAATTGCACTATTCAAACATTGAAAATGTGCTTCCTCAATTAAGTAATCGCTTGTAAAGGAAATTAAACTGATAACGATCAATCCACACGGACGACATATGCCACAGATTTCGATAATTTGACAGACGTCAAAATAGTGTGGCATTGTTTACAAAAAAATACGTACGTTTAGCCACTTATTTGACAGACGTCAAAGCAGCGTGCTTTTGTTTACATAAAACCAACTGTCAAATTTGACAGTTGACAGTTCCTATACGTATGAATAGCACGGGCGCATCAATAAAATTAGTATTGGAACCTGTTGATTAATAATAATTCTTGTGTATATGTAAAAATCTCTGTGTGTGTAATGGAGTTGAACCGGGCTGTGTTGTAATTTGAACTTTCAATAAATGTTTCTTTGACTTAAACTGTGTTTTTTCTAACTATGAAACCATTCTAGTAACTTTACGATAACCCTGATTGAGACTCTTGCCCTGCAGACTGAGATAGCTGGTGAATATAAAGGGTCGTTCACATACGTTCACTTTCAGTGATCACTCCGGATGATCCTCCAAGATGAACAAATGTGAACGGGCGTTTCATCGCTAGTGATCACTAGCGATGACGGAGGAAAGAGATTACCACTCGTCATAATTTTGATGAAAGCTCCTTTCACTGAAACGACCATAAACAAGTTTATTTGTTTAATTCTCTATGAATTTGTATTGAATGTCAGAATCATGTACAAAATTATTATGCAGTCGAGAGCTATATTAATTTAATTTATGTGTTATTTTTAATTTTTGAATTTGTTTAATTATTTTTATACGAAAATACGTCAAACTACATACAACATGACCGTGAGTGTTGACACGGCAGTGAAAGCATAGGATGAACAAATGTGAACAGACGTGTTCACTTTCGATGAACAGGTTTGACCCTGACACTCTGGATGATCATCCAAAGTGAAGCAATGTGAATGCTACTTAAGTGTATAAGTTGGAGTTTGGAGTGTAAGGTAGGAGAGGAGGGAGTATATTACAAATATCATTAACCTGATCAGATTTGTATGCATGAAACATTTCATTCTAACGGGTAAAAAAACCAAACATCAGATTGTAGGTTCTTTGTATTGTCAGATGACAGAATGGAAAACAAGTTACATGTGTACATATAGGAGAATAAGGACAGATAATTACATAGAACGTTTATAACATTATTATGATCATGTATAAGTATACGAATTATAATATAAACGACTTTAAAATCGCAATATATATTAAGATAAAAACTACAATACAAAACAACTCACCGAAAATATGACAATCCTGTTTCCTGCGAAAGTTGGATTGGATTTATAACCACAACCATTTATAGCGCACATCACCATGTTAATCATAAGTCCTATTCTTCTAGATATAAAAACCGATATGAAAAATTCAACTGATGTGCAAAAATTTGATACATTTTTAAAACAAATCAACATACAAGGGTTGGTTCACGGGAGCATAAATGTCACTCGATGTCGAGTTACCTGAACGACCATGAGGTTGCAGTGAGTGGTGAATATAACCCCGGATAATCGTGAATAACTTAGAGCGTTTTATGACCCAATGTCATCGTAATGGCGCCATTATTTGTTACGTCTTGTTTTTATTATTATTTTATATTGCTTTAATAACTTTTAAAATTATTTTTGTTATTTTGGATTTACTTGTTGTTATAATTTCTTAAATTTGTCAACGTGTAAAAGACGTAAACTATAAATATATTTAAATAAATAAATATTTTTATTATTATTTGACTGGCGCCTTTTTATAGTAGCATTCAAGTTCTTTTGTGTTTCTTTTAAATGATAAAAATATTTTTGTCTCTAACGAAGGAATAAATTATTTTAATAGGTATCTTTAAATTAACAGTTAAAGTAATAACTACTTGATTAGTTTATAACTAATTGCTTTATACTTTTTTTTTTAAATTATGCCATTATCTAACTTTCTGAGCTTGTATACTTCACAAATACTTGTTACAAGTTTATATATCCTAAATCTATCCAAACGAATTCACTGAATCAGCGTCAGAAAGTATACATGACAATTACGCAGAAATCGAGTATATTTTCTGAGACTATATTTTGTTACACATTTTGAAAACATAGTAAAATACAGTGCAAGAACACTAGTACTTTCAAAATACGCGTCGTCGAGTGATCACTCGGTGACTGTCTGAACGCAGCCCAAATGCGACGCACCGAACAAAATTTGTTTCATACAAAATGGTCGCCATTCCCCTCCCCGCGCAGCTTCAAAATGTTTGCCAAAGTGTCTGTCCACTACTCTATCTAGGTCCATGATTTGAACTATAATGACTATAATTATGTCGCTCTACCAATGCATTTCAGACATGATGGTCTCTTTCTCTCACGTGCAGGTGTAGCCAACTTAGGAATTGTATAGAACATTATTATTAAAATTTAATGTAAATAAAAACGAAAAAACATTGTAGAGTTTTACGATGTAGGTACTTTTATTATAGTAAACTAACTGGTCGACATGTTATGTCTTTTTCAAAATAGCCTATTATAAATACAAATAAATCTGATTCTATACAATGCAAGTAGGTACAAACTAATGGAAATATACATACTTTATTTTAATACTAGCTGACCCAGCGAACTTCGTATTGCCTAACAATCAATGAATGTCAATAAAGGTAAAAAAAATAAGCATTTACTCTCTATCTTTATAAGCTATGATTAATATTTTTAATCTCTTTACAAACTCCCGTAATTGTTCAAGTGTGTCATCGTATAGTGCAAATAATAAAATTCATTTATGTTGAACTATTAGTTATACTTTCTCAGATTTGTTTATAAATTATCTGCTGTGCGTAATATATGTAGGTACAAATTTATTTTTTATGTAGATACCTATTAATTTTAAATTCATAAAAAATCTTATCCATTATTTTTTCAAAATTGAAATTTCAGAACCCCAGATGGTTTGATTTTATATAATTCTCCATATTGTTTTTTTTTATTGAAATTAAAAATGTATAGCGTAAATAATTTTCTTCGTAATTTTTCTTCCCGTGAATTTGTAAGATATTTAAATAATTAATCGGCTATTTAGGGCGGAGAAGAATCCAACAAATCATTCAAATCAGTATAGCCATTCTTGAGTTATAAATGGTGTTACTAGCCCGACAATCACTACAATACTTTACAGAAATAGTTGGACATATTATTTTTTGTTCTCTAAAAAAATATTATTTTAAGTGTTGAAACTACATTATAAATCTTGAGAAGTGATACAATTTGAAGTACGTGCTACAATTATCATCTGGTACCATTATCTACACAAATCCTTTATTAAAAGGTACGCAAATCAATTAATTTATGTGATGATTGACAGTAGAGTTGGATCTCAGCCATTGTATATGTTTTATTCATTTCTACAATAATTTGCGTTACTGGAGGGTAAACATTATTTTTGAATTGCACAGCTGTTAATACATAATAAGCAATTCTCACGGTCATAACAGCTGAGACCGTGGTTCAACGGTATAACGCTGACGCATTGTTGTACTCGCTGGATTCGGCGGCGTGAGTTCGAATACCACACTACGCAAACTTTTTTTCATACAAATTTTAATTACAATATGAATAACAATGAGCAGTTATCCAAGTACAAAACCAGAAATCAAAGTAAATCTGATTCCCCAATTACCAATGCAGCAGCGACATCTATAGTTGTGGGCGAAAATGTGGATAGGAAAAAAGCAAAGAATGCATCTGTTGAAGCTGAGTCTAATCATTTAAATGAAAAAATGACTTCCGATTTGAAAAATTTCTTCAAAAACTCAGAATCTCAATCTAATGTGATAAACAACATAAAAGATCAAATGAGTGCCCTTGTGGAGGAAAATCTCGCGTTTAAAAATCGTGTCTGTGAATTAGAATCCAAAGTTGATTTGTTGAAGGTAACGGAAGAGGTAGAAGAACGCATTTTACGCTCTAAAAATGTAATAGTTCACAATATGCCTGAATATGTGGGAGAGAAGCGGACTGAAGCCTTGATGCACGATAGACGCGAAATTGCAGCATTATTGAGAAGGGTTGATGAAACTCTCGGAGAGGATGGGGTAAAATGTATCCGACTGGGTAGACACAGGAATGATGGACCAAGGCCTCTTAAGGTAATTCTGGATAGTCAAGAGCGTGCTATAAATATTGTAAGAAACAGACGACTTTTGGGTGGAGATATGAGAGTTTATAGCGATTTAACGATTGCACAAAGGGACGATTTGAGGAGATTGAAGGAGGAACTGGTTAGAAGAAGATCCAATGGTGAGAGTGATTTGTATATAAAATACATAAGAAATAAACCTATAATTGCTACAAATAGACATACAAAAAACTGAATATTTTCTATCAAAACCCTAGAAGCATAAAAAATAAATTGTCGTCACTACCTACTGTCTTGTCAACGGCTGACTACCACATAATTGCTCTTACTGAAACGTGGTTAACATCTGATGTCGGTGATGGAGAGCTGAGACTGGGTGGATATACTATTTATAGACTGGATAGGGATCACAGAATGTCGGGAAGAACCAGAGGAGGAGGCGTTTTACTGGCTGTCAGATCGTGCATTGCCTCAAGAGAAATAAAGACGCAGCAAAATGGCATTGAGCATATTTTTGTAGTGCTCAAATTAAAAAATAAGCAACAAATTATTATTGGTTGCACATACATCCCCCCTGCTTCACCGAATGAGGTATATGAGCGACATTGTGCTGAGGTGGAGAGACTTTCTTCTGCTTTCCCTTCTGCGGAAGTGTTACTTCTTGGTGACTACAATCTGCCTGAGCTCTGTTGGAATGATGGTTTGCCAGTGGTGCCACGACTAACTAGGAAGGCTGATACCATATCAGAATTGTGCTGTCTAATGAATATTCAACAAAGAAACAATTTTATCAACCATAATGGTGTTGTATTAGATTTAGTTTTGACAACCCTTCATGACGTTCGTGTTTCCCTCTCGGACGATCCCCTTTTTGCTATTGATCCTAACCATCCTCCTTTGGACATCCGACTATTAACTGATCCACCCCTCTCTCCTAATGCCAACACTGCTGACATTAATGTTAAGAATTTTTATAAAGCAGATTTTTCCTCAATTAATAATCATCTTTTGTCAATGAACTGGAATGATGTGTTTGTTCATGGGAATGTGGACACTGATATTGACTCCTTTTACACGATTATTAATGATCTTATTGATCAATATGTACCAATTCATAAACAATTTAGATCCACTTATCCTGCATGGGTGAGTGCGGAGTTAAAGTCATTGATTTCTGAGAAGAAGTCTGCTCATATCCAATATAAGCTAACAAACTCTGTTTCAGATTATGTAAGGTTTTCAGATCTTCGTAAGAGATGTAAAAAATTGTCAACAACTCTATATGGTAATTATATATCTGAGACGGAGATGTCACTTACTAGTAACATAAATCTGAAGAACTTTTGGAGGCATGCTTCTTCTCTCACCCCTTCTTCCCGAGGAGATGTGGGAGCTTCTCTTCCTAATGAAATGTTTTATGGTGACAGAAGCGCAATAACTGATGAGACGAAGGCAGACCTATTGGCGAATTTCTTTGCTAGTGTGTATCGACAGTTTTCGTCTCCTGTTCATAACCTCAGTAATGAGGATACTCTTGGACGATGTGTAAACATCCCACAATTTCGTGTGGAGGAACAGGTGGTTTACAATATGCTTTCGTCTATTGACGTTTCAAAGGGTCCTGGCCCTGACGCTATCCCACCTGTCTTCGCTCGGGCTTGTGCTTCTTCACTCACCTATCCTCTTACTCGGCTCTTTAATTTATCTCTTGATTTGGGGGTCTTTCCATCCATTTGGAAGTTTAGTTATTTGATCCCAATATTCAAGAAGGGTGATAGGAGCAGTGTTGAGAACTATCGTCCTATTTGTTTATTATCGACACTGGGTAAACTATTTGAGAGGATCGTTCTTCACTACATCGTTCCTCATGTTTCTCCCACTATCTCTCGTAAGCAGCACGGTTTTATTTCATGCAGATCCACTGTTTCGAATTTGGTACTTTACAGCGATTTTTTGACTACGTCATTGGCCGGGGGAAGTCAGGTTGATAGCATATACACTGATTTCTCCAAGGCCTTTGACACGGTTAGTCACCCTGTGCTAGTTTATAAACTTGAAAGGTTGGGAATCTGTGGTAATCTTCTTCGTTGGGTCGAGAGTTACCTATCGGGAAGAACTCTTGCTGTAAGGGTGGGAGGTGTCGTATCTCGTGTTTTCGTTTCTATCAGCGGTGTCCCATAAGGGTCCCACCTTGGACCAATTCTTTTTAACATTTTTATTAACGATATTGTGAATGATCTGAATGGGGTCGAGGTTCTTCTATATGCTGATGATCTCAAAATGTATAGGGTCATAAAAAACATTGATGACTGCAAGGTACTGCAAAATAACATAGACTTAATATCTGCTTGGTGTCATAAAAATGGTTTGATGTTGAACACTAACAAGTGCAATGTCATAAGATTTGCTAAAACTAGAAGTAGAGTCTTGTTTAATTACACCCTGGATGGAGTCGCTCTTGAGGCCGTTAGTGAGGTGCGTGATTTGGGTGTATTATTTGATGACGGTTTGTCCTTCACCGGGCATATGTATATCAAGTGTCGCGGACAGAGCTTTTCGGATGTTGGGCTTCATTATACGCATTTCCAGAGACTTCAAAAACACATATACCCTTAAGATTCTCTTCCAAGCCTATGTTAGAAGTCAGTTGGAATATGCATCATCAGTGTGGTCCCCTTATTATGGTGTGCATATACATACTATAGAGAGGGTTCAACGCAAATTCATGCGTTATATTAACTTTCGGTTAGGCATCCCATATGTTGACTTCTGTTATGAACATCTTTTGCTGGAGCTTCGAATGTCTAAATTGTTTGACAGGCGTGTCCTGTTGGACATGATTCTTTTATACAAAATTGTAAATTCATGTTTTGATTGCCCGGAGCTCCTTTCATTGCTCAATTTTCATGTCCCTGATCGTCCTACTAGACAGAAAATTTTATTTAAAGAATCAAATACTCGAACCAATTACCAGAGACATTCCGTCATTAATCGTCTGCACATGCTTGGAAATAGATTTATCGATGTATTGAATTTGGATTTGTTTTTTGAAGGTGATTATGTAATGAAAGATAAAATAATCAAATATTTTAATCAGACTTATTTTGAAATTGTAAATAGTCAATAAATGTATATTGTCCTGATCATTCTATGCTTCGTTTGTTTATTCAGTGTCGGTTTTATTTTTGCGTAAATTTTGTTATATATGCACTGTTTGATTTGTTTTACAAGGGTTGTTTTTGATTCATAAACTTTTTTGGATAAAACTAAATGAAATAAATTGGATGTGATTAATTAATTTGAATAAGTAATATTTGAACATGTGTCAGGAATCATTTTATTGTGTTGGATATAAACTTTTGGTTTTCTATTGTTGTGTATACTTGTATGGATTTGGAAAACTATATTTTTGATCGAGTATGTATTGTAATTGTGGTCATTTTATTGTTTTTATATTTGTGTATGTATTTTTGTTTTGGTTTTTAATTCATTGATGTTGTCAACTGTAATGATTATGTAATAAAAGGCATATTGCCGTATATTCATGAATAAATAAATAAATAATAAATAAATAAAATAAATATGGTATATAGATTATAGGTGTTAACCTATTTGTAAATAATCTATGTGCTTGGGCAAAAATATTAGATGTGAACCAGATATATGAATTTAGTTTTTTTTGTTGACTACCACTGACGCACCATTCAAAACAATACATTGATTGTGAAGGTTAGGTACATAGGCATACTAGACCTGCAATTCAGTACATTATTGCGGAATATTCGTGTTCCAACTTAACGCATTAATAATAACAATAATAATATTATGCTGTCTCACTCTATATCATTAAGATGATAATGGTTATACGCTGTCTTACAAACCGTCTCAACGGACGCTGGTTTAAAACATGTTTAAAACTGGCTGTAAAATTTGATCGGCTGTAGGACCGATTTTTTCTTTGAATTACATATATAGTATATCTTTGGTTAGGTACCTGAGTAAGAGACGTACTTGAGTAACAGATGCATTCATACAGCGATCCTACTGTAATATTAGTCAACTATTATTAGTTAGTTTAGTTAATTCATCAAGATTCAGAATAGGGAACTTGCACTCGAGAGGAATAATTTGTGAAATGCATTAATTAGGTAGAAAAAAGGTTATATATCGATTATATTTTGATTAAAACTCAAAAATAATTATTTTTCATTTATTATTTTAATAAATAAAATCACAATTTTTCGCCCGCTGTTTGAACGCCATATTGCTGGCTATTGCATTTGTGACGTCACATGTCCTGAGTGATGTTTTGTTGTTTATCGTAATGTATGGGATTAACAATCGCTTGGTATTTGAGTCCGGTTTTTAACATTTTCGAAGTAGGTAAATATATCTTGGATTGATACAAAATGTTTCCAAAAAGATCATACAAATATTGCGTAGTCCAAGGTGTACAAATATAACTTATACGACACCGAATAAATTATTTCTACGCATGCCGATATTGTTAGCTGCATAGTAATACTGTAAGTTCAGCGACTTCTTTGCAGCTTTTCATATCTATCGTCCAATGACAAAACAAACAAAATCATTCGCAGTATAAATATTGTTATTAGGTAATGAACACATCTAGTGGATGCTTATGGTGTCGACATTTGTTACTATATCCTTAAAATACTATCTGATTTACAATAAAAATCTTTTGGTTTTGACACAATGGCTGTCGGAAACTCATTCGGTGTGGATATATTTGTAGATGATCGATGACTCAAATTTAACTTCTGTGCTAACTTCAGCCAACTTTGATTTTTTCCAATAACATTGGACAGATTTTTTAGCAGGATGTTCACTCCGACCATGCACCCAGTACAGAAAAGTAATGGCGTATTTAGAACCTGTAATCACTAATCAGATCTAAGAATGATGGAAAATTGATAATAATTGCCATTGAATATATGTAATTATTACACAATGTTGTATTGCATTTACAAATTAGTAATAACATTATAAGACAAAGCTATAGCGCCTACCGGCGGGCTTATTATTATAGGCATGATAAATATCCGATCGCCCCTTGAGAAAATCGTTTTCCGTCATTATAACTAAATTAAAAAAATAGGAACTGATGTACGTTTATACGTAAACATTTAATTATCTTGAAGTTTTTGGCAAAAAAAGCGTTCAAACCCAAACCACAACAGTAAATAACCTCGTCAAACTAATAGATATATACTACGAAATGTACTAAGCATTTGTAGACAGAGAGATCGAAGGGACGTATGACGTCATCAAAATGGCGCTTTCGGATGCGGTGTTTTCGTGGAAATTCAAAAATCGAAATTTCAAAATGCTATAAAACAGAAATTAAGCAACGTATCGAAAAAAAAATTACTGATATGTGTTACTGATTACTTTATTTATGATTCTAAAGAATAAAAAAAATATGTGCAAGTTCCCTATTGGCCCTAGAGCTATTATTAAGTTATTGTTTATACGGTTTGTTTTAATGAGCTTATTTTGATTGGATGCGAAATGCGTATTTTCCTGTTTTGTTTTATAATATTTTATGTTTGTAAAAGGCATTAGCCGTTTATTTGATAAATAGATTATTGATAATCATTTTTGCTCTTTTAAATTCACAACGTCATCAGCGAAATAATTTTTTATTGGCCGGTATGGACGCAGCTCTAGTATTTTTAGAGAGAGAGAGAGAGAAACATATTTATTTGGGAATGTTTGGATTTGACAGATGAAAATAAAGCGAGTGATGCGTGCTTTAATGTTTGTGTTGTGTACTTGGATTTTGTTTTCGTATTTTTGATTACATTACAAACATTTTCTTGGTTTTAGTTGTGACAAAATGTCTCTCAGTGAAGTAAGTCTCAAATGGAATGGTTTTGAAACTAATATGCTTAATAATTTAAAATATGCCTTTAGGGATGAGGATTATGCTGATGTATCGTTGGTATGTGAAGGCATTAGCGTAAAATCGCATAAGGTTGTCTTATCAGCCTGCAGTCCTATGTTCAAGAATATATTTTCCGTAAGTAGCGCTGTGTTTAATTTGTAATATTTTGAAATGTTTCTCTATTCAACATACCTACCTCTTGTTTTATCCCCCACTAATGTTCTCAGCAGGGGTCACTAATGATTTCTGTTAATTTTAAAGTAAGCTTTATTACATTATTGTGTTATACTGTGAAATGTCTGTGCTACATTATCTTATTAAAAATTATACAGATGCCACAAAGCCATTTTAAGATTGAATCTTTGGAGTCACAGCGAGTCTTACTCCACATAATTTTTTTATACAATATCATGCCTGGTGGTGTCGATTTCTCTTACCTTAGTAGAAGTGTCTCGATTCCTATACTTTTGCCGAGGGAAATTCGAAGCAATGTTCTATTTCATGTCCATCAAATTACACCGGGAACTTGGTTGTTTACCGGCTCTTGGAAACATACAATGATGGTTTTGACTAATTTGATATTTTTACAATGTCTCGGAGATGGTTTTAAAGGTCATAGCACATACTATGCACATGTGGTTTTTGCTTGGACAGCTGTATTATCCTTTCATTTCCTCCTCTTTCTTGTCTTAAGTATCTTAATTAGTTTTTTTTTATGTATATGGTATGTGTATTAACAAGTGCAGGAGCAAGCTATAAGCGAAATGCTGTGCTATAGGAAGCGAGTTTTTTTCACATACTCAAAACTTGATAAATTTGTTCTAAATACCTAGAAAACACCAATATAAACAAGTTACAAATCGATAAAACTTATGTACTTACAAATCTATGTATATAGGGTTGAAATTCGGTTTTAATAGTTAGGGGTCACAAACTATCACAAATCGATATGAATATTTTAGTTCACATTTTACTCACTTAATAAAGTTTGATGCATAATTTACAGTAAAGTTAAATATACAGATATACATATGTGGTGTAAAATAAATTAAAAATGATTTTTAGTGTGATAAACCATAAAACAAGGATGAACGCACAGTGCAACATCACAATCCACTGTCACTATTCATCAACAATTCGACAATTTCTTCATCTGTCGGCAAATTTCTGTTAGCCATTGTCAATTTTATGTTTTAACTTAAATTCAAAAATATTATCACTAAATATCACTTAAAAAATAATATTACGTTTTTTTTTTTATAGAATAACACATTGAAAAAAATACTCAATAGCACCTTGTAAGTATTTAAATAAAAAAAGTTTAAGAAATCATATGTTCACTAAGTATCACTGCACATAAAAAACACATATTTAATATCGCCGAGCAAAAAAAAATATTTACGAAAGCAAAAGTATTAGTAAATAGCACTCGGGTTTCATGAAATTGAAAAAAGACGCAGTATTTTTTGAATTAAATGCAAAAAACTATGCAGATTCAACAATCGCGTGATTAGTACGAAGCGCGTGAAAAAATGGTTGACATTCTATGGCAGTGTCACGTGATATCTAAAATCTACTGTAGTTTGGTCGGTAATTAAAAAAACTGTAATCTGTGTGTAAAATATTTAAGAATTGAGTCCTTAGATGTTTGTAGTATGAATATTTTGAAGTTAACTCCCGTAGAAGTGATTTTATAGGCAATGACGTTGAGGAACGTCCATACTCCTTTAAGGAAAAATTTTGTCGGACGTTGAGGAACGTCCATGCGCTCGCACTTGTTAAGTGCCTTATATTAAGTTTATTTAAATACTGTAATAGGTCTTATTTTCATTGTTATTATGAACCCACTGCAACACTCAGGAGTAAGCTGAAAACACAGCTTTTCAAGAAAAGATTGTTGTTGTATTGCATCAAACTGTTTGTGATTTTTTATATAATGTTTAATGGCCTTGTGCGTGTATGAAATTATAAATAAATAAATAAAAAGTCATGGCGCCCTTGAGATGGTCACGGATCATTAAACGGAACTAAATACAAATTGTCTTTATTATTATTATTTAAGTATTTTATTTATTATTTATTTTATGCTGTTGGGTTTAGATGAATAAATATTTTCTTGTAGCAAAATCCCCATCCATACACAGTTATTGTGTTGCAAGATGTTAGTTTATTTAATTTGAAAGCACTCTTGACTTTCATATACAATGGAGAACTCAACATCAATGAAAAACATTTGTCAGAACTATTGAAAGTTGCAGAAAATCTTAAAATTAGAGGTTTAACTACCATTGCTGAGGACGTCGATGAGCATCATGAACTTCACTCTTCTGGGAATTTTAATACAAAAAAAAGTGGAGAGGGTAATAGTTCATTATATACAGAACCATCCGAAATTGGGAATGTTAGTATTAAAACATTTATTAAAATTCATGATTTATTAAAAAAGAATTATTAATAATTTTTTCACAACTTGGACCGTTCTAAAGTCAAGGAAGTTGATTTTTCACAATTATTTGTATCATGTATAATATTTTCAGATCTTCCCTAAAGAAGAGCCTCCAGATTTGATTTGTGTTGAAGCTATTCTTAATGAAGGTTACAATGATGATAATACCTCTGGAGAGCAGTGTGAACAGCAAATATTCTATAACACGCAACCTGATATGCAAATGGTACAAGGTGATACCAGTGCTGTTCATTCTAGAAATTTAAAAGAAAAGAGCATCAAAGATGGGAAGATAAAGAAGAAAAAAATTAAACAAAAGAAAAAAACTCACATGATATCTCATACGGAAAGTTCGGATAAAAGTAATATGAGCGATTTTGAAGTTGGAAAAGAGAATATGGTTACTGATGAGGATATTGAGAAGGACATGGACAATGTACTACAGGCTGATGTGGTCCTTGAGGCATTTAACAGCGGGGCAGTCTGTGATGAAAATACTAAGAATGGTACATATAGTGTTACATACATGTTGGCTATCCAATATACATATATTGTAATATTATTCTCTAATTTTGTACAACAATGTTTTTTTGTTTATATATTAATTTAAATTTGGATCTAAGATATTTGGAAGTATGTATTCCTTTTCAACCCTTAGAAGAAAATATGTATCGAGGTTATTAAATTTGTATAATTTTATAATTTCAGATCAACAAACAGCAAATCTGGAATATGTCAGTCCTAAGCTTCCTTGTCCATTCTGTAGTCGAGTCTATCACACCTGGGGATATAGACGCAGACACATCAAATCTAGACACAAAGTTAACAGGTTAGGAATCACACAAACTTTACTCATGAACATAAAAAGCTTTTGGTTCAATTTACGCCAATAAATTTTAAGGTTTCTTATTTACTCATTGAATTAAATTTTATCACAGATTGACATGCAAGGTATGTAAAGAACAGACAACTTCACAGTCTTCTTGGTTTGATCATGTAGTACGAAGACATGCCCTGAGCAGAGCTGAAGCCAGAGATAGTTTGGTCATTCTTGTGGAGGCTCATGCTGTGCTTACTTGCACTTCACCTCCAAGTCCAACACATCTGCTTAATGAGTTCAAGAAAGAACACCTAATTGAAGAATCCATGCCAATTTAAGGGAGTATATTTTACCATTATTTAAAATTGTAAACAAACATCTAACAGTAAACAAAAAAGTATTATTGAATGTATTTAATGTAAACAAATATCTAACAGTAAACAAAAAAGGGATATGCTGAGTCATAAAACAATTTTGCTAAATCTTGATTTATCACAAGTGTGTGTTTTTTATGAATTTGCTCAATACATTTCCTGTATCTATGTGGGACATGTTGTATTTTATGATAGTTTAGATGCCATGATAATTACTAGTCATTTAGGAGTGGATTATTTTTAAATATTTTTATTATATGTATTATTATTAGTGAAGTAAGTATTATTTCATATTACCCATTACCTTAAAAGCCATTAACCCCATGAGTTAAATATCAAAAGATTGTGATAGGATTAAGTCCATTATGTTCAATGTGAACACCTTTTTGTTAGACCGGTAGAAATTGCTGTGTACCATCCAAAGTGATACTATTCCAAATAATGTTAGATTCATAATAATATACATGTTAAATGAAAGTGAGAAGACCATGGACCAAAAATGAAAAATAGGAATGACTGAAGAAAATTTGAATAAATATTTTTATATCAAATTAACAAAAATACAGAGTAGTTTTGTTAATTAATTTAATATTAATAATTAAATGTCGGATTCATCTGTATGTTGTGATGCTGAAGATTTGCTTCAAATAATAAAAATAATGTATTTTTAAGATTCATATTTTATTGTGAGGATACTATATATTTTTATAAATTACAAAATTTAAAATCAATTTAGGTATATATTTTTTTGTAATACTTTGTAAACCTATCGAGGAGGAATCTATTTTATATTTTCAATGCTACCTTTGTAGATAAATAGGAACATATATGAACATTCTTCTCTGATGAGATACTTTAACAGTAGTAATTAGTAAAATAAAGCAATATTCGTATGAGATTATGTTTGTGATAAGGAATCAATTGTGATGCAGAATAATAATTGTCTATTTTTAGATGAAAAAAAATGTGTGATTTTGTGTGTGTGTATTTTTGTACTGTCTTAAAAGTATGTTTTGTATTTTTATAAAATTTGATGAATAAATTGAATTCTATAGTATTTGGTGCAATGCATATTTATTTTCCTTACATGTTTTAACAAACATCTTACAAGTACTTTACAAGAATGTTCTATTTATAAATAACTGTGGTCCTGTGACACAATCAACAAAATGTGATTATTGCATAATTTTGTAATATTCTTATTGGTTATTTAGACAACGAAGCTGTGTGTATTTCATTCTAAATGTAACACATATCGACTGTGCTTGGGAAAAAGGCTTCACACTTCATCAGTTAAATTCTGTAGGAAAAGCAAAATATTGAAGGGTAAAAGAAATTTCATATTATTGTCATTATAATTTTACTATCTTATTGTAATGTAGTTTTTTCATTGTCATAAAAATTTGGGTGGTAATATTATGCAGAAATTTTCAAGTTATAAGCAAAAAACAAAAAAAAAAGTTGATTAAATCCTTTGTACTGACAGACTTTGGCAACATGTAAAAGAGATATGTATGATATCGCATGTTTGAGTCATGTGATTTGATGCCGTTAAGTTATGTGGATGAATTCTTTTGGTATTGTTAATGAAATTTTTGTTGTTTGAATCCTTTTTTACTGGTCGATATTTGCAATTAATAAATCTAATGTTTTTGTGTTAACACTTTGGAAATTCATTACTAACATATAATTATAATTAAATAATTTTTATTTAAAACACTGAATACTTGCCAAATTAAATTTATTCAACTGAAACGTTTTCGCCAAGGCTTCAGCTTGGCATCATCAGGAGGACTAAATAGTTTAAGTTCATAATTATGTGAGTGAGTCTGTTTTCTATTACTAACTTATACAAGGGGTTGGGGGGGGAGTTTGAAGGTGGGGGAGAATGGGTGGAGTTGAGGGTGCTTGAAAAGAGTGAAGGAGATGGGTATATCAACAAAGGAGATGCGTATTGTATTTGGATATTCACCAAATTGTTTCTATTTTTATGGATTCAAGAGTCTCCAAGGCATTCAGTTTGTTGACCTTGTACTCGGAGTGTAAGACCTTAGTACCTTGCATGTCAATAGAATGATCAAGCTCGATACAATGATCTGCCATCTCCAAGTATCCAGATAACCTCCTGAATGCTCTGTTATGTTCCTGAATGCGAGTTTTAATTGCCCTACTTGTTTGGCCTATATACTTCTTATTACAATCCTTACAACTAATACAATATACACCACTATTATCCCTAAATCTCTCCTGATGATGCCAAGTAGAAGCCGTGGTGAAAACATTTGAGGTGAATAAATTTAATTTGGAAAGTATACTACTACTACTACTATACCATCACGGCATATCCCACAAGTGGGGTAGCCAGCAGATCAGCTGTATGTAAGAAACATACAAACTGTCCTCTTTGTGCCAGTATAAAATCAAGACATTCAGGATGGGTGGCAAACCTCAACGCTGAATTTAAGATGTAAAATGTCTTATTTGGAAATGGAAAGTATACATTGTTCTAAATAAAAATTATTTAATTATATTTGCAATTAAGCTAAAAGAATATTTTCCTTCTATAAAAATGATATGTTTGGGAATTGAATCCTTTTACCAGAATGGGTACAAGACACAAATTATTGATTTTTATACATAACCAGTTTTGCCAAATTGTGGTTTGAAGTTTTTGTTCTGAGCACAGTCAATAGTTTATCTACAAATCTGCTATAAAGCCTTCTACAGTTATTCCTGGAGCTAATTCTACAATCTCTTCAGCATTCCCATTCATTAAGAGAGATGTTATACTATGTGGAGAATCAGCTCTTTTCACTGCCATTTTGAATTTCTCAATAGAGTCCATTCTTTTGAAATTCTCTGATTTTGGTCTCGGCACCATTTTAATATTTCCTTCTTTATCAACTGGCGGCTGTGGGGCCCTTGGTTTCACTTTCTCCAAGTGAGGAGGTAGAGATATTGGAGCATAACATTCAGTCGAAGTTAAGGATGTAGATTCTCCTACTCGTTTCATAGAAGCTCTGTTTCGTGGAGTCTTTCTCAACATTGCTTGGAAGTTGAATGGAGGGTCATCTTCATTTGAGCTATCTGTATTCTTAATCTTGGCGAGTTCTTGAAGTTCTTTGATTGGATTATTCAAGTCATTGGGAATTGAGCCACCATATTTAATTCTGTTTCTATCTATATTCACTGGATTCAGTTTTGGAAACTGCCAGTCTTCTTCATTATTGTTGAATGTTGATCTTGGTGCTGGTGTGGGATGGTATCTGTTTACTGGAGAAGCTTTAGGAGTTGTTGGAGCTTGTTTTTTCGTATACACTGTTGGTCTTCCTGCTTCTTCATTATCCAGCCACGCTTGCTGTTGAATGGCTCCATAACTCTGCCTATTGTACACTGGCGGTGTGTAGCCTGTGTGTTGTCCTGACTCAGAATTTTCTGTTGGTAATTTCTTAGGTGGTTGTGATGGGTCCCTACTGTATGGTAAGTTTATGAGGGTTTGGTTGGATTGAGGAATGTTGCACTGTGGTGAAAGAGGTCTTTCATTTTGTATGTTTTGTATAGAAGTTCGTATTTGATGACTTGCTGTTTTTGTTCTTCTTCGTAATGGCTCATCCCAAGTTTCTGGATCTGAGTCATAGCCTCCTATTGTGTCTCTGTAAAGGAGTTTGACATTACATCAATATAATGAAGATGATTTAGTATTGTTTATATTATGAAATTTTGTTTACCTGCATTTAATTGTTGGATCACACATATAAGTGGTGTCAAAGTAGGGTAGTTCTATTATACTAAATGGTAGCTTCCACACAGTAGGTTGAAGGGGTCCCAGGAAATCTAGTAGTCTAGCCTTAGGATCTACGCGATCTAGCAACACGGATACACTAGTGTTCATCAGGTTCTGCATCATCGCCTGATTGTACAGATGAACCTGGAAATCACAACCAAACGTATTGGTTAAAAAGGTCTTAGATATTGGTGTCATCCTGTAGTAATATGAGTATATTCTGTCAACATATTGCACGGACAGTTCATGAGTGATGTGGTGTATTACCTGCTGAGACATGTTTACTAAATCTTGATATCGTATGGCACGATACTGCAGCAAGACTTGGAATATAGATTTACTACGCCATTTGTTTGTGAAACGTCGTATAAAGTCTGCCGTGTCAGGATCTATTTTACCAGTAGATTTGTTGATCAATGGTCCATATGCTTTGCGCACTGTGTATCCACGAAAAGCTGAGAATTGTGATTGATGAATGTGATAACTATCATCTATGTTGCCTAAGGTGACTGCATTATTATTTGATTCGAGGCTTACCTTTCTGAATTCTAATTGCCGCATCTTCCTCCGACATATCTTTTGTACTTTGTTGCTGAAGCACCACTGGTAATTGAAAATTTATTTATTTGGTTTTTGTTATTACAACATTTGTTATTGATGTAAAATGAAAAGATTTTGGCTCATTGCTTACCTGCTTTCTTGGTCTTGCTTTTTTCTATTTTCCTCCTGGCTAAGAAAGCCCTCATCATGCACTGTACTTTTACAATTTTCTTTACTTGGACTTCGTAGAGTCTAGAATCATAAATTAATTTTTATATATTGTAAATTATCAGGTTACTCATATTTTGAAGCACTCTAGATTAATTATTCCAATTGATCACACTCACTGATAGTCAACCTATTTGAATAGGTATTAAGTAGGTAGGTATTTTGTATATGATACACATACATTCCCGTGGAGCACCCGGTAAAGAATTGGTCTCCCACTCTTCTCCTTAAGTTTTCGAGTGTCCTGTAAAAGGCAGGTGTTCGAAAAAATTAAGACATTGTACATCTTAAATTCAGCGATGAAGTTTGCCACTCATCCTGAATGTCTTGATTTTATATTGGTACGAAGAGGACAGCTTGCATGTTTCTTACATACAGCTGGTCTGCTGGCTACCCCACTTGTGGGTTATGCCGTGATGGTATAGTAGTAGTAGTAGTAATACATACATACATATGTGAACTTCCTTAAGAAGTGCACGACAAAGAGTTTTAACACTTACGGCTTGGTTAAGAGTACTCTTTAAACCGCATGATTGAAAATTTTGAAAGTTGTATAATAATATATAGATCTATTCGATAAACTTTTGAAATAAATTTTTATGCGATTTTCATACAATTCTTGTGTTTTCAAATTGGAAAGACGTCATCTGTTGTAGTTCAATGGAAATAAGCGTCGAAACTCTGTGTCGTGCACTCCTTAAGGAAGTTCACATACGTATGTGTATCATATACAATACACCTACCTAGTTAATACCTATTCAAATAAGTTGACTATCAGTGAGTGTGGTCAATTGGAATGATTAATCTAGAGTGCTTCAAAATATGATTGACATCTATACTTCTATTAAGTAAAATCCAGTTCCCGACATCCAATTGTGTCAAAAAATTCGTAACATAAATATATCAGGTTACTATTGCAATTAAATTGTTAGACAACTAGTTACCTGGATAGGTATTCCACATTGTAATATTTTAAGAAAACTTTGGATTTCCCGATTACCCAACCCTCCATCTTTAGCCGTATCATCAACAACCTGCAGTTGTCTTTTGTAATCTCAACATTTTCATCAAAATCAAATGCTAGAAACTTGTATCTAGAATAACAAAAACATGATTTATTAATTTTTGTTGTTATATTTTATAATCTTATGTAATTAGAGAATACAATTTTTTTTCCTACCTTCTCAAGAATTCAGCGAATGGTATTCTAGCTGAGAACCCTTTTTGTTTAGCTGTAGCTGTATCCAATATGGCTAGGGCTCTTAATTGTTGGCGTACCACATCTGGTTGGAATGCAAATGATTTTCCATTTTCAAGTGAGGGCCGAATGCATCGTACAAAGTGAACTCCTCCCACACCAGCTGTAAGGGAACGCAGCAGTTCCAAACTTGCAGCACGAAAAGTGCATGATGCCGTTCTCATCCGGTGAAGTTGTGAATACTGTCCTTTGGACTCAGTATTATATTTCTGTAAAATAAATTAAACTTCAGAGTAAATAGCTTGCTTGAGAAGAATGTGTTGTTGTTCTGTAATACACATCACTTTGAATCTACCTTCATTTTTTCTGCTTCTTTACTTTCATTTGCTTGTTTTATCATAGATGAAGGGGCTGTAAGACTTCCTGATTTGGTGAGTTTGTTTGTGAAGAGATGTTTCACTATAGAATCATTGGAAGTCCTCAATGTTTCTATCATTTCTGGCGGGAGAAAATCACGATTCTTTTCGGTCAAGTCTCTGGCATCGTAGTTAATTTTTCCTGTGTAATGAGCCACACTGAATTCATGGCTACCAGAAAGTTTTACATAAGGTCCCTTTGAGGAATTTTTGATGGTGCCTGTGAATGGTATGTAAATGCAAATTAAATACTGTCCAGAAACAATGTTTACATTATTATGAAGTGATTTTCAATTTCTTACTCATAATAAACTCTTGTCCCCCACTAGTTCTGCACGCCTCATCCAGGATATAGAACAAGCCAAGTGGTCTTCCCATTAGTTGGTCCACAGCAGCTTTATTATCGTAATAATGAAGTTGGACTACTGGTACTTGTTCTTCTTCCTGTTCCTGCATCTCCCAGGCAAACAGACGTTGGTTGTATAAGAACTGTAACTGTTCATTCATGGTGTTGACAATCAGTTGTTCCAATCTGTTACGATGAAAGCATTCAAACCCATACATATCCAACAAACTCACTGAGTACTTGTCACCACTGTAAATAATAATTATTATAATCAACACCTAATTTAAAAGAAGAGTATGAAAGAAGTGCATTTAATGTATCTACAAAAATAGGATTATTGTATCTGTACATTTGTTTACTTACAAAACTGATCTACTAAAAGACAGTTTTAAGTTCAAAGTATTAACAAGCCAATCCAAGAGCCTTCTGTAGATTGTCCCTGCTAATACATCTCTTGCATCTCTAGCCTCATCTGTGCTGTGCCTTCGCTTTACAGCTGTTCCCTTTTCCACCAGACAGTAGTTGATTAGTGCCCATAGGAATTTACTCTCATCTAATCCCAGTAAGGCACTAACTTTGAGAGTCTCCTCCATATTCTCTACTTCAGCTGCTCCACTGTGTCCATCTTTGAATCTCACATTTCCGAGTACAAGAATGCCTGCTAAAGTCTTGTATATCGAATCGATTTCAGAGTTTTCAAACTCCAAATCTTTCATGTATTGTTCTATTTCTTTAAATCTTTCAACGTTTCCTGTGGGATCTTCTCTTCTTGATGTAACTTTAGGAGGTGTATCAAGGATCCTTAAATATCTGTATTTTCTCTGTGGATCCAGATTATACTCTCCAAGTCTACCACCGGCTTCCATTCCATCATAAAAATAATAAATCAAATTGAAATTTGATTGTGTCCTAAAAAAAGAAAATAATATTTAATATGTTAACATTTTTAATTTTGCAGGTGTTATGCATTCAATCAATGTTACTCACATGTCGGTTGTAGACACTCTCCATTTTTCAAGTTGATATAACCAAAATATGGCTCCGCTGAGCTTTCCAGACTTGCTATAAGTCATTTGAGTTTGCAAAACACCTCTTGTTGAGTCTCCATTTATAGGTGTCCCTGCACTGATGGCCGCTTGTAAAATTTTCATTGATTTCTCAATCCTATCACTTGAGGCACCCTGTATAAGTCCTAAGAATGCTAAATGTCTCATAGTATGAAGCATGCTGGTGGTTTTACCAGATCGACTTTCACCGGAAAATATTATGTTCTGAGGTTCTCCGTGATGTAAGGCATCTTGATATGCACTGTCTGCCACAGCATAAACATGTGGTTCATTGTCAGATCTGGACTTGTATTGATATTTCTTGTGATACTAAAATATGCACATATTGAAAATTAATTCTACCCATTCAAGTACAAGAATTTGAACAATTAATAATAGGAATTCTTACAGTTTCATTGTAAATATCCACATCTTCATTAGGATTCAGCAACACAAGTATATCACCAATAAAGGATTGGAAATAACGTTTTGTCATTTTTACTTGAAGTTCTTCTAGGATTGTGTCCTCTGTAAGGACATCTAGTGCAGCTAAGTCTTCTACATGCATTGCCTCTGGTTCGGGATGTGTTTCTGTTTGTAGCATGCCATTTTTAATTAGTCTCTCCTGTGAACGCCTTTCATTACCCGCTTCTCCTACTTCATTTGCAATTAATTTTAGCTCTTGTGTAAGCTGAAAAATTTATGCAAATTTTTAGACTGTCTTTGTTTGTTTGTGGTATGTTGGAAGGTGGAGATTAAAAAAAATATGGAAAAGTTTTGAAGAGGCCTATAGCCTTATATCCAGCAGTGGAGAGAAGAGGGCTAGCTGTAAATAAGTTTGTTTTTTTTATATTAGTATTTTGAGTCGTCTGATCTACTTACATGGTAGTCATTATCTGGAAGTTCCATAATGAATGGATGTTCAATAAGTTCCATTGAGTATGGGCGATGTTCTGGATTTTTTTCAAGACATCTGAAATATTTATTTATTTATTTATTAAATTGAGATGGTTTGGTCATGTGGAGCGAATGGATGGTGTAAGATTGACGAAGAGGGTGTATTTATCTGAAAGAGAGGGTGTGAGGAAGCGCGGGCGTCCGAGAACCACGTGGCTTAACCACGTGGATCAAATTCTCAAGGACGGTCGCGTGTTAAGTAAGAGGAATCGGCGTGCATGTATGAGAAACTGGATGAATGTAGAGGAAGCGAAAGAAGTATGTAAGGATAGAGCGACATGGCGTTCCGTTCTCTCTGCCTACCCCACCTGGGACACGGCGTGAGGGTATAGTATAGTATAGTATTTATTAAAATAAACGGCCTAAGCCCTTAATATATAGAAATTATAAGTAGGTAGGATGAAAAACAAAATAAAATATAAAAAGGTTAATTTACAAATAATATCTAGTAATAATTAATTAAATCTTTGATAACCTTAAACTCAATAAACATTTAGAAAATGTTTACAATAAAATGTTTACATATGTTTAAAATATAATAATATTATATAAGTATATTAAAATACACAATAAAATGTTTATACATGTTTGTAATATATAAATGTATAAACATTAGAAAATAATAATACCTAATTAATTGAATTTAAAATCTTTGTTAACCTTAAAATTAATCAAGTCAATAACCATTTAGGAAATGTCTATACATATTAAACTTCACTGATGTATGCGAATCGCTGAAGATATCAAAAAGATCTCCATAATCATTAGAATGTCTGTGAAGACGGCACATTGCGCTATTGTACTGTTGATTGGTGTGAGTGTTCGGAACATGAAATGTCTCATGTTGTCTTGTTATTCTAGCAGGTACATGAAGATTTACTAGATCTACCACTGCAGCACTGTCAACTTTATTATTGATAATTTTATACATTAAAAGTACATCATTGACAGCTCTCCTATCTTCTAGAGTAAGTAGATTCATTTTTTAAAAAGAAAATTGTAATCAATGTCCTCTATTGGAATATTTAGTTTATAGTTAATGGATCTAAGGAATTTATGTTGAACACGCTCTATTCCATGTATATGTACACGGTAGAATGGATTCCAAATCGGAGTGTTATATTCAAGACAACTTCTCACCAATGAACAGTACAAAGCTCCAAAGCATCTCAAGGATGTGAATTTGCTCGCAATCCTTAGTACGAAACCTAATATCTTAATTGCATTTTCAGTTATTGTGTTTATGTGCGGAACAAATGTAAGTTTCTCATCATACACAATGCCTAGATCCTTGATTTGGGGAACATTTTCCAAATAATGGTCGCCAAGTCTATATGAAAAACTAAATGTTTCTTTTGTTCTGTGAAATTTGACAACCTTGCATTTATTGGCATTAAGATAAAGGTTGTTCGATTTGCACCATTCTGACAAAAGATTTAAATTTTCCTGCAATTTTTCACAGTCCTGAATGGAACGAACCTCTCCGAATATCTTCAGGTCATCGGCATACATCAATACTTTAACATTTTTTAATGAATCGGCTATGTCATTGATGAAGATTAGGAACAATAGTGGTCCTAAATGTGATCCTTGAGGTACTCCGCTCGTTGCCAAGACTTCTTTTGAGGTGATACAATCTATTTTGATGGATAACTTTCTATCTGATAAATAACTGTTAAACCAATTCAGAAATTTGCCATTGATACCCATTTTAAATAATTTTTCGATTAGTAATTGGTGGTCAACTTTATCGAATGCCTTGCTAAAGTCGGTATAGATGGAATCGACTTGTAATCCTCTAGCAAGACACTCTTGTATGTAATTGGAATAGACAAGTAGGTTTGTTTCAGTTGATTTGAAACAGTTAGTATTAAAATAATTATTGCTTATTACACTTTTAAAATCTGCTTATTTTTATCTACTTACTCAGAAATAAAGTCATTCAAATTGTTAGACCAATTGGAAGGTCTGTGTAGTCCTGGAGGTGGGTTTCTGACTATCTGAAACAGAGCTCTCGTTGGATGCATATCCTCAAAAGGTGCATTTCCATCTGCAAGCTCAATTGCAGTAATTCCCAATGCCCACACATCAGCTCTTATTCCATATTCTCCTCCACTCACCACCTCTGGTGCCATCCAGCTGGGAGAGCCAATGATGGAGTGTCTCTTGCCCGCGTTAGTGGCTAATCTGCATGACAGACCGAAGTCTGTTAATTTGATTTCACCATCTTTTGTTAGCAAGATATTGCTTGCTCGTACATCACGGTGAATCACATTTTGTTCATGGAGATACATTAGAGCCTGGAAATATCAGTTTAATTTTTTATATTCTCATCAACTTTTTAGACTTTTTCATAATGATATATGTACTGTAGACAGATTCAATTTTTTTTCCATTTTTCCTGCTGAGATCGCCTTGGTCAAAAACTGTTATGGTCTCAGTGCTGGGTAATATTTTTAAAATAATATTTATATAATTTTGAAACATAGTCATTTACATATATTTATATATATTGGCACAAATCCGTTATAAATAATAATAATAATATATATATAATTGTAGTTTTTGAAAACAAATTATGTTTTTGAGTATTTAAGTGTGGGTACCTTAATTGTTTCTTTTAATATGAAAGCAATGTGTTCTTCTTTCATTTTCTTGTCTATGCTCTGAAGTCCTCTCACAATGTTGATGGTAGATCCATATTCACAGTACTAAAAAAGTAGAATTCAGGATAATTAACAAATACTTGTTGTTTCCATATACTAATATAATATGTAACTTGTTAAATTATTTTGCTTCACCTCCATAACAAACCATATTTTATCAACAGGGCTGGTTCTATCGCAGAATACTCCGTAGAAATCAACCAGATTTGGATTGGATGTACAGAAGTCTTTGAATATTCCATACTCCTCAAGAATACTCTTTTCTGATTCAGTTGTCACAGACACAATCTTCACAGCGACCTTTTTACAACCAGCTTGATTGTCTGTTGCAACATGAACTTGCCCAAATATTCCATTTCCTAGCCTTTCTCCCAACTCATATCTCTCTTGGGGTTCGGGAAGTGCTGCTGGATTCAGTACTTCTCCCATCTTTCCAAATGTCTGCAATTGCTGTGTGTAATAAAAAATAATCCCTTAATGATTACAAATTATTTTAAATGCTATTTAAATTAACTCTACACTTTGTGTTAACATTAAATCTTCTTCAAGTGCCCTGTCGAGTCCCTCAAACGTTGGCGATTACCTCGGTGAACCTGTCCCTGTCATGCGCCGCTCAGAACAGCTCCTCCATACTTCGGATGCCAGTCCACTCCCTCATGTTTCACAGCCAGGACATCTGTCTCCTACCGTGTCCTCGGTATCAATTATATCAATTTTATAGATAATTTTATTGCGTCTTTAATAGATAAACACGCAATAAACATAGATGCTCTCTTCTCTGTACCAACAAACAAGACATTCAGGATGCGTGGCAAGCCTAACCCCCCAGACAAACACGCACTTGGCGATCGACTACAAACGAATTTTCGACTATATCCGCAACAATAACGCAAAATTACACGGTACGTGTAGGTAGTTAGTCGAAAAGTTTGCCAGCAGTCGATCGCTAAGTACGGTTTGTCTACGGTCCCTAATCACTGAAATTAAGATGCATAATGTCTTTATTTTTGAACACCTGCCTTTTACATAACACTCGAAAACTTAAGGAAAAGAGTGAGAGACCAACTCTTTGCCGGGTGCTCCATGGAAAAATGATATTATATCATGATGTTATAATATTCTTATTATTCTGAAAGATACCTGTCAATTTTTATTACAACAGTATGTGATTCAGAGTATGGCGCCTTATGTAATAGGTAAGCCTATTAGGTTAGATTTAGAGGAAGCCTTTTTGTATCGATTGTGTGTGATACAGCTGTAATATAGTTTGACATTGTTATCTGTATATTGTTATATCACATCGCTGCCAACCAGGGTAGTTAATCCAATTAAACGTTTTAATTGATGCAATGACCAGAAAGAAAGCTTATTATAATAATATGCCAGTGGACTTTTGAACAACTATTAAATTAATACATAATACTTAAATTAAATTAAAACACTATCTGGAATCGTTTACATTGTTTTTATATTTAATTAGTTTATTGTACTTATGTGTTTAGATATTTGTTTTAGTATCTATATGTACATTATGTATGTTTGTTAAATTACGTTATTTTGTTTTATTTATTTATTATTTTTAATTTTTGTTTAATTGGTTACTAGGATAATATCGCGCTTCTGTGATAAACTCGCCCATTGCACAAATTTATTTGTTCAGTAATAATGTAGTCGTGTTTTTTTTCTATTGCTAAATTTTTTGTGCAATAATTTTTTTTTATTATATTTATCACGTCACAAGAATATTGCACACTGTAAAGGCGTTTTGCGTTCTGTGTTTTCGGAATCAGTATGAATTCAGAGCCATCATAAAAAAGTGATTCCATTTATTACTATGTATGCATAATTATTTACGTATAGGTACGAGTATAATATATCTTCTATGTATACCATTAGGGAATAAGCTGAAGAGTCATTTTTGCGAGTCTTCTGATTTAAAAGGTCATACATATATTTGAATTTGGGAAAAGGAAACGAATTTAAAGCCAAATTAATAAGGCTAATGCCGTTTGTTTAAGAAATTTGAGGGTAATTTGGTATGAAAAATTTGTTAATTTCTTTGAATATTTTATTATGAGAATTATTAATATTTATGTCTTTATGTGATATTATGAATTTTTAATATATTGATTTGTTTATTTTTCTTATTTTGGTTTCAGAGGTTTTTAGAGGTTTCAAAATAAGTTTCTCTATTTAAGATTATAATTTGATTTTTATGATTTGTTAAAATTATACTTGATATTTAGTTAAAAAAGCTTTATACGTGGATTGGAAGTAAATCAAAATTTATGAGGAAAGGAAAAAAATATGATATGGGTAGTTCTCAAGAAATTGAATAATTTATAAAATGTAATGTTTATCCTTTTATGGTAGATAAAATCTATATAAATACTTGATATTGGCTATTATTCTATATTCTTCAAGAACCATACATTAACCACAAGTAAGTTTGAAAACAGATACATTTTGAAGACACCTATAATATTTATTCTTTTCTTCTTTACGGTACATTGATCACAATACAAACAATTTTATAGAGGAATGCATTCAAATTAAATACAATCAAAATACAAAGGGCGACTTTATGGCTAAGGCGCTATCTCTTCAAACAAACCCAAATTCAGAAAGCAGTAAGTAAGCTTTTTCTTCTCATTTTCATATATGTTAAAGTTTAGTAAGTTTTGAATCAGAAAAAATGGTAAATCAGGAATATTTTCTTACAAATTATTTTTATCTCCTGTAACGTTGTTACTCCATGAGACACAAAACACTCGGTTGTGGTTTACGTTTGTATATCAGCCAACAACACAGAACACTTCTATGTCTAAGGATAGATGGAGACTGAATGTGGATATGGACACAATAACCAGTGATAGCGGCCAGAGGAATGGAAGAGGCCATACAGTCTCACTAAAGGGCTTCACGGCCTTTTAATACCTTAGTTCACTAATCAGTTAGAATGTGTAATATTATGTAAGATATATGTATATATATATGTAGGTATCACGTCATGTAAACTAAATATTTTTTGTTGGTTGATTTCATTTCAGTCAGTGTATTGATAATTAGTCATCAAGAATGTGGAGTGGCTAGATTTAATTAATGTAGGTACCTACTGGATATTACTTAGAGATGTGCAAAATACTTCCAAAAAAGTATTTAAATACAAAATACAAATACTTTTGAATTTTTGTATTTCAAATACAAAATACTTTTTCAAAATGGTATTTAAATACAAAATACGTATTTTCAAAATACTTTTTTAAAATACCTTTATAAAATACTTTTTACAAATAGTCGAACAAGGTGTAAGACAAAAGTATTTAATATTTAAGCCATTGATGAATGAAAAAGAAATTAAAAACTGGACAAAAGTATACATAAGTGGAGAAAGGGTTGACATGATTAGAAACAGTTGCCTTGTCGCTACCATCTGTATTCGGACGATTTGCAAATCTATACACATGCTAAACTTCACAATATCTCCTCTGCCATTTATTCTACCAATGAGTGTTTGCAACAGATCTCAAACTGGGCTAGTGCTCATGGATTACTCCTCAATGCCTCAAAAACCCAGACAATATTCATTGGTAGCCTTCACTCTATATTAGTGATGTAACGAATATTCGCATTCGCATTCGCGAATATTCGCATATTTCAAAGTATTCGCATTCGCATTCGCAAAAAAATGTGCGAATGTTTTGCGAATATTATTTTAGTAATAAAGTATCTGGTCTGTTCCGTGTTGGCCACATTTGTTGTATTGTTTCATGTGTTCGTTTGCTTGATGATGTTATTATTATTGGGAGAAATATGCATTTGTGGAGGTTTAATTTATATGTTTGTTTTAAGTATTGTACAACTGCTATGAGTATAGAACCACACTAAATTATTCTCTCAGAATTTTCGGGGCTTGAAGTCTAAAATCGAGGAGCTTAGAGCAAACTTATTTGCAAATAATTATGATATAATTGTTCTGACGGAAACTTGGCTTAATTGTGGCATATTTGATAGCGAACTTTTTCAAAACGAATATACAGTTTACCGGAAGGATAGGGATTTCATGTTGAGTGGTAAAAGGGATGGAGGTGGGGTCTTAATTGCTGTGGATCGGACACTAGGATGTTCATCCACTCTTGTTTGGGATGATATTGGTGAAAGTTTTTTTACCAGCATTCGTTTTTCATCGGTAACACATGGAAAAATGCTCATCGCTACTGGGTGTAGTATATATACCGCCACATCCTTAGATACTTATAACATCTTTTTTTAAAGTATATCTGAACGTTTAATCAGCTATTACGACAAAACGGATATTTGTCTTATTGGAGATTTCAATATCCGAACAATCCAATGGAAAAAAGACCCCGATGTTGAGTCAATCTTTGTTCCGTATTCTTATTCGGGTCCTGTTGCGTAGTATTTGATAGAATCTATATCTTTTCTCAATATGTTTCAGTCTAACGGAGTTTATAACAGCAATCAAGTTATCTTGTATTTAGTTCTTTCAACTATTCCATGTTCTGTTACCAGATGTGACTCTCCACTGGTTGGTAAGGATTCACACTATCCTTCACTGTTGATAGATTATGAGTTTGAAATTGCTGAGGATTTGTCTCAAAATATGATCCAGAAATTGATATACTTTAAGTCAAACTTTTCGGAAATAAATTTTGAACTACAAAGTGTTGATTGGGTCAGCGTTTTGGGAAACGGACCTGTAAATAAGATGGTTGAATCTTTTTATGGTTATGTTTTGCCAATAACTGAGAAGCATACACCTAGGTACATATGAAGAGGGTGTCACCTAATAATTTTCCCAAATGGTTCTCTAATAGAACTTTGTTGTTGTTTAAGAGAAAGTCCAAGGCTTGGCGTAAGTTGAAGATGAACCGTAATGATTCTGACTACAATTTATTTTTTCAACTAAGAGCTTAGTTGAAGTTGTCGCAGAATCACGATTATAGGTCTTTTATTAATAACACTGAGAAGTCACTTAAGGGCAAGTCAAGTCTTTCTTTTCGTTCGTGTATTCCCTTAAAGAATCTAGAGGCTATCCGAGCGTAATGGGTGACGGTGACCAGACTTTGAGCGATCCAGAGGGAATTGTGAACTTGTTTTCGACGTTTTTTGGTTCTGCGTTTTCACTGAATAATTTACATGATTCTAATACTGAAGAATCGGAAAATATTTTAACTAACTCATGTTTATCCACGGTTAACATCTTGAAATCTGATATTCATAAACGTTTATTAGGTATAGATGAGACAAAAGGAGTTGGCCCTGATGATATAGCACCAATAATATTAAAGAGATGTGTAAGTCATTTAACCAAACCATTGTATCTGATATTTATTAGGAGTTTACAAGAAGGATGCTTTCCATGCAAATGGAAGATGCCTAATATTACTCCTTTGCATAAATCTGGCAGCAAATCGGACGTTCGTAACTACAGACCAATTTCAATTCTATCACCTATTTCAAAAATATTTGAGGGTATTGTTCGTGAACAAATTACTTTTTTCCTGAAGCCGTATCTTCTTGTAGAGCAGCATGGATTCATGAGTGGAAGATCGACAGTAACAAATCTGATTTTTTTTTCTCAGCTATGGACAATTGTATACAGTTGGATGCCATTTATATCGGCTTTCAAAAGGCATTTGATAAAGTAGAACATCGACTTTTGATTAAGAAGTTAGAATTTCATGGAATTCATGGGAATCTTCTAAGGTGGATTGGCTCATATATTTCTGATAGATTGATGACAGTTAAACTTAACGGTTACTCATCTGGCAGTGTCAGTGTTACATCTGGTGCCCCTCAGGGGTCTGTTTTGGGTCCTTTACTTTTCACGATATTCATAAACGACATAAAAAAAGTGCTTTAAACACTCAGAGCTTCTATTATTTGCGGACGATTTAAAAATATACTGTCAAATTCAATTATTGTTTGACTGTGGAATGCTTAACGAGGACTTGGGAAGACTACACGAGTACTGTAACAGAAATAACTTGCACTTGAATCTGGAGAAGTGTAATCTGATCTCTTTTACCAAAAATAGAAACAAAATTCGATAAATTTACAATATCCATAATCATGATTTAAAAGAAGTACATAAGATTAGAGATTTAGGTGTGGTGTTTGACTCTGAGCTTTACTTTGATGATCACGTGAACAAAATTATCGAAGAGAGCAATAAAATACTGGGATTTATTCTGAGATCTACAAAGTCATTTAGGTTATATGAATCGTATTTGTACTTGTACTTATCGTTTATTCGCTCCAAGCTGGAGTACTGTTCCTCTGTATGGAATCCACATTTTAAAAAATATGTCGATCAAGTTGAGAGGACTCAGTCTAAATTCATTCGTTTGGTTAGGAAGAGATTGCATTATCCTGTATTTATTAAAGATTTGCCTAAATTGGAATTGAGAAGAGTTTTGCTGGATGCATGCAACCTGAGAAAAATATGCTTGTCCGAATACGATGTGCCTATTATTTTAGATAAGATTAACTTTAGAATGCTTCCTTTAACAAGATCTTGTTTTCCGTTCTACATTAAAAAAAACAAAAACTATTGCAGACTCAAGAAACCCTGTTTATAGAATTTTAAAGTGCCAATTACGTCAGGTTTGTGAGAAAGGAGAGTTGAGAGTATAATAAGATGAAATAAATATAAAAAAAATGTATATGTTTGATAAAATGTGAAGTGTTTGGGATAGATTTATTTTTAGTCTGTTTTTAAAATTTTTGATTTTTCTTTTTTTAGAGTTTTTTTTTGTATTGTTATTGCATACATTAGTGAAATGTGAATGTGTTTGTGCGAATGAATGTATTATGTGTGCGACATTGGGTGAGTGGATGTATTGTGAATTAATATATTGTGTGTGAGATTTTCTATAATTGTTTTGTGTGTTATTGCTGAAGTGTGCACTGTTTCGATGTAAGACTATTGGAATGTTTTTGTCGCTTACATGTTTATATTTATATGTCTTTCATCTGTTGTGTACCATGTAAATGAAGAAATAAATCAGTAATTTGGTGAAAGTACCGGATACTTACCCGGTGCATTGTGGAAAAAGGTACTGAAGAAAATATTCTTTAAGAAAACCGAGGAGTTTTGAAATATTTCAAATTCCTATACCATTTTGAAGTCAATATTCGCTATTCGCATTCGCATTCGCGAATGTCGGCAACAAATATTCGCATTCGCATTCGCGAATATCCAAAATCACACATTCGTTACATCACTACTCTATATCCAGGTTGAAAAATATGAATTTACCTCCCACTACTATGAATTCAGTAGCAATACCCTCTTCGGCGACAGTAAAGAATTTGGGCATAATCAAATAATCATGGACCAGAGACTCTCTTGGCAGCATCAATTTAACACTCTAAAGAAAAAGTTTTTTTTACAAGTTCCACACTCTAAAGATGCTGCAATAATTCTTGCCAACTAAAGTAAAAATTTTATTGGTCCAATCCTTGCTGTTCCCCATTATCGACTATGCTGATATCGTGTATGTGGACATGAATCAGGATCTAATTGACAAACTTGATCGACTTCAAAATGTTGGCATAAGGTTTATTTTTAATCTAAAAAAACTGACCACATTTCTGAATATCGTAATACCCTGAAATGGCTTACTGTACGACAAAGATGTGAGCTCCATCTACTCACATTTGTCCACAATGCTCTGTACGCAGGATCAACCCCGTACTATATTAAGGAGGCTTTTGAATACTTGGCGAGTCACGGTTTACCTCTGAGGTCGAATAACCAGCGCATCCTGTCAATCCCGGCTCATGGTACAACTTTCATCTCAAAATCTTTTGCAGTTCAGGGTGCTCGTTGCTGGAATAATCTCCCTTCAAAATTTAGGCTGACTCAAAGTCTGACGTCTTTCAAGCGAGCCGTTAAAGAGAAAATGATTTCCACAAATACAAACACAGCCTCTGAAACCTGAAACCCATCACTCCTAACCCCCCCCCTCCTTTTTCCCCCCTTTTCCTTTCCCTTTATGTATGTATGTATGTTTGTATCTTTTTTTTTGCAGTCTCTCCCTTTTTATATATATGTGTGTATGTATGTATGTTTTGTATATATGTTCACTTTGTGAATGTATTTTTTTCTTCTCTTTTATTTCCAAAATCCTTTAGATCATTGATTTTATTTTTATCATATTTTTTTTTTCTTTTTAAGTTAATACTTTTGGGTTAGTTGGAAGAGATCGCGCCTTTGCGATAAACTCGCCCTCTGTATATTGATTGTATTTAATTTGAATGTATGTATACCTTTTATGTAATTGTTTTTTATCAATGTACAGTAAAGAATGAATAAATAAATAAATAAATTAGATATAGCATTGCTTGCAGACAATTGATGAATACCATTGATGAATGAAAAACTGGACAAGAGTATACATAAATGGAGAAAGGGTTTACATGATTCAATATATCATTGCTTGCAGACAATGAGGATGAGCCTTAGGAAGAACTGTCAAAATAGAAAAAAAATAAATTAAGTCATGACAAAATGTACCGTTGTTAGAAGAAATAAGCCGAAAATTGTCATAAATGGATTGAGTATCATCAAGCAGGTAAGAGAATTCCTGACTTGGGCTGCAAAATAAATCAGAATGGATAATCCAAATCTGAAATCGTATGGACTACTGTAACATCATATTATATACAGGACTGCTCCAAACTCTTCCTTATCGTCTTCAGATGGTTTTTAATGTTGCCTCCGGATCATTTACAGAGAGAATAAGAGCTGCCACATAACTTCACTACTAAGAAGTCTACACTAACTGTGAGTCCTAGAGATAGTGGTGTTTAAACTGTGTCTCACTGTCCACAAGGCAGCACACCACCCACTGAGCTGTTCCGCTGACGAAAATGTGTGGCGAAGGCTGTGATCAGCTTCTTAAACTCGTTGAACTCAAAAGGGCAAATACCTCTAAATTTGCAGAAAGAAGAAACAGAGTCGCAGCGTCATCTGCCTGGAACAGATTGCCTCCAGACAAAATTAAAAATGCTACCATTCAGGAGAAATCACAGCGCCCTTGAAATGGCCATGAAACATTAAACGGCGTCATGTATAATTTGTTCAATCATCATTATTATGTGTGTATATCTCAAACATGGAGTACTCTAATGGAAACGTTGTATTTGTAATTCAACAAATTGGCAAAAAAAAGCTTGCGTACGCGCATGGCAGAATTTTGTTTCTAACAATAAAAAGGTATTTTGTAAAAGTATTTTGTGTAAAATACAAAATACTCAAAAAAAGTATTTCAAATAAAATACAAAATACTTTTTACAAAAAGGTATTTGAAATACAAAATACAAATACGTATTTTGTATTTGTATTTTAAATACTTTTATTTCAAATACGTCACATCTCTGATATTACTTTATTTTGGATTCTCTCTCTGCGATGTAGGAGTTGTATGGCGCGACTGTGGTATACCTAATGCATTTTATTTTATTTACTAAGTACATTTTATTTCGTCTGATTAAAAGAAAACTGTAGGGTTACTCTTGACAAAATCTAAATAAGATCTTAATCTCAATCATACGATGCACAATGTGACTATTAGTCAAAAATACGTGAGTACCAATCTCGTGGTAGCGTTAGCGCGGTATTTTTGACCATATCCCTTCGCGCATCGTGTGATTAAGATCAAAATTAGATTAAGATCGTATTTACATTGTGTCAAGAGAAACCCTGCTGCACAATATACCTACACATCGATTTTTTAAAAAAAATACCAATTGTGGAGGTTATAAATTAAATAAAGTAGGTGTATGTTTGTATCCATTTTTATTTTAGTTAATTTAGATAAACGGTAAGTAATATTCTCAACAGATAATGTGGATAATACTGGAAACTTTAAAATATAACAAGTTACATAAATATACATAATAAATATTTATTTTATTTGATATTGGCGGACAACACAGAATGAGAAAATAAGTTTAAATTTCAGATTCTCTCTTAAAACTTAAAAAAGTATTGGACAGTGAAAGGTAAAAGAAATTTTGTTAAATAAGGAAGTCATTCCTCATAATGAAAAATTCATATAAATTTAAATACGTGGAAGTATTTACAGTAGATATTGGCGTACTGTTTTAATCATCAATAATACTTTGATGTTTTCTTTGTTAAAACTTAAACATCTCTGGTAAATTTAGGATCTTTGTCGGCCGACATATTGAATAATATATATGTTCTATTGTTGACTGTTTGATCTTGTAAATATTGTAAAAACAAATAAAAATAAAATGAAATAATCGTTAAAATGTATTTTACTGCTGTAGATAGTATCGGGAATATACTCATTCTAACACACTTTTTCAAATTTCAGCCCACTTCAGGTTGTTCAGATTTATTCAGTATAGTATTTATTTTGACACAATACCTACTCAAATAAATTATATTTATACATCAAATACACACCTATATGTAACTCTTACTCTTCCATTTGCCAACTATGCGTCAAAATTATTTTCATATATGTATGTATATCTAAACAAGTTAATCTTATACCTAGACATCTATACAAAAATATCTAAATTATGAAAAGTAAGTAAAACAAATATTTTTGAATAATATCGGTAGGTACTTTTGTAAATAAAATTAATGTTTTATAATAATATTTTACAAGTATAGGTACTAATGTAAATGTCCGTGGATGCATGCGCATAACGAATTTTAATTTCCCTGAAATGATTGATGGTGATTTTAGAAATGTCAGCAAATAGTCTAACACTCTAAACTGCAGCTGATAACAAATCAAGGGTTTTATCTCTCTTCTTATTGCAATCATAGAAAAATCGGCCAGTTTCCTTCTTTGTCTGTATTTGTGGAAAGATGAAAGAATTTCTTTGGATGAAAAGATGAAGACTAGGTTTGTCCAGGTTTGTCATCCGTTCGCAGATGTAGTGTGAAACTAGATAATGTTGAATTTTTCGTGGAACATTTCTTTTGTGTTTGATGAATGTTGATTCAACTTATTTGAAAATGGAATATGACACAAATTAAATTTTAAATTATTGAAATGTTTTCCATTTTTCATTCTATTCAAATAAAAAATACATACCTGGTATACAAAAGTATTTTGAAATACGTGGATAAGTAGTTTAGTGCCTACCTAGTAGCATGCTTGTTTTTAAGTACATATTTTTACCCAAGTTTTTTTACTTCCCTATTTGTTACACATCAAATTAATTAATGTTTTTCATTTGTTTCCGGAAGTCAATAGAGAGCAATTAATTTTTTTTTTAAATTAAAGCTTTTTCATACTTTAGTTTTAATTAAGAAAATTTACAAAAGTTTTTTTAATATAAAAAATCAGTTATACACAGGACAGCATTTACTAATTTCAAACACTAAATTACATTTTATAAATATTTATAATACTAAATTTATCTAATGCTGTCCATAAAATCTTAATTATTCTGAGTGTTCTTAAAAATTGATTAATTTCATGAAGATTTGAGCTAAAATTATAACATACCTATGTGTAATATTCAATTGAAACAATACACACACTAATTTCTTTTGAAATACCCAAAACAACTTTTTAGCTATCAAATTGATCTCGCTTGGTTACATATCTCAGGTGGATGACACTTAGATTTTAGATTGCTTTCTTTCTTCTATAATAGTATTTTGGTACAATTGTATTTTTCTATAATAGTATTTTGGTACAATATAGGTACAATACCAATCAAATCATATCGATTAACCGCATCTACATTGCTCGGCGAATGCAGAGAACATAGGGTTCTGTCCATAAGAAAGATGTTTAGTTTTTTTACACAATTAAATTCCATCGCTCCATGATTTACGATGACTTTGCCCTATTGGTGGATAATTTAACCAGCCTTTAGACAATTCATAAGAGCCAGGATACCTTTTTACTTTTTCTCGTTGGCTTTTGTACAATGTTCCTATATTGTGTAGAAATGGTTCTTCAATTGAGATTGATTGGTATTATTTTCTTTATGTTATGTCCAAATATAGTACAGAAAAAAATAAGAGATATTCTAAACATATTGTTCCATTTTATGCCGAAAAATACCTACCTACAATCTGTGGATAAGTTTTCTTTAATATTATCTAACTATACTTAATGTTACACAGTCTTTCACTTCATTTGCACACTGCTACCCATTCTTCTCTCGTGCATGTGTCACATTTGACTTCACAGCACCAGTGGAACTTACAGCGACATCTCTGTGATAGTTGTTTCCTTATCAAGTCATGTCCTCTGCCACAGCACAACGATCCACAGGCACCTGGTGATGAAGGATTCCGGGAACATCTTCTACCAGCAGTCCCATATATATCTTGAGATGAATCTCTTTCGCAATAACTTGGACTGTGTTCATAGTAGATTAATGATTCTTTTGGTGCATTCTCTAGTTTTGGTTGTCTTTTATGTAGTTTCCACTGCAAAAAATAAATAAAAACATAATCAGTTTGTTACAGCAATTGATATAAAAAAATAAATAATAAAATCTCACCCTATCTAAGTTTAAGCAGTAGTAACATTAGCATTGAAATATTTATGGGTAAGTCCAAGTCAGGCGGTCCAGCACTGGTTGCTTGACCATCTCAGAAAAAAATGATATTTTGTATGCTATCACCCCAATATGTTGGTAGTTCAAAATGACAATTATTTTAATTTTATTGGTTTTAGTTTTTGTGTGGCGGCCATATTTGTTTTACTAGGCGGAGACATTTTCGCAGTTTAAAGGGTTTGCGAAAACTTAAATATCTCAGGTCCTATTTATTTTATCAACATGAAACTATTGGCAGTTTGTTTATAAAAATATAAGCTTTAAGGTTGTTTACAAACATTTTCACCTAAATATAATTTTAAGGGATGAAATATCAGTCTACATTCTTAACTCTCTTTCCATTGGTGCGAGCTTTCTTAGAATGTTCTTCATAGGTACCCAGGTCTTATCACCTGACCACGAACCTCGTTCAAAATTTCAAGAGGTGATAAGACCTGGGTACCTATGAAGAACATTCTAAGAAAGCTCGCACCAATGGAACTTATAACTGTGACTGGTCGCTATCACACTATCACCCCTCAATTATGTGAGGCTATCTCTCAGCTCTTCGTTGTATACCAAAATTAGTTGAAGACTATGCGTATGCCCATATGTATTAGCTACCAGAAAGAAGTTTGCTTTAAATTTTATGTGTGTATAACAGTAAGCCTTTAGATTTGTATAAAATGTCCTTTTTGCCAAGAACATGTCACATATTAATCGACTTAATGCATTATATTCACCCACTGAAGTGTGCATTATTTTGATTCAGACTGCCAGTTCTCCCAGAGTTTTAGCCCCTCCCACACACACACAATCGAGATATTTAATTATATAACATGGTATTATACTAAGAATTCTATTTTGTAAATATTATTTATTATACATTGATTAAATATTAGTATACAATTTTATATTCTATATAGTTATGCCGATGCGGTATGCCCGTTGAAGTACTAATTTTTGGACATTTTGTGATTGCCATATCTCTGTTCGTAGTAAAATCTCAAACTCCAAATTTTTGCCTCATAATACTATGGTACAGGTCTATTACGGGGTGATATTTCAAATTTTTATCTGGTCCCCCACCAGAGATATTGAGCTCGGAAAATGGAAAATTTTGAGAATTTCCAATTTTTGAAATTTTTTTCTGAAAAGAGGGGTCAAGTCTCAGACTTGAAATTTTGTTTATCAAACACAACTAGTACCTAGTTGTTTGTCAAAAAAAGTTTTGATGTGTGGACTCTTTCCCTTCGTCCAAAATCTTTCCGTGAAAATGGGAGTTTTTACAAAAGAGAGTTAAGAATGTAGACTGAAATTTCATCCCTTAAAATTATATTTAGGTGAAAATGTTTGTAAACAACCTTAAAGCATATATTTTTATAAACAAACTGCCATTAGTTTCATGTTGATAAAATAAATAGGACCTGAGATATTTAAGTTTTCGCAAACCCTTTAAACTGCGAAAATGTCTCCGCCTAGTAAAACAAATATGGCCGCCACACAAAAACTAAAACCAATAAAATTAAAATAATTATCATTTTGAACTACCAACATATTGGGGTGATAGCATACAAAATATAAATTTTTTCTGAGATGGTCAAGCAACCATTTTATTTATTTCTGGACCGCCTGACTTGGACTTACCCTTATCTATCTAAAACAAAAAATATTTGTTTCATTCCTACTTTCAATGCATTTACCAGAAGTGGGGTAGCCAACCGAACAACTGCATGTAATAAACGAACAAGCAGTCCTCTCAATGAATTACGTGACCATAAAAAAAAACAGTTTTCTATTAGAACCCACATGCAGACCTCCTCTTCAACTGTCAACTGTTTTTTTAACAACGCAGATAAATCCTTCAAACATGATATTATAGACATTATCTTCCAAAGTACCTAACATTCCGATTATGAAAATTTACTTAAAATTCATTTAGCAACCTAGGCAGATATCTAATAAAACTTCATATATAGACTTAAAAAGAAATACAAAATATCACCATGTCAGATAAGTAGCTGATTAAAAATAATAAACACAAATAATTTGTTTTTTTAAATAAACTCTTTTAGATACTTATATACCTAACTGGCTAACATTCATATTTAAAAATCAATGGACAAGTCTTGCTTGGATGAAGACTTCTTTGTTAGATAGTTCTGCATTTTTTTTTACCCTTTTATTCCTGTTCATCCCCCTTCTTTTATTTTTTATTCTATTATCTGACGATCTTCCCGTGTTGCTTCTTCCAATGAGCAATGCGGTTTTGTACTTCTTCCTTAGCACTTGTCCGACTATTCTCAGTGGTGGAGCAGACTTCCAGCACGTCCTGACTTGGCAAGAGCCAGAGAGGCCATGACACTTGCACTTTACTTCCATGCTATTGGCTACAGCCTGAAAATAAAAAAAATATGTTAAGAACACTGCTGCTAAGAATTTATTTGATTTTCCCCAAAATGTTCAATGCAAATTCGGGTTGGTAATTTTTCTTTGCGTATCCACATAACTACCATGTGCTACATTCATTGCATATTATAAGGAGTAAACGTGTTTTGAAGAAATTTAACTTGTTTATTTTACATATAGTATTATCTTTCACTTTAAATAAATAGGTTAAAAGATGAATTATACATGTATAAAGCAAAAAATATTATGTTTGTATATTATCAGTAATTATAAAATATAATTTAAGATACATAAATTATTGTGATTTCTTATATTACTGTACATTGATTTCTTTGTCCAACCACAACACGACACTATCATATTATTAAATTTAATACACAAAGTAAGGGCGATGTTATTATTATTACTACATCGTGCCATTTTCAAATAGATTGTCAAATTTTAGGGTAATTAGTGTACACAATGCAAGCAGTTGGGACACATTTGTGTATTTATACCATAACAATGTTGATTTATTTTGAATGAATTTTTCATAATATGCTGCTACTATCATATTTTTGGGTTATGGTTTATAGGAAATTTAAACTTATCGCTTGAAATTCCATGAAAATAAGACAAATTCTCACATAAAGAAGAACGCCTTGTTTTTATAATGGAATTAGATTTAATAAACTTATATTCCCATAAAATAAAAATATTGTTCTGTCGTTTTTATTATAATATTTACTTAATGTGTTTTAACACGTCACGTCTTGTATATTATTTATCATAACGGCTGTAGCGTGGACCACACTCAAAGATTCATCAAAGTAATAATATTATTATATGAGTCTTGATATAATTATGAAAATTTATGTAAGTACGGCTAAAAGAATTTTGAATAAAATTTTTAAAAGTCTATCTATTCCACTTTTTGCCGTAAGTTTTCGAGTGTTCCGTAAAAAAACAGGCAGGTATTTGTAAAATATCACGAATAATTCATTTAGGTACCTTCTTCAATTCAGGGATGAGGTATGTCATTCATCCTAAATGTTTTACTTTTCATTGGCATAAAGAGGACATCCTGCATGTTTATTCCATGCGGATAGTCTGCTGGCAACCCCAATTGTGGTAGGAGCGATGACAGTATAGATAGTAGATAATACCTATACAGTATACATACAGTTAAGATAATCCTGTGTTCTCCGTAATGTTAGGTATGGAGCAAATCAACTTTTTCTCCAACTATTTAATAGTCCATAAAAAGTAAGCATTAAACATTTGAAATAATGAACATGGATTCATTTTTTTACGTCAGACAACCACATTATTAGTCTCTGATACAGTACATGAACCAAGAGCCTTGGCATGTCAATTTTTCTCAGCGTAATAAGGTACCTTACGAGTTATGCAACAGTGTTTCAAACCAAACAAAACGAAAAAATATTAGTGTCATAATTCAAATAAAAAAATAAAATAAAAAACATGGCATTATATAGAATACAATAAGAACAGGTGAAGCTAGCTAATCCTCCACAATATGCTCAAATATATTCAAAACTCAGCTTACAATCACTGTTAGTGTCAACTCAATAATATAAAGTTGAGCTCAATATTATTCTATTGCGATCATAAATGTGAAATGATCATGGGAGGAACATGTTAAAGATGGACAAAAATGGTAGTGTTTGTGGAGGTAAGTTTTATAAAAATAAAGGAAGTAGCGTTTAATGACATTAGAAGAATCGCTGATGACTAGTTGCAAAAACCTCAATACAGAGATGGTAAGAGAAATATGGGAGAAGGTAATGTGCAGTGGTGGACAATAATATTATTTATAAGCAAGGAAGTAACAAAGTTAATATTGATTGAAACATTGTTGCACAATACTATTCAGCTTGTCACTAGATTATGTACAATTGTACAAATTATGTACATTTTTACAATCTTTCATGATAATATGTAGCAGTAGTACGAGTATAGTAGACAGGATCCACGAGGATTGATTTTGATTGTCATTTCATGTTTTTTTCCCTTCGATCCATACTTGCTCATTTCATCAGTCACTCTGTATGGTTATAATTGTACAGTTTACTTGATTAAGCACGAGCAAGCATAATATAAATATTTTAAATATATTTTTATTCCTTTACGGAATATTTAAATTGTTTGTCTTCCTCATTTCGAATAAAGTGGACCAGAGGCGGTGAACTGGCTGTTAGCACTGGAGCTAAGACTGTTGAGGATACGACGCAGCCCACATGGGTTAAGATTTATCAACACACCGAGTCATACGAAAAGTAAATTAAGTAAATGTTTAAAATATTTACTACCTATATAAGTTTTTTTTATTGTTTAACCGGATTTGGGTGCAGATGACAAAACCAATCAGAAACCTCGATTGGAGAACCATGTCTACACAATGCAACATTGTGTAGAATCTAATCGGAAGAAGTGAGAAAGGTGTCCCTACGCTTACGAATTGGCTCAAGGCTGGCTTAAGTGATCACTTTCGGTGATCACCGATTAGATTCTACACAATGTTGCATTGTGTAGACATGGTTCTCCAATCGAGATTTCTGGTAAATTAAGTAACTGTTCAGCATTAATTTATTTTTCGTTTAAAGTGATTACAGTTACTAGTTGGACAAATGCAATCTATCTATACCTCCCACATTTAGTAGTCACTTGACTAGCTGTTCATTATAAATTTGCAGGTCGTCTTCACTGGACCGATGAAAATAAGAGATTTTATTTATATAAGCGTTTCATATACATATTGTTTATATATTCCTTACAGTCGCTTTCACCGAAAGAGCAATTTTCAACCAAAATGTAAAACTTTATGCGAGTGAATATCTCATTCATAATGATTTGTCTCAAAATTATCACTTCAATTTTATTGTGTCAATTTGGTGATTGTGTCTGTGTGAGCTGTGTCTTAGCGAACAGATCAAAGCTAGCGTAAAATAAAAATAAACTCAATATGGAAAATTGATATAGATATGTCCTGTATTATATTATTATGTAGGTGTTCGTAGTAGGTAGGTACATACATATTCATTTTATTATATTAGGTAGGTACTATAGAACCCAAAGGTGTCTGTGAACAGAGAAGAGACCATGCGCATTAATACCTACATACTGCTATTGTGAATGTGAACCACCAGAGCCGATGTAGGTGGTCTTGAGGTCACTCTATGGGAGGAGACGGGAGAATCAGTCTGTAGTGTTAATATAAATAATAATTAGTGCAGAGGCGTAGCCGGGGTGGGTCATATCACGAACAAGGAACAAGATGCGCCACTGCCTTTAAATTGTTATTGAGGTTATCGTGAATTATTACAAAAGTATCGAATTGTACTATATAATAATTCAAAATTATTACCGTATCATTTTTCATGTTTTCTAAGTAAGTATATTATTATTTATAATGAATAAAAAAGAGTTAGGTAGGCAGGTAAATTATATTGGGTTCTATTTTGCGATAAATTAAGAAAAGGAGAAAGAATGGAAATTTGAATGTGTACATAATTGATATAAATGGTCCTGAGCTCGATTCCCAGTTTTATTGCAAAAAATTATTCAAAGATGTGCAAAATACTTTAAAAGAGTATTTAAATACAAATACTTCCGAATTTTGGTATTTCAAATACTAAATACTTTTCAAATTGGTATTTAAATACAAAATATGTATTTTCAAAATACTATTATTAAAATACTTTCTGCAAATAATCGAACAAGGTGTAAGATAGGCGTATTCAATATTTACAGCACTCTTTAACTGTTATATACAGGGAGCCATTGATGAATTGATAGAAGAAATGAAGAACTGGACAAGAGTCTAGATAAATCGAGAAAGGTTTGATATGATTCGATATAGCATTGCTTGCAGATAATGAGGATGAGTTGAATAAAGCCTAAGGAAGAACTTTCAAAATACAAAATAAAAATAAATAAAGATAAAACAAAATGTATGGTTGTTGGAAGAGGTGAGGCGACTGCGAAGATTGCCATAAATGTAGTGAGTATCAAGCAGGTTAGAGAATTCCTATACTTGGGCAGCAGAATAATTCAGGATGGATACTCCAAATCTGAAATCGTATAAACTACCGCAACATCATATACCTACACATGACTGCCCCAGACCCTTCTCAATCGTCTTCAGATGGTTTTTAATGCTGCCGTCGGACCATTTACAAAGAAAATAAGCGCTGTTACATCACATCACTATGTACTAAGAAGTCTACACCAGCTGAGAGTCCCAGAGAGAGCGGTGTTTAAACTGTGCCTCACTGTCCACAAGGCAGCACACCACTCGCATGTCTCACTGAGTTATTCCGTTGACGAAAATCTGTGGCGAAGACAGCGCTCAGTTTTTAGTGCCGTGAACAAACTCGTAGAATTCAATAGGGCAAATACCTTCAAATTTGCAGAAAGGAGACTCATAGTCTCAGCGCCAACTGCCTGGAACAGATTACCTGCAGACAAAGTTGAAAATGCAACCGAATAAGTTACAGCGCCCTTGAAATGGTAACGGATCATTAAACGGCGCCATGTATAATTTGTTCAATCATCATTAGGTATTGTGTGTACATCTCAAATATGAAGTACCTACTCTCATGGAAACGTTTATTTTTATTTTATTTATTCAGTAAGGATCAGACAGTTGAAACAATTAGTATAGACATTAAAAGACAACAATAGACAAACCAATTAAGATCCCCTTTTTACCAATCTAATAAACATAAATTTGAGACTTAAAATGATAAAAGACATATAAATGTAAAAAAATGTGTAAAATGTTAAAATGTAAAAGTGTAAAAAATGTAAATAAATGTAAAAAATTATAAAAATGTATGAAATATATAAAATGTTTAAAATGCAAAAAATTGTAAAAATGCGAAAAATGCAAAAAGGTATAAAATGCAAAATGTATAAAATGCGAAAAATATAAAAAAGCAAATAAATGCAAAAAATATAAAAACATACAACCCACCAAAGTCCACTAATCCAATCTCCAAAAGTAGCGTTTACCATATTAAGAAAGTAGGAAAGCAAATTCCCCTATGGAACAACAGATGAATCCAGGGCCCCCGAGACACCCTCCCTGAACTCTCGCACACTCAACGAAAAGAAATCCAAACCCCGAAAAAATGAGTATTAAAGCGCGCAAGTTCGCCTTAAAAATGAATTTTGCAAATAGTTTGTGGAGCTTGTGGGCAATCCAAATAAATTGGCTGATCTTGTAGTGCGCCCCGGACAACTAAAACATACCCCCTCAAGAATTTTGGCAGAATCGATCTTACCGTTGAGAATCTTGAACAAAAACATCATGTCAAAAACGGTCCTCCTATTCTCAAGTGTGGAGATGTGATAGTAGCGCACAGCAGATCTGTAATTGTCGAATTGATTGTAGGTTAAATGATTCATATGCCTGATAAACTTCCCCTGCAACGCCTCGATACGGTCTATGTAAGTGATATATTGCGGACTCCAGACTACAGAACAGAACTCCAGTTGAATCCTTACAAACGAGAAATACAACACCTTGAAAGTAAATGGGGACCTAAATGGTTTACCGACTCTTAGTATAAAACCAAGCATTTTATAGGCCTTTTCAAGGATAGAGTCAGCATGAGCCCGGAAAAGCATCTTTCTATCCATGATCACACCCAAATCCCTAATCTCCTCCTTCCGAGCAAGAACTTGACCATCAATGTGATAGCCAGAGAAAATTGGCTGAGTCGCTCTAGTGAATGAGATTGAACAGCACTTTGATACATTCAAATAAAGTTGATTCTCTCTACATTACTGTGACAATCTCTCAAGATCTTCCTGGAGGAGCCCGCAATCCACTGAACCATTAATTTTTCTAAAGACCTTAGTATCATCCGCGAACAACAAAAATTCAGAATTCCGAAAACAGGAGCCTATGTCGTTAATATACAAGACAAACAACAAGGGTCCCAGATGGGAACCCTGAGGTACACCAGAAAAGCAATGCTTGAATTGTGAAATAGCCCCATTGGTCACTACAGCCTGAGAGCGCCGCTCCAAATAAGATGTGAGCCATCTAAGCAAACTCCCATGCACACCGTATGCTTCTAATTTGTGTAAAAGAATCCTGTGATTTATTTTGTCAAATGCCTTGGCATAATCCGTATAGACTGCATCCACCTGTGATCTCTGACTCATTGAGCTAAGAATATAATCAGAGAACTCCAGCAGGTTTGATTCGACAGATCTAGCAGGCATAAAACCATGTTGATTTGGGATAACAAACGATCGCACTGATGGCATGAATTGAATCATGATAATCTTCTCCATTAACTTACTTATATTTTCAAATAAAATATTTAAAACTTGAATCACTATGTTTATTTGTTACATTAATTTAAATTACGCTATCGCGATTTCAGTGCACTTGCACCATTGACGAGCTTTTCAAATAACAAACTTACTTATAATAGATAGCTTAGAAATAGGTCTATAATTAGACGCGCTATGCTTACTTCCCGACTTGTGTATTTGTAATTGAACATATTGACAAAAAAACTTGCATACGCGCATATCAATTATTGGCAAAATTTGTTTCAAACAAATAAAAAGGTATTGAGTAAAAGTATTTTGTGTAAAATACTCAACAAAAGTATTTCAAATAAAATACAAAATACTTTTTTACGAAAAGGTATGTGAAATACAAAATACGTATTTAGTACTTGTATTTTAAATACTTTTATTTCAAATACGTCACATCTCTGCAATTATTGTATAAAAATGTTTTTCTAACAATTGATACTAAGGGTTTATTCGGACCTTCAGAATATTTTTTTTATAAGTATCGTGTCATCTTTTGGTCTTACAAATGTGATTAAACGGTCCAAAAATCATAAAAAGCAGTCAGATTTTAGGATTAAAGTTTTTGTCTCAAATTCTGAACTTTATAATTATAATAAAATGTGCCATTCGAAATTCTCAATGTTTAGTAATAAAATAATTTAAAAATTGGTTTTGAAACCACTGATCCGTTATAGATTATTAGTATTAAGTTAACCGGTACTTAGTTCCTAATAAAACACGTAGTCCAGTGGCGGGACTATCCTACTTATTACGAGTATATCGGCCAAGCTTTCGTAATGTTTTTTTTTTAAGTGAACCTTTCTGCTTTTGTCTGTTACAGTTTGGTTTGAAAGGTAGAAAATATTCACCTTTGCAATTTTGTATCCTTCACCCGTGAGCACATTAAATTTTTAGGTATAGGAGTTAAAGAAATACATTTTTTTTAAATAAAAAAAATATAGTTATATCCCAGTTTTAGAGCCAAAGGTTAACAAATGCAATTTAAAAGCCAACTCTCAGAAGATCCGGTAAATATAATTATGCTGCCGAGCATGCAATTTTTGCGCATGCGTTAGTACTTTGCGTGTATGTGAAAAGCACGGCATTGTAGGGATGCGATGCTTTTATGAATTATGGAAAGCACGTCACTGGTATGTACCATTATACAGTACCTACAACTTTAACATGATGATATTATTACATGGCTTGTATAGGTATTGTGTTAGCTGTGTTCAATAGCCGTTATAAAATAATAATTGGATAGTTTGTAGTATTGATCCAAAAGGAAATTGCTTGACCTTTTGTATGAAGCTGTTTAATCATAAATAGTATTATCTATCTACCGTAGACCTGATCACTCGTAAACGAGTGGATAACCTTTGAGAAGCAAAATTAACATTGTAGCGATATTGTCCTATTAATGTAGGTAGCTAAGCGGTTAATTTACTTAATAATACTGAAACATAATATACTTTTAAATAAATTAGTTTGCACGATGTATTGTGCAAATGAAATGAATATTCATATCATAATATAAATTATAATATGTACTAAATATCATATATGCAGTAAATATGTACTATGTGTGTAAGACAAAACTCGCACAATAGTTTCAAATTTGAAAATGAGTCCATGCCAATATTGAGTTTTGAAAGTTACGGGACATTGTCTATATGGAAAGCAATGAAAAGATGTAGACATAGTTGGCAATTCATTACAATTGTAAGGAAGGGAAGCAATGAGTTCGGCGATTCAAGCAAACTACTAGAAAGAATGTTTCCTATAATATTTTGAAGTGAATTGATTGTTGTGTTGAAATTAACAAGAGGTTTGTAAAAGTAACATGTTTGCATATAAAATAGTATTAGGTAAATCTAGTTGTAGATAGAAAGAATATTGTTTACACATACGCACCGAAATATTTGATGTGTATTGCAAAAATGATAGATTTAAATTGTACGTATCACGAAGTTGAGTAAATAAAGAGTTGTTAATTTAAGGATTCTCAGGAATCTTATAATCTACAGAAATCTTGAAATACTTTATATATTAACGAGATTGAGCACAACCTACTTTTATGACATTTTCTTTGACATAATATCTCTATGAAGCTTTATTTCCGACTATGGACTTCGTGAAAAATACTATAATGAACTTCTTGAAAAACAAATATCGCAATCGTCTTTCCACTCATTAAGAAGACGCAATGAGGATTGCATTTAGTTCTGCAAACGCTGATATAGAAAACGCTATAAAAAAGTACAACACTATAATATTTTAATTACTTAGGTACATGATAGCATAAAGTTAATATATTATTAATATAATTTGTATTCTCAATAAAAATCTCTTAAAGACATACATACCATTTACCTTTAATTTATATACACATTTTGTATGTTTGCATACTCATTCACATAAAGCTAGATCAGCATTACTAATGTACCTACATTTAGAGATATTGCCTTTTGAATCGAAATTGCGTTACACAGGCGACATAGTGTGCGGTCTTCAATGATACTATGTACTATGTACTCGTATAATGTGCCCCATGACAAGAAAAGTGTGACGAGCGCTGGTTTAGAGTATTTTACATATGTACCTACCTACCTACCTATTAGTTCATGTATGGATATTATAGTCGGAGTGATGTAGGATAAAAATATTATATACTATGTTTCTATGATTTTGAGAATTGATCGCAACCCATAATTACAATTAGTTTTACTATTACAAAAGCGTCCACTAATAGTACCTAATGTGTGTTGTGTGATATTTCCTAGAATTTCATCCATGATACAGTCTCTATTGTACCTATAATAAATGTTCTAAGAATAAATATTTACATAAGTTACTATGTAATTTGAAGTTATTAATATATTATTCCCTCCTTCCAAATATTTTATATCAAATCTTCAAATCCAATGACTACTTTAGAAGATCTGACAGATGTTAATATTTCTTTTTTTTTTGTATAAAAAAGACATACCTATATGGGTTTTGTTATTAACCCAAATACAACCTTATACACCTTTCACATTAAGCTACTAAAAGCTTATTTCGTGAAAGGGGAGTTTGCTGGCACCTGGTATCGAACCACGGACCCCTTATTCACGAGGCCGAGACTCTACCTCCAGGCTACCGACGAACTCGTGAAACAGAAAGATTTTATGCGTTGTGTTTTTATTCAAATTTTATTTGATACCTTCTTCACCTGTAAAATCCTGTAGTAGAAAATGTATCATTCGGTTAACATTGATATTTTATTTATTTATTTTATTTATTTCATTCTTCACTGTACATTGGTTACAATATTACATAATGAAATAGTGGCATAAAAATAACAATTTATTTATTTTATTTATTTCATTCTTCACTGTACATTGGTTACAATATTACATAATGAAATAGTGGCATAAAAATAACAATTATAAATTCAATGTACAGAGGGCGAGTTTATCGCTAAAATGCGATGTCTTCCAACTAACTAACCAACCAACCAACTTTTACTTGGTTTTTCTATAAATTTTAAACAAATTGATTATTGTAATAATTTTAAATTCACGTTCATAAATTTCTAATTGGTTACATAATGAAAAATCCACTTTTTCATTATGTGTTAGTGCTCTGACATGTTATTCATAAATATATGATATGGTTTTAATACATATAAACTCACAAATATTTCAGAAAACTGTGACTTGGAGTAGGTATATAGAGCCTTAGATTTTGGTCGTAGTTTATGAAAAGCTTTATGTGTAAAAGGTGGGCGTGCATAATACATGTCATAATGATATCTCATAATTTGCTAATAGTAATAAATATTTATGTATTTGATATTATAATAACAATAATTAAATTAGAACGTTTATATACAAAACGTATTTGATTATCAATTTCTTTGTAATTTGTTAATTACAATAATAACATTCAATGTGTCGGTGTTAGGGTATATTTATAGTAGAATTCCATAATGAATTTAAACATATTTGATTGACAATGTCCTTCAAAGACGTCCTCTTATTAAAAAAAATCAGCTAGTAGAAAAAAACATTCTGAAATGTTGGTGCCTATGTTTACAAAAAACATAATGAGTAGATATCTAAGTATTACCTACTTGAAAATAGTTTAACAAAAAAACATTTATTTTGCATTTTAAACATTTTACATATTAAATTATTTCAGAGACAGCTGACTTGTGTAGTATTGAGTACGAAATTATTGTGTGCCTTGTAAGTCTTCTTATCAT